>OZ059827.1:43589251-43985544 GCA_964057195.1 Orthosia cruda | reverse complement strand
CTTCCGGATTGCCATAGCGGCTTTCCGTATTATAAAACAGGTGCGGCCGACCGGCGTTCTCACGCAGGTTTTGACGGGGCACGGCGGGTTCTCTGAATACTTGAATCGCTTCAAGTGTAAGGAGAGCCCATCGTGCGTCTGCGATCCAGGCGTGGCAGAGACTGTCCAGCACATACTTGTAGATTGCCCGTTATTTATCAGGGAACGCTACCAACTCGAATGTGAGCTGGACAGGAGACTGACGAAGGAGAGCCTGCATGGGCTCATGAGTAAGCAACACAGGGAAAAGTTCCTGGTGTACTGTGTTAATGTGGCTTCCACCGTCATTGCACGAAACCGAAGTTGAAGCGGCACTATGCTTCACTAGTATTATAAGAATATTTTGTAAGAAGCATAGAATAGCACGCACAAAACTGCAATGACGAACCGTGCACTGGGGTAGTACCTAAGAAGACAGATTGTCTGTATGGTGAAAAGCACTGTTGTGCTTCTCATCTCTAAATGTAAGGCATTATTTATATTGTTATTTTCCCTGTGATAAACAGCACTTCTGTATCTTACCTGTGATCTGCAGCACTTTTTGCATATTTTACTGTGATATTCAGCACTTTTTTTTTGTAATCTTGTATATGTAGCACTTTTTGTCTTTTAACCTTATACTAAATAAATAAAGTTGCCGTTTAAGTATTTTAACAAAGTGGGAGTCCCACCCACTGTATACAAGAAGACGTATGCAAGAAGAACCATGGCATGAAGAATGAAAGTACGAGAAGCATGAAAGAGGAATGGAATGAAAGAATTTGCACTGATTAGGCGCTAACGTCGTTAGCGGGATTAGTATTTATAAAAAAAAAAAAAAAAAAAAAAAAAAAAAAAAAAAAAAAAAAAAAAAAAAAATACCTACCCTACCTACCCTACCTACCCTACCTACCCTACCTACCCTACCTACCCTACCTACCCTACCTACCCTACCTACCCTACTCCCTACCTACCCCTAACTACCCTACCTACCCTACCTACCCTACCTACCCTACCTACCCTACCTACCCTACCTACCCTACCTGCCCTACCTACCCTACCTACCCTACCTACCCTACCTACCCTACCTACCCTACCTACCCTACCTACCCTACCTACCCTACCTACCCTACCTACCCTACCTACCCTACCTACCCTACCTACCCTACCTACCCTACCTACCCTACCTACCCAGGTATGCAGGAAAGGAGGTCGTGAGGGAGACTACCAAGGGATGCGTACAGGGATCAATTGGAGGACCGATCCTCTGGAACGTCCTCTTGGATCCCCTACTAAAAGGGCTGGCGGAACGGGGGAGACTACTGCCAAGCCTTCGCTGACGACGTGGTGTTGATATTTGATGGCGACTCAGCGATCGAGATCGAGCGGAAGGCGAATGACGCCCTCGCCCATGTTAACCAGTGGGGTGTTAGTAACAAGTTGAAATTCGCACCGCATAAGACAAATGCGATGGTAATAACGCGGAAACTGAAATACGACACCCCGCGGCTGAGCATGGGTGGGGTCGCCATTGGCATGACGCAAGAGATCAAAATCCTGGGACTAACTATCGACAACAAGCTTACATTCAACAAGCATGTAGCGAATGTATGCAAAAAGGCGATTGGTTTTTACCATCAGTTGTCGAGGGCTGCGAAGGTCAGCTGGGGCCTCCACCCCGACGTCATCCGCACCATGTATACGGCAGTAGTTGAACCCGTCATTTTGTACGCGGCAAGTGCGTGGGCATCAGCAGCCACAAAGAAGTGCGTAAAGAAGAGGCTAAATGCGGTCCAAAGGGGATTTGTCTCTCTGGAGCAATGGCCGCTGAAACCAAAAGTCTGAAGTTGAAGCTGTCGTCCCACTGCACGGTCTACCAGGCCGAACTGTTGGCCATATGTAAAGCCACGCGGGAAATACTTAAGAGCGCTAAAGAGACCTTTGGCATCTTTAGCGATTCTCGATCGTCACTCGAAACGGTCCGCAAACCACCGCTCTTCTCATCCCCTTGCAGTCGAAACCAGAGAGAATCTGCGGCAGGGCAGATCCCAGGGCAAAGATATACACTTGTTCTGGATCAAGGCCCATGCGGGACTGGAAGGGAATGAGAGAGCCGACCAGTTGGCTAAGGATGCGGCGCTCAAACTGAAGAGAAGGCCGGATTACGACCAGTGTCCGGTTTCATTCGTAAAGCGGCAAATCCGAAAGGATTCGCTTGACGAATGGAACCGGCGGTACAAGATGGGCGACACAGCCGCGACCACAAAATTGTTTTTTCCGGATGCAATTGACGCTTATGGGCTTGTCAGAAAAATTCAACCGACAGGTGTAATTACACAGATTTTGACTGGCCATGGTGGGTTTTCCGAATACCTGCACAGATTCAAGTGTAAGGGAAGCCCATCATGCGCATGTGACCCTGACAAAGACGAGACGGTGACCCATTTACTGACTGACTGCCCGGCCTATGGCCTCGAGAGGTACGAGATAGAGCAAAGACTGGGACTAGAAGTAAATATTGAAAATCTAAATAAATTAATTAAAGGTATAAAATACAGAACAGAATTTTTAGAATACTGTAAGAAAATAGCGGAAAAACGATTCACCACAATATATAGGTGCATAATTATGCTCGAAATTATATATATCATATATAACAGGTAGCATTAGTAAATAGATCTAAAAAAAGAGGATAACAGTAGATTAAGATAAAATAATAATAGATTTTGTAATTATGTATGTATTAGTTTTAAAAATTTGAAAACTTATCATGTAGTAGTAAGTAAAATATGTAATAGTGAAATAAGAAAGTTTATAGTACCTAGAAATAAAGATAAGTCTCCATAGTCTCGGATTATGTCCGGGGAACTATTAGCTCGGCAGACTCCGCCAAAAGCGCGGAGAGGTAGGCCATAAAAAAAAAAACCTACCTACCCTACCACCCTACCACCCTACCTCCCTCCTCCCTACCTACCCTACCACCCACCTACCCTATACCCTACCTACCCTACCTACCCTACCTACCCCACCTACCCCACCTTCCCTACCTACCCTACCTACCCTACCTACCCTACCTACCCTACCTACCCTACCTACCCTACCTACCCTACCTACCCCTACCTACCCTACCTACCCTACCTACCCTACCTACCCTACCTACCCTCCTACCCTACCTACCCTACCTACCCTACCTACCCTACCTACCCTACCTACCCTACCTACCCTACCTACCCTACCTACCCTACCTACCCTACCTACCCTACCTACCCTACCTACCCTACCTACCCTACCTACCCTACCTACCCTACCTACCCTACTACCCTACCTACCCTACCACCCTACCTACCCTACCTACCCTACCTACCCTACCCTACTACCCCACCTACCTACCCTACCTACCCTACCTACCCTACCTACCCTACCTACCCTACCTACCCTACCTACCCTACCTACCCTACCTACCCTACCTACCCTACCTACCCTACCTACCCTACCTACCCTACCTACCCTACCTACCCTACCTACCCTACCTACCCTACCTACCCTACCTACCCTACCTACCCTACCTACCCTACCTACCCTACCTACCCTACCTACCCTACCTACCCTACCTACCCTACCTACCCTACCTACCCTACCTACCCTACCTACCCTACCTACCCTACCTACCCTACCTACCCTACCTACCCTACCTACCCTACCTACCCTACCTACCCTACCTACCCTACCTACCCTACTACCTACCTACCCTACCTACCCTACCTACCCTACCTACCCTACCTACCCTACCATACCCACCCCTACCTACCCTACCTACCCTACCTACCCTACCTACCCTACCTACCCTACCTACCCACCTACCCTACCTACCCTACCTACCCTACCTACCCTACCTACCCTACCTACCCTACCTACCCTACCTACCCTACCTACCCTACCTACCCTACCTACCCTACCTACCCTACCTACCCTACCTACCCTACCTACCCTACCTACCCTACCTACCCACTACCCTACCTACCCTACCTACCCTACCTACCCTACCTACCCTACCTACCCTACCTACCACATACCCTACCTACCCTACCTACCCTACCTACCCTACCTACCCTACCTACCCTACCTACCCTACCTACCCTACCTACCCTACCTACCCTACCTACCCTACCTACCCTACCTACCCTACCTACCCTACCTACCCTACCTACCCTACCTACCCTACCTACCCTACCTACCCTACCTACCCTACCTACCCTACCTACCCTACCTACCCTACCTACCCTACCTACCCTACCTACCCTACCTACCCTACCTACCCTACCTACCCTACCTACCCTACCTACCCTACCTACCCTACCTACCCTACCTACCCTACCTACCCTACCTACCCTACCTACCCTACCTACCCTACCTACCCTACCTACCCTACCTACCCTACCTACCCTACCTACCCTACCTACCCTACCTACCCTACCTACCCTACCTACCCTACCTACCCTACCTACCCTACCTACCCTACCTACCCTACCTACCCTACCTACCCTACCTACCCTACCTACCCTACCTACCCTACCTACCCTACCTACCCTACCTACCCTACCTACCCTACCTACCCTACCTACCCTACCTACCCTACCTACCCTACCTACACTACCTACCCTACCTACACTACCTACCCTACCTACCCTACCTACCCTACCTACCCTACCTACCCTACCTACCCTACCTACCCTACCTACCCTACCTACCCTACCTACCCTACCTACCCTACCTACCCTACCTACCCTACCTACCCTACCTACCCTACCTACCCTACCTACCCTACCTACCCTACCTACCCTACCTACCCTACCTACCCTACCTACACTACCTACCCTACCTACACTACCTACCCTACCTACCCTACCTACCCTACCTACCCACCCTACCTACCCTACCCTTTGAGATTTAAACTATCCTATCTCTCAAGTTGGATCGAACTGCACATGGTGTGCGAATTTTATTATAATCGGTTAAGTGGTTTAGGAGTCCATTGAGGACAAACATTGTGACACGAGATTTATATATATTAAGATTAAGATATATGGGATGGTTAATTCTTTATGACCGACAACAGGCGACATTTTTGATAACAGGGCGAGGGTATTCCATGGAAATATTATGTACTACACAAGGGTCAATTTTGTCCGTCAAGTGGTCATACTACGACATAACTGTCATTAGTGTCACTGTCATCACACGAGCGAATAATCGCTATGTCTCACTGTTTATTTTATGTTTGCTGAAAACGGCAAGCAAAACGTGATAATTGTTACGGCTCAGTATTTGGCAAACGCTTCATAAATTACTTTAAAATCTGTACATCACATCAAAATGTCTCTTAATACGGCGCATGCCGATCATGGGGTGCTGATACATGCAAGGGAATGGTGAGTCATCTTTTTGTGTACGAATGACGACAACGTAATTCGCTATAGAATGTTCTATACTCCACTTTGTTTCATAATGATATAGTTATGTACCTATTGATTGCTCTTTAACGGTTCCTCAATTGTGACCATCTGCTTTTGTTGCGTCGATAAGATTTTGTCCAATAAGATCCTTATTGTTGTTGGTTGTTGGGCCGTTTTTCTGAAATGAATTTTATAGAACAACAATAACTTAATTTTCGTTGCTTTTTCAATTGGAACCTGTCATACTAATAAGTAACAAAACAAACTTGTTATCTACAAAACAACCAGTTATGAAAGGTAGCAAACTACAAATAAAGGTAGAATTCTTACAGCAGAAATTTATTTTAATTTATTTTGATTATGTACGTACTATTTAATGAGGTGACAACTGAGTCATTTACTAGTTTCTTAACCCCCACTTTATTTGTTTTTTAATATAAAGAAAAGGGTTTTGGATAAAAGTGGGAGTCGGAACAATTTTTTCAGTCACAGTGATTGTATAATGAGATTACAAATCCACTCATTGGCTTTAGGGACAAGAAGTACATTTTCAAGTTGACTTTTAGTTTTTTTTGTCTTTGTTTTGGATTAAGTTGTAGTGGCAACAACGCCGCCACCTACGAACTAATGACATGACGTCACATAAATTCTGCATCGCGCAATCAAAGTTTTCGGTGGGTTTAGAACACATACAACAGTCCGACAACAACCCTTGGGCAGTTGCCTGGACCAGACACAACACCCGTCTGGTTGGAGGTTCCTCGCTTTTCTACGGAGGTTTGTGGGACTTTATACCCTGTTCCACATACCCCCAAAAAGTATTACATCATAAATTTTATATATTTTTTTTATTTTGAAATAAACGTTGCCCCACACTAGGAATTTCTTCCTGTATCGTGGGTGCGTTTACAAACATATAAACTCACATACACAACACCCAGAGCCAGAACAACTATCTGTAGGTCATACAAATATTTGTTCAGTGCGGGAATCGAACCCGCGACACGCAGCGCAGCAGTCAATCGCTCAACCACTGCGTCAACTGTGCGCCCAAATTACTCCTATCCTCTTATACAGGATTTTGCATTAGACACAATGCTACATTGTTCATTTCTTACCTTGTTATATCACAATTCGGCTTGGGTTTAGTATCGTTTGGCAGGAGTAGAGGGTTAAAAGTGGTTAAAGCTGGTAGGGGATGGGTCCCTGATTAAAACACTACCACTCTTATTACAAGGTATTGCATATTTTTCGAGAAAATAACAAAAAATGTCTCTAACCTCAATTAGATAAACAGTGAAAACCAACGTCAAAATGGGCGATTGACAACCAAAACAGTACCGGTATATTGTCTGTGGCGCAATATTTCGAGCAAAATGGTTGTAACGGCACATAAAAATAAACTATGGAATTTGCATCATGGGTGACATGTCAGTGTCATTTGTTTTCATTCATTCCGTTTCTCCCCGAGTCGGGTGAATGTGCTTTTTGTGTTTCTTGGTGTTTTTATGGTTTTCTTCGATGACTTTATTGATTGAATGATGCTTTATTCATTTTTATAATAACCTAGAAGTCCTGCTCATAAAGTAAGTTAGTGTACCCCTACTTCATGGTTAAAATAGGTCGAATATGTTCCAAAACCGATCCGGGGCACCCCAACTTCACATAGTCTTTTGGCTGCTACCCCTAGAGTGTTTATAAAAACTGGAGTCGCGAAGGGAGAGCAACCCCCGACCAGTAAGCCGAAGCTGCGGAGGTGAGCATGGGGGCCTATCCTTTGTTACGTAAGGGCGAAGGGGTTGCACTTCCCGCAGCGCCGGAGACGATGCAGAAGCAACTTTAAAGTGTTTTGAGTTTAGGTTACAATAATGTGTTTTTCTCAGGAACGGTGCGTTACCTTGTAATGGGAGTGGTGCCAGGGAGGGGGGTAACCCCCCTACACTCCCCTCACCACCTCCCCCCCCTCCTCCTGCCAAAGCACATACTGTAATAGCTGTTATAAAACATAGATAAATTCATAACTGTTTATCGAAAAGCAGAACGGACATTGAAACAGTATTGTTTCCAGAATACCATTGCAGTTATTTAAGACTCTCTAACAGAGCTACAGGGCAAATTACCAAGAGCTAATTAATTTTGAAAATCTTAAGTGGATTTGTACTCATAGAAAAATAACATTTTAGCAATAAAACAACACCCAATCTTATAATCAAATTAATTATGATAGTGGTGAAATGTGGGATTAGCAATTTTCATATAAAAAAGAATGTTGAAAAACTTACCCTGTATTGTGAACTAATAGTATTAGTACCCACTGTAGCTAGACACAATGAGCAACCAAGTTCAACATGCATTTAGAAAAGTATTTTGTTTTGTGCCTAAAATGCTAATTTCACCTTTTTCTTTCAGTATCATATTGTTTTCGGACAATGTGACAGTTGATTTCTATGGAAATGACACTCCTGAGTTCAAAGGCTCCAAAACAGGCCGCATGTATTTAACAACTCATCGCATGATTTTCAATTCAAAAAGCCCTGCTGAATCACTCAGATCCTTCAGTTTTCCGTTTGTTGCTTTGGAAGATGTAAGTGGTTTTGTTAATCTATATTCCTATTTCTTTTTAAACTGACTTAAATCAGCACAGCCCAAACAACTGGTACTACGAACATTAATATTTTCCTTAAACATACAAATGTTAAGAATTAGTTATAAACCTCAATTAAATTTCCATTATTGTGAAATAATTTTAGTATTACGCCCACTTAATCATTGTTTTGTTTTACTAGGTTGCTGTAGAACAGCCTATGTTTTCAGCGAATTATATCAAGGGAAAAATACATGCCCAACCCAACGGCAACTTTATTGGTGAAGTGAAATTCAAAGTCGTGTTTAAATCTGGAGGTGCGATTGAGTTTGGTCAAGCTATGTTGAAAGCAGCCCATCTTGGTATGTACCTAAATTTTATTAACCATAGATTTTTCAGTTTGACAGTCATCTGTCTCTTCATAATGTAGTTTGTTAAGCTTTTATATCAGTAATATCAAAGTGATAAGGTATTGTTAATCAAACTTTGTTACTGTTTCATTACCTACTGTTATCAGAGAATTAAACCGTGTTTTCGTCATTGAGGCATAATCTCGTTTAGCGATAATTATGCCACAATTGTTAATAAACTCACTGAACTGGTGCTGTTTCCCAAACAACAACAAGTGGGTTTGTCTATTTCATAGTCATACAGTATTTTTGTTATTATAATCTTTTTCCAATACAGACAACCTCACTGTTAACAACTTAAAAAAAAAACTTTTTTACAAAAAACACAACCGGCTTCCAAATAAAAACACTACAAAGTTAAAAATAACTTCAATTTCGGAAGTCGGTGTTCCTGTTTATGTTTCATTACTTTTTGTCACCGACTTCCGAAATTGAAGTTATTTTTAACTTTGTAGTGTTTTTTGTAAAAAAGTTTTTATTTTTCACTTTTTAGTTGTGGTACATAATGGACAAGTTCTATAAGCCAGGCCCAAACTGAAGCCATAGATTAACATAACATGAAACTTAAACAAAACCGGTGGAATGCGAGTGTACCAGGGTGAACTGTTCACACCTGCGTACCCTTTTAGAGCGTATCAGTGTGATGTTATGTTATGAAATGGTGTAAACAATAAACAGACATGCGATTGCAGCAATCCCGAGCGATTTGCAGTCATTTATTGAAGAGTTCTGCTGTATATCTACGAAGTTCTTCATCAGATCTTTATGCAAATTAAATAGGACCACATAACAAGCACCAGCTATCAAATAAAAAAAGAATCATCAAATTCGGTTCACCAAGTAAAAAGTTTTGCGGTAACACACATAAAAATAAAAACTGTCGAATTGATAACCTCCTTCTTTTTGGGAGGTCGGTTAATAAGAAAAGGTCTTGACCTATGTGACAATCTCTTTACTAATCTTCAAGCGTCTAGTTACAAAGTTAACGCATGTGTAAATCTAAAGAAACATTACTGTATCGTGTGTACTCGTGACGCGGGACGGCGGGATACAACAAATTATAAGCGGCTGTGTGTGTGGTTCAAACCTACACTATATCACAACTACTTTAGACTGGCTAACACTGTGACACCGCGTTAGAAGGCGTCATGACACAATACAACACAGTAATGTGAATCTGTCTTAATATTAAACGTTGTCCTGGCAGCAACCCGCCATGCAACGCCGGATGCACCGCCGCCGCCGTACACCCCACCGACTGGACCGTGGTATGCGGCTCCCCCTCCGGCCTACGCACCGCCTCCTCAAGGATACTATGGATGGGTGCCTCCCTACACGGTAAGTTTCACATTATCACGATTTTTATAGAGTTTAAAGTCCTGCAAACTCAATAGAATATTTTTTTAAATTAAATTTCTACACTGACCAGACTCAGGAGTTGCAGTGGTTTGGGAATAGTGCGGTGGGATTGTTGACCAGATGGGTAATTGTGTCTGGTGGACAACTGCCCAATGATTGTTGAGTTATCTATATATATATTAAAGAGAAAGTATGTATGTTCCTTATAGACTCCGAAACGGCTGGACCGATTTCAAAAATTCTTTCACCGTTAGAAAGCTACATTATCCCCGGGTGACACAGGTTACTTTTTATCCCTGTATTCCCACGGGAACGGGAACAGCGCGGGTGAAACCGCGAGGCGTCCGCTAGTTTCAAATAATGCGGGTTACTGTCTGTGCCATCTAGGATGTGTGACGTCAGGTCTTTTTGTAGATGGTATGTGGCGGTATAAACTGAAAGCAATAAATACCAAAATATGTAATCTTTGCTACCCCAAAACTTTATCGACTGGGACACATGTTCCTTGGATTAATTTCCAAGACATCATACCTCTAGTAATTTTTCAAGCAATACTGCACAATACAACATGCCGCCTGTATCTTCCGAATGGTTGAATATTGGAGTAGTGAAAATTTTGTTAAACATTGTATCTACCACATTTAACATGCACTGGAGTCGATCGAAAAATGGGCCATGAGGGTCATCGGCAATGAGACACTGGTCGAGTCTAGGCTCCAGAGCCTTGTACACCGGCGCCAAGTAGGCAGTCTGTCAGTTTTTTACCCGATTGTCGAAGGAGGGTAATTTGTTTATCATTTTATGTATGTATTTATCGGTTACATTTCATCCGCCCGTTCCATCATCGGACTACAAGACGTACGGCGATGCGTCATCGGTGCATGGTGGCCATCCCAACCATACACACCAAACGTTTTGGGAATACCTTTATTATGCGTACAGGAGGCGTAAGGAGTGAAATTCCCTGCCGGTGTCTGTATTTCCTGATAGCTACAACCTGGGAGTCTTGTAAGTCAAGAGTGAATAGGTTTCTTCTAGGCAAGCGTGCTACATCGTCGACCACATCATCGCTTACCATCAGGTGAGATAGCGGTCAAGCGCGAGCCTATCAAAGATAAAAAGAAATACATAATTATATTATACAGGATGTGTTTATTAATATTTCAGGCCTTCCCTGATCAACCACCACCAAATTCAGTATTCGTGTCCAACAATCCGCCGCCGTACCCCGGCGTGATGGGCAGCCCTTACCCGCCGGGCACGGGCTATTCTGGCGTGGCGCCACAAGGCAGCCCCTCCCCCACAGGTGCGGCCTTCCCGCAGGGGCCCTCCGCGCCGCCCGGGTACCCTGGAGCCCCGGCTGGCATGTCCTCCAATGGTGAGGATCATTCTATTCTAAATTCAAAATTTATTCATAGACTTCTGAAATGTTTAATTTTTTGTTTAATTGTGTCTACTGTACAGCTTTCGAGAATATTACAATGAATAAATCAAATGTTCAAGCCGAGGCTCTACTGTGAGTAGTAGGTGTTTGTGAATATGAACATTGATATTTTTGTTAATATTAATATTGGTATAATTTGGTATCTTGTGTGCCTTTTGGTTTCTCATGTTGATCTAGATTAGTATCATAAGTAAGCTTATGTAGCATGATTAGAGTATATTATTGATTTTAGGTTACTTCAATTCATAATCTTATTTATGTAATTAATAAGATTCAGAATAAGGTTTAGTTAGGGTAAATGTATTTGGTTGCTGCAGTAGTGTCATTGTCGTTTCCAGATGCTAAAGCTGCGGAGGCAGCACAAAGCGCCTATTACGATCCTCACAGGCCTCAGACAGCTTACGTGCCACCTCCTTACAACGTAAGTACATAACATAGCCCAAAATACTATCATATAGTACAATTTTGCATTTAAATATAGTGTAAACTCCATATAACGATACTGAAGGGACTGTGCATTTCATGGCGTTATAGAGAGTTGTCGTTAAATGGAGAGAAGAAAAATCAGATCAGATTAAGTTTATTTCAGACTAGTGTTAGTAGATATGTAATATCAGCCAAATCTATATCTGATCACCGTTAGGACTATTCCTGCTTGCAGGGCCCGCTATAGTAACACCGACTTATACTCATCAACCTAGCTTTCCGCCATGGGGTAACTGTTTCCCTAGTACCTGTCAGGCCATTGTTTTTGTAATAAGTCATGGTCAACAACAGTCTGCACGTGCAAGCAATCCCAATTTGTAAACAAAAGAACGAATTTCTTACAAGGTTCGGTAAGCATGATGCAGACAGTCGAGTTTATTACGGTCTAGGATAATAGTTTTTACTAATTTTGGCAACTTAAAAGGTACTTTTTATTACTTAAGGACGCTATTACATTTTTCTAAAAATAACAGTGCTTTTCAGGTACAATTTTAATGTATATGCAATCACAGATGTGAAGATATCATGGTCTTAATTTAAAGATAATATATTCAGCTCCAGATTGGCATCAGAAAAATTGCATGACATCATACAAAATTTTCGCACAAATACGTTTTGCCCATCACGATAATCGCAAAAATATTAAAAAAGTAGGGTCCGAATAGGTCCCAGTTTAGTTAAATTCACAGCATTTTTTATCTTCAAAATTATAAAAAAATTGCGGTATATATAGTCCTTTACAGGTTCAGATAATTATTTTTTACCCAAATCAATATATATTTTAATTATTAGCTATAATAAAAACACTTGCCGACTTCTTCATACATTTTGCACTCGAAGCTTATCATTATCATTCCGCGCTCAGAAGCGCTCGTGGAAGGACGAGCGTATCGCTTTTTTGCAAAAAATAAATACGATAAAAGTAATAGAAAAGATTGTAGTGTGCATGCGTGAGTATGTCGTGATCGAAAGGAGTTGATATTTTACCGGACCGAAATAAAAGTATGTTTGAGTTTCCTTTTATTATTAGAATGTGATTTAGAAATTATGTTGGGTATGATCGGGATTTGGATAGGTATTGTTAAGCAGTTATTGACAAGGTTGAGAAATGGATGGGTAGGTTTAAGCAGCTCTTAGTAAGGTTAGGATTTGGATGGGTAAGGTTAAGCTGGCGGCGGTGAAGGTTAGAAGTGGATGGGTGGGAGGAGATTTATGATTTGAACCGGTTTGTATGTATGTATGACGATTACGGGGTCAAACCAAAATACAAGATGGCGCCGACGAAAATTTGGCATCTTTTCGTCACAGGTGTCATTGTCATGTTTTTTGGGGTCGCTTATATCGAATACGGGGTCAAAACCAAAATACACGATGGTGCCGACGATAATTTGACCGCTTTTCGATATGGCTGTGTCGGTATCTATTGTTTTTCGACACGGAAAAGTTATTATTTTTCTCTTTTTAGTTTTTGTTGGTACCCCATATTGGGTAGGTATACTAAATAAATCTGTTAACCCCCTAAAAACGTACAATCGTGATTTTATATTATGGTATGGTGAAAACAAAACATAACTATACGATCACAATAATCCCTGGTCATTTGCTATTTGTTATTGAAGAGTTCCATTGTCTATCTCCGAAGATCTTTACCATATCCTAATATATTATACAATAAAACCTTCCCTGAAAACACATACATTAATCGACGTAAACCCGATAGTATCGGATAAGTAGTTTTAAAGAAAATCGCGGATACATACAGGTCGAATAGATAGAGCACCTCCTTTTTTTGAAGTCGGTTGAAAATAATAACCTACTTTTTACGACGACGGTTTGTAACAGTTACCAAATGCATTTTCAAAGAGCCAACTAACCTTCCTGAATCAACTTCAATAAAATTAAAAAATAATAACAAGGACCAATATTATTTCAGTGATGTATAAAATCGAGCGCTCAGTAGTTTCAATGAGCACGCAGCGCGTAATGTTGTTGTGTGCTACTAGATACCTAAATTTGAGTTCGTCGAAAATGTAACAGCGTCCTTAATTGTTGTCGTTATTGAGAGTGCGTGTAATGCTCTTTAGAGTGTATCATTGTATGGAAGGCGAGCTAAACCAACCAAAGCCAAGTCAATTCGACGCTTTAGGAAGTTTTTCGTTAAATCGAGTGACGTTACATGGAGTTAACACTGTATTATTAAATTTGAAAGTATTTTAAATAACTGTTAAACGTGTGACAAAATCTCAGAACTACATTGGCACTTAAAAATCTTGTAGCTACCTTATAATTAACGTTGAATTTGATTTGCATTAAATGTATGTTGAATGTAATTGTTTAATATAGTGACTAAATAAATTATGATAAAACAATAAACATTTATCAATATGTTCAATTTCTAAATTACAGGATCAACCTCCGACGTATCAGGAATCACAGTCAAAGAAAGAAAATTAATGCATTGCCCACATTTCCAAATGCCACTTAAAACCTCTTGTCTTAAAGGTCAAGATGAGTTTTACACGGAGTTTGAAAATATGATAAATTATAGTGCTGAAACGATTATTTATCGATTTTAAAATAGGAAAATCAGCATTTATATATTATTATTTTGGGTGTCAACAAAGTCTTAAGTATTTTCATTTATGTTCTTTTTTTTTGGGAAATTTACAATAAAAATACCGTCAAAATCTTTCTAAATTGTTTTTGTAACTCCGTAGCATTTTCGTATATTGAATTCTAAATAGTTAAAAGTTTATGGAGAATAGCTTATAATTATAATCTGTAATATCGACTGTACTGTTAACTATTGTAATCGTGTCATCATTAAATTCACAATGTATTAAATAATTTTTAGTAACATTCCTCATATACCTTCAAGGTCGTAGCCACTATAAATGTAAAAAAACGGATACCGCGAAGTATCAAAGAATAGTTTTGGATTTTAAATCAAAGTAGAGATTCTTTTAAATAATCCCTCATTATTTTGCTGAAAAATGGCTGCGACTCGGCAAGGCCTTTTATGGTGGTTAGAATCACGATGGTGCGAAAAACATTTTGAGCAAAAATCAAAAAGACTGCCAAAACGTTGCTATCAATAACATTCGATCTCGTCGATCGGCGAATTTCTACTCAAAGAGCGTCGTCAAAACGTTATTTGAACCTACATAGTAGACCCAACTCGGCAGGTAAGTATTTTTTAAATTATGTTAACTTGCACTTTATTAGAAAGATGTATAAATGATAAATATAGTAATTAAATTAGCGATTACCTATTCACACTTAGGGCCGATTTCACCAATGACACTAATCGCGATTAGTTCAACTAAACTCAGTTTACTGCGTTCTGATTGGTAGTTTCTCAGCGGTCTCCACCAATCAGAAGGCTGTATTTGCTTAATCTGAGTTTAGTTGAACTAATCGCGATTAGTTTCATTGGTGAAATCGGCCCTTACTCGTGTTTAATCAATGGTCCGGTGGATTCAAAGGGAGCAGGCATTGTTGATATTTTAAATAATCAACAAAAGGCTAAGCTGGAATCGATAATTACTAATGTTATTATTTTAGAATAAATAAATTATATAAAGGAGACGGTCAAAAGTGTAGGTACTTTTTATATTGAAATTAAGACAACTTATATGACCACAGTTGGTGTTAATAATGTATTGAAAAATCTTTTTTGAAGCTTTATAATCAACATAACCACGCTCTTTCAATTAATTTTGCTCAGATCACTGTTCAAACATAATTCCACACAGTATTTCCTGAACGTCTCCTTTTTTAAAAAGTCTATTTACAATAATTAATGTGATATTTTCGAGATAAAATATAATCTATAATATTAACTTTCACTGTTGTAATGTTCACGCCAAACTTCTTGGCCGCCCTGAAGTTGGCTACAATGGCTGCGCAGTAGTAAATCTCTTACAAAAACAGCACCGCGCCGTGCCTTGCGCATCGGAAAGCCAACTTCAGGGCGGCCAAGAAGTTTGGCAAGTACTATAGATAAGTATATAATCTAGGTACATGTATAACGTTTGATCAACTGCAGAGTTATTTTTGTTCTTATACATTGTAGTGTTACAACTGTATTCGTAAGATGTTTATTTATTATTACTGTACAAAATTAAATGTACACAAAATTATAAGCTTAATAAAGGCTTAGCTTGTTAATCTAAGGGTTTTATTTGGTGGTCTCCATTATTTGTTTTTTTGTTCAACGAACTGGGCCTTAAGAGCTGTAACTTTTCTGGTGCGTTTATTTATTTATTTAAAACTTCATGTAAAAAGGTACAATGGCGGACTTAATGCCTTAGGCATTCTCTACCAGTCAATCAAGGGTGGTGAAGAGATAACATGGCAGGTGCATTATTTAAGTAAACAAAAAAAAAAAACAGACTAAAAAGAAAAAATAAGTTGTCTAAAATACACATACATATATATTTTATATATCCGTTTCGACGTCTCCACCCAGACCGCCGGCGGCCGCGGTACGCCGGCCTCGCGAACGGGCGGTCCGCGCTGGGCGCGCAAGCGCATCGACAGGGAACTTCTCGAGGAGGCCACTATTGTCCAGGCCTGGATCCGCGAGTCGGCAATAACCGGCGGCCAGACGCCAGTACACCCGATACCGGAGGAGACGTCGTCGGGTCCCTGACGAAGAAGCCGCGCGGTATGAGGTGTACCGCGCGGCGACGGAGACTGCGGCTGGCCATCGGCGAGGCGAAGAAGCGAGCCAGGGAGAAGATGTTGGAGACTAGACGGGGATCCTAGGGGGCGCCCTTATCGAGCTGTTCGAGGGAAACTTCGAGCCGCCGCGCCTCCGCTTAAGGAGAGTCTCCAACCCGAGCTGCTGGAGGAGGTAGTTGCAGCCCTCTTCCCGGCGAGAGCAGAGCATATCCCGCCGCCGATGGCCTTGCCCACCGCCGCAGAGTCTACAGAGGAGGACGCCATCAGCGTCCCGGAGGTGACACAGGCAGAGAAGGGGGCGGCCGTGATGCGGCTCCGGGCCAAGAACGTGGCTCCGGGGTCCGATGGAATCCACGGCCACGTGTTAGCCATCGCTCTGAAGGAGCTAGAGCCCTGGCTGAGAGGACTCTTCGCAGCGTGCCTTGAGCGGGGCCAGTTTCTCACTCTGTGGAAATCTGGTCGCCTGGTCCTGCTCAGGAAGGCATGGCGCCGTGCGGACTCGCCGTTTTCGTACCGGCCCATAGTGCTGCTAGACGAGGTGGGTAAGCTGTTCGAGCGGATAATCGCTGCCCGCCTCGTCAGCCACTTGTACAGAGAGGGGCCGGATCTGGACGAAAGCCAGCTCGGCTTTCGGCATGGGCGCTCCACCATCCACGCGATATCGCAGGTGAGAGTCCTGGCGGAGGAAGCGGTGTCCCGGGGTGGAGTGATGTTGGCGGTGTCCTTGGACATTTCTAACGCCTTCAACACCCTGCCCTGGAGTTGTGTTCGGGAGGCACTACGGTATCATCGAGTGCCTCTCTACCTCCGCCGCATCGTCGGGGCTTATTTGGCGGAGAGGTGTGTCACCTACGTGGGACGTGATGGCGTCGAAAACCAGCACCGCATGTCGTGCGGTGTTCCGCAGGGCTCGGTCTTGGGCCCGCCCCTGTGGAACATCGGGTACGACTGGGTGCTGAGGGGCGAACCTCAACCGGTCGTAGATTTGACGTGTTACGCGGACGATATGCTGGTCACGGCCCGGGGGAGTTCGTACAGGGAGGCAGCGTTGCTGGCGACGGCTGCGGTCTCACAGGTGGTGAGCCGCATACGGCGCCTTGGCTTGTAGGTGGCGCTCAACAAGTCGGAGGCTATGGTCTTTCATGGCTCCCGGCGGGCACCACCACCCTATGCCCACATCGTCGTCGGGGGGGCTCGAATCGCTGTCGAGTCAACCATGAAGTACCTGGGATTGGTGCTCGATAGCCGGTGGGATTTCGGCCCCCACTTCCGGCAGCTGGCGCTCAAGTTGTTGAGCGCGGCTGGGGCGCTGTCAACGCTGCTTCCCAATCTGGGGGGCCCGAGCGCTGCCTGTAGGCGGCTCTACGTGGGGATCGTGCGATCGATGGCCCTGTATGGGGCCCCGATCTGGGCGGCTGACCTGACGGTTGGGAGCATCGCTGTTCTGCGAAAGCCGCAGAGAGTGCAGCTGTAGTCGAGTCTATGGTCGGCAGCGAGGAGTCCTGGGACGCGGTGGTATCCTTCTGCGAAACAGTCGTCTCGCAGAAGGAGGCTGCGGAGAGGGAGAGGGAGATTTCATCCGCTAACCCGATCCGCAGCAGACACGCCGGGCGTCGGCGGAGGGCGGACAACGCCCTCTTCCAGCCCCTCTAAATTGCTCCAGGGGCGACGGACTCGGGGACCTCCGTCGCCCCCCAGATATCAGGACCCGAGGCCAGAGCCCCGACGTCGCGGGGGGAGTACAACACCTCACTCCCCCCCCAACCCGAGGTAGTGGCCCGCAGAGGCGGGCCGGCACTAGCCGGGGGTTGCGATCGTTGTTCCCGCGATCCCCGGTGTAGGTGTGAGACGGAAGACCGAGGTGGTTTTTAGTCAGTAAGAGTCAGACAGACCCCGGAGGACATCCAATGAGAAATTTTCACAAACGTAATAAAAACAATTTTCTTTATCATAGATAGAGTTAGGAATAAAGGTTTTGTGACCGAATATTACCTCATAAGGAGTAAACTTTGTAGTTGAATGTTCTGTCATGTTATAAGTCAGCATAGCTGTATATACATAAGTGGGACAATTATCTTGGTTTTCGTTAAAATCAAAATCATTTTTTTTTATTTTACGTAGGCCTACTTTAAGTTTTTTAAGTGCCCATACTTAAAAAACGTCGACAAAAGGTGCACGGTTCGGGTTGTCGTTTCCTATGGAGAAGAACCGGCAAGAAACTCCATGGTTACTCTTTTAAAAAAAATATTTGGTTTTACAATATTTCCATGTTACAGCATTAGTACGAAGGACTTTAAAAAGGACTTTAAGTATTCTTTGAGAATTGAATGACTGCGTTCTAATGCTCCCTGCGTCTGAGGGTGATAGGGTGATGCCCATAACTGTTTGATTTTGAGAAATTGGCAAGTAGTTTTAAAAAGGTCGGACGTAAAGTTAGTACCTTGATCAGATAAAATAGATTTAGGAATTCCAAATAGGGATATAAAGTGGATAAGACAATCGCTATATTATTCAGCGGTTGTACTACGTATAGGATAAGCGATAAAATATTTAGTTAGATCATCTTGTAAGGTGAGAATATATTTTAAGAATCGGGTAAAGGACCAACTATATCTAGTGCCACTCTCTGAAATGGAGCTGTGGATGTAGTAGTGATCTCCATTGGAGCTTTATTTAGTTTTCTCAGTGCTTTATTTTCCTGACATAATTTACATTTCTTGACTTATTCTATTGGAAGGGCATGCGAAGTGATATAGTAGACTATATCACTTCGCATGCCCTTCCAATAGAATTGTTCCCGGATTCTGTTGTACATACTTGTTGACCCTAAGTGCCCGGATGTAGGAATGTCATGGTTCTCACGCATGATTTTAGGTCTCTCGCTCAGAGTAGGGTATATTGTTTTATTTAGGTAAAGGTGGATTTGAATTTATGTATTGTTAAAAATATGAGTTAGGATGTTGTAAATTTTAGTGTAGGAGTGATGGTCAAATGGGCTTTTGAAATCAGAGATAACAATGTCTATTGTTTGTTCAGACTTCAGGAATTCGTTTCTTTCTTCTTTCAGAGTGTTATAAAGCGAACAATATTTTTTTTTTACAGCCTGTTTTTAAGTGGTTTTCGTTGTGTTCTTTTAGAACTGTATTACATATATTCTCTTTATTTGTAATTGATTTTAGGAATTGAGAATAATAATAGTCATTTAAATTTGACTGCTCGTTTGGCGAAGGGATTTGTAACGAGTCAAAATGAAGGTTGAGGTCAGCACTGTGAGGGCTAACTTCAAGGTTCGGCCCTAGATCTATAAGATCTAGCATTGGTTCAGTTTGTGGTATAGGATTTTGTAATGTATTACAATCGTTGTTTGTTTCTTGATTTAATAATTCTAATTTCTATTAATTCTAAACTCGAGGAGAACGGAATGGGAGATGGTAGAATTATAAAAGGGTCCTCCAAGAGGTCATCGAATTCAGTGTCAGGATCTAATAGAAGAGGGTCTGAGGTTGGTGAAGGTTTACCTTGAATAGGGTTAATTGGAAATCGAGATAATGCATCAGCCTTAGTATTTATTCTTCCTTTCTTGTATATAATATCGTAGTCAAATGGATCCTTACAGTTAAATAACCATTGCAAGGGTTTGTGATCTGTGACTATGGAAAATCGATTTCCATAAAGATAGGGGCGAAAGGCTTTAGTTCCAAAGATAATGGCTAAACATTTTTTTTCCGTAACACTATAGTTACATTCAGCCTTATAGAGTGTTCGAGACGCATAAGCAATTGGACGGTCTTTACCTTTCGAACCTTGCGATAATATAGCAGAAACAGCGAAATTAGAAGCGTCGCAGGTAACTATGAAGGGGTTGGAACAATCAAGATATGCTAGCACTAGTGACGTTACTAGCTTATTTTGTAGATTTTCGAAAGAAAGTTGCTGCTCATTGTTCCAATTGAATGGCGTATCCTTTTTTAGAAGGGATGTTAATGGTTTTGCGAGTTTGGAAAAGTCAGGTATGAAACGTCTGTAGTAAGATACAAGTCCGAGAAAAGATTATACATCCTTTGGATATTTTGGTATTGGGAAATCGGTGATACATTTATTTATTATATACTTTATTGTACACCGCTTAAATAATTAAAATCCACTACAACCCGCTTGAGAAGTTTCTTCGAGTTGTACTGAGATTAATTATACTTTTCTTAAATAATTACCGAACATAAGTGTACAATGGGCGGTCCTATCGCACAGGGCAATCTCTTACAGACAACCTTTGGATGGACTGAACGAGAGGAGGTATACATAGGGTTGTCAGTGTACAAAAACTATCATGAAATAATATAACTTAGACATTACACAAAATACATACATACAAATAAAATAATATACTAATAAATATCAAATATACAACAGAGAAAGGAGAAGAATAGTTACAGAGAAAGGAAATGATCGTTAACAATTTTCTTAAATGTCGGCAATGTTTGCGCACGCCTTACCTCAATAGGTAATGCATTCCACAAACGAGCTGCTTGAACCGTGAAAGATTTGTCGAAGAAGGATGTACCATGTTAATATCAGGTTTTCCGATGATCTCAAGGATCAAGAATGTGTGTCACAGAGGAATTGAAAGCGTTATTTAAGATAAAAAGGACTAGAAGTATTAAAGAGCACATTATATAGCAAAGAAAGTATGTGGGCATTCCGGCGAAGGCGAATAGGAAGCCATTTGAGCTTGATTCAAAATTCAGAAACATGGTCATACTTGCGCAGGCCAAATATGAACCTGATACAGAGATTTTGAAGTCTCTCAAGCTTGTCCAATTGGTCTTGGGTGAGATCGAGATAACTGGCATCAGCATAGTCCAGGATAGGGAGAAGAAGAGATTGTGCTATCGCAATTTTAGTGGTGATGGGAAGAAAGTTACGAAGCCGTCTCAGGGAACCCGCAGATGCAAACAGTTTACGACTGACCTCCTGCAGTTGTTTGGTCCAGGAAAGGGTGCTGTCGATATAAATCCGCAGGTTCTTCACAGTGTGAGCTATAAGAACAATGGTGTTGTTGAAAGAAACCTGGGGAAGTGTCGCCCAATCAATCCTAGAGACGTTTCGGGAACTTCCCACAGCAGCCACTTGAGTTTTCGTCGGATTGATCTTCAGCCCAAACTCAGTGCTCCAGTCACCAAATCGAGCCAAGTCCGTATTAATAGTCCCAATAGCGCCCGATAACTCACCGAGAGGAGCTTGAGTATAAATTTGGAGATTTGGAGAAAGAAGACAGCTGTTGAGTGATAGCATTAATAAAGAGTGCGAAAAGTAGAGGAGATAAAACGCCACCCTGCGGCACACCGGCAGAGGTGTAACACCAAGAATAGAAAGAATCCTCAATGCAAATATTCTGCCGGCGGCCAAACAGATAACTATGAAACCAGTCAATTACCGAAGGAGATATGTTAAAACAACACAGGGCTCCCAGCAAAATGTCGAAGTCAACCGTATTGAAAGCATTGCTGAAGTCAAATAGAGCAAGTACAGTTAACTTTCCCATTTCCATGCCTGACCTTTATGTCGTCCGTAATATGCACAAGTGCTAAGGTAGTGCTGTGTCCCGGACGAAAACCAGATTGGAAGGGATTTAGCAGCTTCTGTTTGGAAAGGAACGAGCTGAGTTGATGATGGACTAGTTTTTCAAGGACTTTGGATAGGAAAGGAAGAATAGAAATAGGACGATAGTCAGAAAAAGATGCAGGATGAGATTTTTTGGGTAGAGAAATAACATGGGCATCTTTCCAGGCTTGAGGGAAGACACCACTAGAAACAGAGAAGTTGAGGATGTGAAGGATAACAGGAATTATTACATTACATTTAACTTTTCTAGGATTTGGTTGCACACCGCACATACGGGTATTTGATACAAAAAACTGGCCAAAAGTCATTTTTACAATAGTAACCGCGCAGCTATCCTTTGTTATGTTTTAACAATGGGACACTCTATTCATTAAGAAACCGGTACCCAGAAGGGGCTAGAGCGCTCCATGCGCCCTCAACGTCAGTCGGAACTCATCTGTTGTGCTAGTGACACGTTTGTTTTCTCGGCGCTCGCAAATTTCAATTGCTGTTTAAGACTAATCATACTGTTGTGTTTAGTGCAAACCCCAAAAACCATCATGGAATCTTCAGGCACAGGTATGAACTTTATTTTGAATCTATTGTGCTACTGTTAGGATCACTTTTTCATTCTTTAATTGTACCATAAAGTCATGAGTATTTTTATGCAAAAAAAAACACGTAAAATAGGTTTCCTTCGTCAAATTAAGTATCAGATAAACATAGTTAAGCTAAAGTTTATACATAATCGTGTTCTTTGAACCTTCTAGATTTCATATCAAGAGAAAAACCTTCCGCCTCTTTCCGCCCCTATGAATTATAGCCTCTGAACAAAAATAGGTTTTTTTCGAAAAAAAAACAGTTACAGTTTGTACATAGCTTTTCATTTATGTATTTTGTAAGGTTATGTAAAAAGTAAGCGTTATTTTTAAATCATTGTGTATTTTTAAATGCTTTTTTTATTAGTTATTGTACAAATAAATCACCATAATGCTTGAAATAGAAAATAATGTTTTATTTTATTTCGATTTTATTTCACACGTAAGTCCCTTTGGAGAAAAGGGTATAGAAATGATTGGGTTATACTAAAATTAATATGAAAAATAACTAGGAGGCACAATTGACCCAAAATTACCAAAAAAAAGGTTTTGGCCAGTTTTTTGTATCAAATACCCGTATGTGCACCGTCCTTGTTGATGAGATGACCAAGATAAGCGACTTCTTTGCATAGAAATTCACATTTATCTGGTTGGAGCTTCAAGTTATAATTCTTGAGCCTATTGAAAGCAGCGGATAGATTTTGAATGTGACTTAGTAAGTCAGGCGAGTATACTACAATGTCATCTAAATAAACAAAGCAACGTGAGCCTTGAAGCCCACATAAGCAAGTGTTCATTCGTTTTTGAAAGGTTGAAGGGGCATTTTTTAGCCCAAATGGCATTCTCGTAAATTGAAAATGCCCTTGGGGTATGCAAAAGGCGGTTTTAGGAGCGTCTTGCGTAGATATTGTATTTGATGAAACCCTGAGGCCCAATCCAAAGTTGTGAAATATTGACATTTCCCTAATTGGTCTAGAATTTCTGTTATTTGTGGAATAGGCTAAGTGCTCCAGTGAATAACACTTAAAGGATCTTCGAACTTCAAAAAATATTTAAAGTATGTTGCCTCTGAGGGATACGGTGTGTAGGGTGCAAATGCAAATACACCTTAACATTAATTATTGTAAATGTAATGCAAATGTCAGTGTAATGTAAAAATGTCAATGAGTGCCAACGGGCTGGAATCAAGAAATAAAAATGCAAGCTGTTTGATCCAAACCGCGTCTATTATAACACTAAATTAAATATTGGTACAAATACATCATCAATGCTCTGCTTGCTGCTGCTGCATCATTGATCTAATGTAGGTCGCACGTGTAAGTGCAAAGGTGCGAGCCTACTGATTGCACAACTTCTTACTTACTAAACAATTTTAAAACCCATGTACGTGCACCGTACATATTGCCACCACAAATAATGATAACAACTACTGATCTAAACATTAATCTAATAAAATTAAGAGAAGAACAAATGCAATGTAGAAACTAATGCAGAGCACTGATGTAGTAGGTAATAGGAATAATATGTACTGTAAAATATGTGTATGACTAATGTAAAATGTTACGTAAATGTACACTTAAAATCCATAAGTATAATTGTCAAGCTCCCTAATCACACACGTCACTATATTTTTCAGTGTCAAATTTCACTTCACTTGAGGCGCGGTCAACATTTATTACTTCGTTCACTTTTGAATCCCGTTTGTTAACTTTGCTATACCCGTCCTCGATGTAATCTTCTTCTTCTCGTCCTCTTCTGCTAATCGCATCTCGCGAACCCTCTCCCTGTCTTTTGGTGCTCGTTTTTCTCCAAAAGTACACCGATGTTACAGATAGTGCAATACTAATCGTTATTACAACATAGATTGCGGTGTAGTGGTGAATGTCGTGGGGGGATAAGGTTTCCAGGTTTGATTGCTCTTTAATCGAGCACAGTTGTGTGTCAATCTTCTGGAACATTTCTTCGTGAGTTTCGGTAGGCAATGACGAGTTACGGATCGACGTGTTGATGATGTTGTTAATAGGAGAGATCGTGGGTATGATCTTGGCGAATGGTTCATTGGCTATAACGTTACTTTTATGTTCTATGTATGCGTGCAAAATGAATGAGTCACCCTGCAAGTTACATCCTCGTTTAAGTGTAATCAGACACGAGTGATGTAACGACTCCGATGTCATTTGAGCGCCGCAAACTAATTGCACTTCGCACGTGCCACAACCATAATAAAACCATGTGTTTTGCTGGTGTAGTTTTACCTACTTGTCAGCGCATTCTTTTATTTCCGCGTGACAGTACACACTGTTCTTCATTGTCTCGGTCAGCTGTACATCGCAAATTGACTTGCGTCGGTCACCGGTGCTATAGATAGGGTGGTTTAACTTGCACATTAATGTTTTGTCCTGGATTTTGTAGATGTGTCAGTATCGCCAAGTCTTTCTTCTTCAACCTCAACTAGTGGTACTAGTCTTGTGATCGGCCGTTTAACTTCTCCTTTTGCAGTTTGTAATGTGACGACTCTCGTGTGGCCGTCTTTTCCTGTATGTAACTCTGCTACACGGCCCAGTGCCCATTTGCCTGCCGGTTGTCTTTCGTCATTGATGCAAACAATGTCATTTTCTCGTGGATCGGTAGTCTGTCGTTTCCATTTTAACCCTTGTTTGGAGTTGTTGAAGGTATTCTTGCGACTATCTCTTCCAGAAATCTGTACTGAGCTGCTGCACAATTTGCCATCTTTTGCCTAAATTATACGTATTGTCAATGTCCGGTTCCGGAATAGTCATAAGTGCTGTGCCGGTTAGAAAGTGTCCTGGCGTTAAGCAGTTGATTTCTTCGGCGTTCTCTGTTACGGTGCAAAGTGGTCGTGAGTTCAGGCAAGCTTCAATCTGGCATAGTAGAGTGGTAAATTCTTCGTACGTCAGACGCTGATCTCCGATGACCCGTTTTAGATGATACTTCATGCTCTTCACGGCGGCTTCCCACAGTCCGCCTGCGCTTGGCCATACAGGGGCATTGAAGTGCCATCTGATTCCCATCTCTGATATTTTTCCCAAAAAAAGGTTGTCAATTGTGTCTACAATGCATTTATATTGTTGCATTAAAATCCGGTTAGCACCCACAAAATTCGTACCGTTATCGCTGTACATGTCACGTGGCGTGCCTCGGCGGGCGCAGAAGCGCTTAAAGGCTGTTAAAAACGCTGTACTGGACAGCTCTGACACAAGTTCCAGATGGATGGCCTTTGTTGCCAGACAAACAAATACGGCAACGTACGCTAGCAATGTTTTGACGCCTCGGCCTTTATTTGCCTTGATCTCAACGTGGCCAGTGAAGTCGACTCCTGTATGTGTAAAAGGGCGAGATAATGTCACTCTCGGCTCTGGTAGATCTGCCATAATCTGGTTTGAGGTTCTTGCATGAAATCGGCGACAAGTTACGCATTTGTGTAGAACCTTTTTAACGGCGCGATGTCCTCCTATAATCCATACTCTTTGGCGTAGATGTGTTAGGGTTAGCTTAGGACCTCCGTGTAATGTTGTATTATGTGCTTGCCAAATTAATAATTCTGTCAATTTGTGGTCATGTGGTAGCAGATTGGAATGTTTGGTGTCTTCATTTAGGTTCGAGTTACGCAATTTTCCCCCTACTCGCAAAATGTCATGTTTGTCGAGGAATGGGTTCAAGTTCAGAAGGTTGCTTTTGTTGCTTAAACCCTTATTTTCCTTCAGTCTCATAATAGCGTTTTGTAGTTCTGTTGATGTTAAATATGCAGTTGTATTAGTGTTGGACTTCGAACAGTTGTTTATGAATCGTTTTATCCACGCTGTGACCCTAGTAATGTGAGCCATGCTGCTGTGTCGATCTAATAACTCAATTAAAATTGAAGACGGCTCGAGTTAATTACGTTTACCACAGCCGGGAGAGTGGAAAGAAACCCGAAATGATTCTAAACCTTTAATTATTAAAGTTAATTATAATTAATTATCCTAGAAGTGTCTATTCCAAGTCGAGGTTGGATCATGGAATGGTTACAACTACTAACTACAACTAGTTAACCTACGAATGTCCATTCCAAGCCGATGTTAGGACATGGAATGGTTACAATAATTAAATAGACTAACTAAAACTAACTAGCCTACGAGAATCCATCCTACACGATGTAGGAATATGGAATGCTTCTTTCTTACGAGAGATGCTCTTAAATATTAATTCGGCATTGATCGATTCCTTGACGTCATGGCTGGATCGGTTCCAAGGTAATTGCACAGTCAGCAACTTCCTATGTTTATGCTCCGTACGTTTCTGTGTCAGCGAAAGTCTAGCTACGTGCGTTGACTTCGCGGTAACTGCACTGTCATCAAGGTCTATGTATGTATATTGTCCGCAATGTCAGCAGATTCCTAGGCATACGTAACACTTCCACCCTTAGAACGGCAACTATTTTAGCACGTTGAGTGAAAAAGTTGCCGGAGTCTTCTCGGGATCCGAGTTTTTTTTTTTTTTCAGGATTACGGTAGGAGACTGCTGGTTCTTGTGGTATGACAGGTGTTTTTTTTTTTTGCGCGTTGCCCATTTGCACTAGTCCCTTAAGATCCACGGAGTACAAATTGATGTGAGTAGTTGACGTAGCTCGTTGTCCAGAATCGAAGGGTATCCTCATGATTTTGCGAGGTTGGCCTTTGATTTCATCGTCGGCATCTGCTATGGTGAACTCTTCAGATTTCAGTCGACATCCATCGGGAGTTGTAACGAAATAACTTCCTTGGAGCGGTGTGTAGTCTTGTTGGTGACAGATAATTTGTACTTTCGTTTGCTGAGGGAATTACAGGACGTGGTGTTGGTCATCGAGTTTCTTCATAGTTTTCTTCATCAGGATAACTGTAGTGGGATGGCAGGAGTCCCGCAGAACTTGATTGGTGATCGACTTCTGGATGCAATCAGATTTGGTGCGGATCTGGTGGGTAACTTCCTTCTCGCACCAGTTTGACTTCGGGCATTCAGCCTCCATGTAAGTGAATGTCAACTCGTTGGTTGCTAGGACTGGGAAGGATAGGATAA
This sequence comes from Orthosia cruda, assembly GCA_964057195.1. NCBI lineage: Eukaryota > Metazoa > Arthropoda > Insecta > Lepidoptera > Noctuidae > Orthosia > Orthosia cruda. The sequence continues at coordinate 43,957,849 of OZ059827.1, read as the reverse complement.
GGGCTTATGCGTGTTTTTAGATACTACGGATAATCTTTACCAACCCACGCTGGGCTCGTGTGATGAATTACGGTCCATTGCCTATCACAGAGGGAACATTAAAAGAAGCTGATGATGATAATCTTTATAGGTCGTAACTATTCTTGGGAGCAGAAATAAAATGAAAATTTAAAAACGAAGGATTTGGACCTACGGGAGCTGTCAATTAGATACCGGCTCCTTGAAATTATGGTGCTGGTCTGAAAAGTTGTTAATCAGGGTGGTTCGACTGCCCAACCAACTCTCTGGTACCCCATTAGAGTTACTGGTACACAAAGTGGTTCCAGAAATCTTATTAAGAATTCTGTTTAATGGTCACAAGTTAGAAAATTCGCTTTCGCGTGCAACACTTGGATGATGAATCAAGAATTTTAATAAACCGCGCAAACACGTTAGAGTTACTATGAAAAGCAAGGCCAAGGCGAAGTGCCTTAGAAATGGTATTTGGCTGTGCTGATCCATATCTAAACTAACCAAGTTGCCTAACTCTAGCTTATCTAAAAATATATTTCTACTAATATCTACAGTTCGTCGGTGGGCCTGACGTGATGCAGGTCCCCGCGCACTCGAGTTCCTGGGATGGTAAACCCTGAAGGTTAGGATTTAGGAGGGAGCAACACGAGAATAATTCAAATGTACTTACAGCTATTTCATTTCCGGTTCCTCTCTGCGAATCGATTTCCAGATTCTTCTCTCGGTCTGCAGCAGGTCCGTATGTTCAGGATATCCGGAACGGTGCTTGATAGCCACCCGGGTGACACGAGACGTGATTATCGATGTGTGATGTGTCCCGACGTCTCCCGCGGACATCCTACCGACTGCGCCAATTACGTTTACCACAGCCGGGAGAGTGGAAAGAAACCCGAAATGATTCTAAACCTTTAATTATTAAAGTTAATTATAATTAATTATCCTAGAAGTGTCTATTCCAAGTCGAGGTTGGATCATGGAATGGTTACAACTACTAACTACAACTAGTTAACCTACGAATGTCCATTCCAAGCCGATGTTAGGACATGGAATGGTTACAATAATTAAATAGACTAACTAAAACTAACTAGCCTACGAGAATCCATCCTACACGATGTAGGAATATGGAATGCTTCTTTCTTACGAGAGATGCTCTTAAATATTAATTCGGCATTGATCGATTCCTTGACGTCATGGCTGGATCGGTTCCAAGGTAATTGCACAGTCAGCAACTTCCTATGTTTATGCTCCGTACGTTTCTGTGTCAGCGAAAGTCTAGCTACGTGCGTTGACTTCGCGGTAACTGCACTGTCATCAAGGTCTATGTATGTATATTGTCCGCAATGTCAGCAGATTCCTAGGCATACGTAACAAGTTTCACAACATACGCTTTCATTTGTTTTTGTTTTGATTCGCATGTTGTCGGTATGATTGCAACTTTATCAGCTGTTTTGTCATTGTAATTTTTTACCCATTCTGGTCCTTGCCACCACAAAGGATGTTGCAATAGCTGGGAGCAACTGATGCCGCGTGATGCACAGTCTGCTGCGTTTTCTTCTGATTTGACGTACCTCCAGTGTTGTTTCGGTATGACTGCATGCACTTGCTGCACTCTGCTCACGAACGACTTCCATTTTGTGACTTCCCCTGTCCCCATGCAGCCAGCCTAGTACAATCATGGAGTCCGTCCAGGCGTATGTGTTTTTGTCAATGTTGTCCCATTTGCATGCTTTCCGGACCTTTTCCATCAGTCGGGAAAATAATAAGGCTCCGCATAGTTCAAGCCGTGGTAATGTCAATTTTTTATTGATTGGCGATAATCTTGTCTTTGCAGCTATTAATCGACTTAAGGGCTTGTTTTTGCTGTCTAATGTCAGTAAATTGATAGGGGAGATACGGGAGAATGACGATAACATCTAGTCAGCCCCAGTCAACCTCACCTGCACGCTCTGGAAGTTTGTACATACAAACAACCAGGGACGACAGCATTCAGCTGTCGTGGTGCTCCCTGCTAGACAACTAACGAGGCAATGGCGACCGAGCTGTGGCGGTATAACCACTCACCTACTTGGGTTACCAGGCAGAAGAGGTTTCAGCAGCCTTGGGGCCCAAATAGCCTCAAAAAAGACTGATGCAGAAGGCAAAGGGAAACCACTGCATTATATTCCCAAGAGAGTCACCATGAAAGTAGCATTAAATAGAGAACGATCGCCATGCGAGCCGCTTAGCAACCGGCGCCGTGTTGCGTCCGGGGCGCACGGTGTGAAGTTGGTTACCGGCCATGGAGTAGTAGGAGACCAGGCTCTCCATGGAAATCCAACTACTGGAATCTCCATCAAGCTGCGACAAAGCCAGATGATAGGGACCTGGAATGTACGCGGCCTACTAAGACCTGGCAAACTCACCATCCTGGAAAGAGAAGTTGAAAGATGCGGCATAAACATCTGTGGACTCAGCGAGACGCACTGGCAAAACAACGGTCATTTCGTAACTGACGACCACGTCGTTTATTTCTCCGGCCACGAAAAAAACAGCCAGAACGGTGTAGCCTTTTTAATTCCCGTCCAGCGGAGGAATAGTGTGATAGGTTACGAGCCAGTAAGCGACCGTATTTTACTCCGAACTGGAAACCACCATAGCTAAAATCCCCAACAGAGAACTTCATGTGATTCTGTGTGATTTCAACGCAAAAATTGGAGCAAATGCTCAGCAGCTTGGCAAGTGCGTCGGAAGTTTTGGACTCGGTATTCGGAACGACAGAGGTGACAGGCTCATACAATTTGCGTCCGAAAATGATCTAGTTATTACAAACAGCTTCTACCAACACCACCCTCGAAGGCTATACACTTGGACATCACCCGATGGAAAATACCGCAACCAGATAGACTATATTCTGGTTCGATCGCGGTGGAGGTCATCTGTCACGAATGCCCATACATTACCTGGCGCTGACTGCGGATCAGATCACCAACTTCTGATCTCTAAGTTCAAACTCAAATTAACGGCTGCCAGAGCCCTCGAATATCAGAGAAGAAGGCTAGACGTGACAGATATTCCGAAATTCATGTCTCTAGTGGAACACAACTGGGCTAAATGGACGAACACGGATTTTGAGAGCGAACCACCGGAAGAACTTTGGAACAGAGCAAAGTCCCTTATAGAGCTGGCGGTTTCAGGATCTAAAACACCAACTGTGACACACAAACAGCAACACTGGATGACGGATGAAACATTTGCGCTTGTTGAGGAGCGTCGAAAAATGAAAGCAGCCGGTGCAAGTGTTCAAGCCTGTAATGAAAAGTCTGCCCAGATCCAAAGGAAATGCAGACAGGATCACAACGCCTACCTGCGCCATATATGTGAGGAAATTGAAGCTCATGCAGGTAGATACGAGTCGAGAGACCTGCATCACAAAATCCGGCTTATAACTAAAGCGCTCCCATCTTAAACTTGGGCCATTGAAGACGGTAATGGTCAAGTGGTCAGCGAACTGGAGCAGATATCTGAGGCTTGGAGAAGTTACTGTAGGTCACTATTTGAGGATACGCAATCGGAAGCCTTTACACCTACAGAACCTGAGAGTGATACACTGGAGCCAGATATTCTTGAATCTGAAGTCAGAGCTGCCATTAAGCATTTGAAGAGTGGAAAGGCTACGAGTTCTGATACCATCCCAATTGAGACCATTCGAGCATTGGGGGAACGCAGCGTTCAGATCTTTAACATCATCTGCAATAAGATATGGTTGGCAGGAAAATGGCCGACGGAATGGGCTCACACTGTTTTCATTCCTCTCCACAAAAAGGGTTCGACCAAAAAGTGCAGTAATTACCGTTTGATTGCACTGATCAGTCATGCAAGCAAAATATTGCTGCACATCCTTAACGAACGGCTGAAGGCACACCTGTCGAAAGAAATCGCGCAAGAACAAGCTGGGTTTGTGAAGGGCAAAGGAACTCGGGAGCAAATTTTCATTGTCCGTCAGGTTATCGAGAAGGCACGAGAATTCAACAAGCCGACCTACATATGCTTTGTTGATTTCTCAAAAGCGTTTGACTCCGTGAAATGGCCAACCTTGTGGAAGACGCTACTGGAAATGGGCACACCAAAACATCTTGTGCACCTTCTTCGAGAACTCTACGAAGGAGGAACTGCATCAGTGCGAACAGATAGCCACATTTCGGATAGCTTCCATCCCAGTGCAGGTGTCCGCCAGGGATGTATCGTATCGCCACTTTTGTTTAATATCTACACGGAGCTCATTATGCGAATCACCCTCGAAGACTGGACTGATGGTGTTGCAATTGGCGTCTACAAAATTGCAAACCTTCGCTACGCTGATGACACAACATTGTTTGCGACTAGTGCTGCCCTAATGGAGGAACTTCTCCTTAAGATGGAGCGCGTGAGTCCTGCATTTGGATTGAAGATCAACCGGAGTAAGACCAAAATAATGATTGTAGACCGTAGCAACAACAACTCGTCGGCTGTGACACAGATTGCCAACTGTGACGTAGTTCAGTCTTATATATATCTTAGCGCTATGATTGCGAGCAATGGCAGTTGCGTGGATGAGGTGAAACGGCGAATGGCGATGTCTAGAGGGGCAATGGATAAGTTAAGGAAGATATGGAGGAATCGCAGTATAACGAAAGCCACTAAGATCAGGCTCGTCCGTGCGCTTGTTTTCCCCATATTTCTGTACGCAGCTGAGACATGGACACTACGAGAACTGGAACCGAAAAAGATAGACGCTCTAGAAATGTGGTGTTGGAGAAGAATGCTTGGCATTTCTTGGACAGAATTCCGCACTAACGTCTCCATACTCCAAGAACTCGGCATCAAGCAGCGTCTATCAGCAATAGTACAGTGTCGCATACTGAAATTCTTTGGTCATGTCTCAAGGCGGAATAACGACTCTATTGAGCGCCTGGTGGTGCAGGGCAGAGTGAACGGTAACAGGCCACGCGGGAGGTCACCGATGAGGTGGACCGACCAAATTAAATCTGCGATAGGCGGTCCAGTAAATGAATGCGCTAAACTTTCATCTAACAGAGCCAAATGGAGGGAGATCGTGAGGCGAGTGACAAGAACACCAGCGATCGGACAAAATTCATCGTGACCACGACCGCTCTGTCAAGAGCGAAACGAATAAGAAGAAGTCAGTAAATATATATTGCATGCATAGGCATTTTCTGAGGCATCGCAGAATCCATGTACTTGGAAGGGTTTAGTTGTATCTCCCAACCATCTCGCTATCTCGTATCGCGTTATGTTGTGCAAGTCGCTTGTAAACCGCTTCCATTCTTTTAGTACGCTTAAAGGTAATGTTGCATCCCAGTTGCATCCTGACAGCCAAACGCTTTGGAACATTAATTTTGCTTTCAATGTCAGAGGTGTCAGCCATCCCAGTGGGTCGAAGATTTTTGATATCTCGGACAGTAGCTTCCGTTTTGTCAATGGTTTGTTGTTGCCAAAGTTTATTTTGCTAGTGAATGCAAATGTGTCAGTTGTAGGATTCCACTGTACACCAAGGGCTTTTCTAGTTCCATCCTTTGTAAAGTGCATTGTAGTTTGGTTTAAGTCTGATGATGATAAACTTTTAATCAAGGTCGGGTCGTTGCTTGACCACTTCCGTAGCGTCAGTCCTGCTCCGCTCAGCATGTTGATGAGTTGGTTCAGCATTTCTTGTGCTCGCTCGATGCTCGATACAACATAAAAAAATCTAAACAATAAAAATCTAATCTAAAAATCTATCTTATCTTTATAAATGTTTTGTCCTGTAATTATTTAAGTGGTGTACAATAAAGTATATAATAAATAAATAATAAACATATCAAGGCCCATTGACATACTTCTAGATGCACAGGTATTTTCTGAAATCCTGATGAACGGCCTGATTAAGGGAGAGACTAATGAACCCATATCCCAACAGACTCGCTTAAGGTGGATTTTGTCAGGCAATGTCAACAAGACATTCAACTGCAACGTGTTAATAAACCAAGTGGATGACTTGACAAAATACTGGGAAGTGGAAGACATCAGTGGGGATGCATGCAGTTCTATGACGTCAGCGGAGAGATACTGCAATGAGTTCTTCACTGCAACAACAAAACGCCTGAAAAATGGCAAATATGCAACTGCAACTCGATACTGTTACTAAGTGGTTACTACCACTTAGTACGTCATCGACATACATCTCGTTAGTAATGACGTCAGCTGCTAACGGATATTTGTCTGCGTCATCGTTTGCTAATTGCTTTAGCGTCCGAAGTGCTAGAAATGGTGCCGCCTTAGTTCCATATGTCACTGTGCATAGCTTGTACTCCTTTAGGGGACCTTGGTTAGTTTAGATTTTTTTTTATGTTGTACTCTGGATCGGCTAATGTGATGTTTGTTACGTGAGTCCAAATTCTTTTTGTAAAGGTGGTGTTAGGCAGATTGTTTACCACCCGAGGCATGACTAATGCTTCCGTGGTAAACTGGAAGTTGTTATGTACGGACCTGCAAAGTAGGTTTACTTTTCCTTTGCTCCTGTTGGATAGGGTGCCGATCCCACTTATGCTCGCGTTTAGCTTTTGACGCTTTACTCCCAGCCTTTGAGCTGCATTCTCAGTGATCAGGGTTATTTGTGAGCCTTGATCAACTAACGCCCGTAAAGTAACGTAATCGCCATCTTATCTTATCTTATCTTGTGGAGGGGCCGAGAAACAACTCGGACACTTCGACCCATTGGGATCTATTGTGGTCCCCTAGATACCTTACTCCTCCCCAATCTCGTTGAAAACTCTTTTCATGAATTTTACAACGAGACTGGGAGATATGAGCCTATAGTCTTCTGGTCTTGGATATCCAGCCCCTAGGAGACTCATTCGCTTACCAGCCAGTGCATCGCATGTGCAAAGAAGGTGCTCCATGCGCTCCGTATGTTCCCCACACAACCTGCAGATGGGTGTCGCGGTTATACCCATCTTCATGAGCATGTCGTTGGTTCCAAAGTGCCCAGTAAAGGCCCCAAGCAGGTAGCGGATTTGCCCCCTGCTCATATTCCAAATGCATTCCCGGGCTTTGAACGTAGAGCCTAGGAATTTCTTGGAGTGTTGTAGACCGGTGCTAGATAGCCAATGAGTTCGCTGTCTGTGATCTGCAAACTCCCTAAATGCGGCTTTTACGAGGCACGTCGAGATGCCTACACATGGTTCTGGACCCACGAAGTCATTTGCTGAGCCCTCTCTTGCCAGTTCATCTGCCATTTCGTTGCCATGGATTCCTTTGTGCCCAGGGACCCACATCAGTCTTACCCTGTTGTGCTTCCCAAGCCTGTTTAGGGTTTGGACAGCATCCAGAATAAGTCCGGAGTCCACTTTGTAGGATGCCATGGCTTTGATTGCAGCCTGACTGTCACTAAGAATATATATGGATTTACCTCTGGTTCCTCTATCTATATTCTCTTGAGCACAGGTTATTATGGCATAAGTTTCCGCTTGGAATACAGTTGCCATTTTCCCTAGGCTTTTGCTACATTTGTAACCTTTTGCGTATATTCCCGCCCCTGTACCTGATTCCATTTTGGATCCATCAGTGTACCACACCAGACTGTCTTGTTCTGGTGGATCGATTCCCTTCGTCCAGTCCTCTATTGTAGGGATTTGGACCTTGAAAGACCTTTCAAACACAAACATAGTTTGCATTTTATCGGATAACATGCTTGTTACCCGATCCAGGCCTTCATTCCCGTCAAACTTTGTATGGTTGGTCCTTGGCTTAGAGGCATCCCATAGTCCAGCCACAGCAAGTCGATGTAATGTCTTCCTTGCCTCGAATTCAACCATCATATGCAGAGGAGGGATATTGAGGTATCTCTCAATCGCTGCCGTAGGTGTTGTCCTGAAAGCGCCCGTGATGCCTAGACACACTGTTCTTTGTAATCTGGTGAGTGGCGCTTTGCACGAGGCAAGCTTTGTTCTGGGCCACCACACTATGCTGCCGTATGTGATAATAGGTATTATCATTGTTCGGTACAGCCATCGTATCACTTTGGGCTTTAACCCCCAAGTTTTACCGTAGGTGGAACGACACATGCCGAACACTCGTAGGGCTTTCGTCGTAATATTTTCCACATGAGTTTTCCACCTGAGTTCTTTATCAAGCGTTACACCCAGATATTTAACTTCGGTAGACCAGGGCAGCTTTATTCCATTGAGGGAGAGCTCTCCTAGGTTTCCTAGTTGTCTCTTCCTCGTGAATGGAACAATGACTGCTTTGCTTGGGTTGATAGAGAGGTGGTTCTTTGTACACCATTCCTCTGTCATCCTCAATGCCTGTTGTAATAATCCAGAGACTATGTTCGGGAATTTACCATTAACCATTATGGCTATGTCATCTGCATAGCCTACTGTGTAGAATGGTCCAGTATTGAGCTTGGTAAGTAGCGAGTCTACTACCAAGCACCATAATAATGGTGACAGCACTCCACCCTGCGGACAACCTCTTGTTGTTTTTGCACTAAGTCTGTCTCCCATCAGTTCCGATCTGACTATTCTGCTTCTCAGCATATAGTCAATCCAGTTACACGTGGTATCATTGATGCCATGTTCCTTTGCAGCGATGCGTATGGACTCAAATGTTGTCTTGTCGAAGGCTCCCTCTATGTCTAGGAAAGCCCCGACACAGATCTCTTGTCCCTCTAGCGCAGCCTCGGCTCGACTCGCAACATAATGCAATGCCGTTTCCGTAGATTTGCCAGGGCTGTAGGCGCACTGTAGTTTATGTAGAGGGAAGATTTTAAGTGGTCCCTCTCTTAGGTACCTGTCTACCAGTTTCTCCAGAGCTTTTAAGAGAAAGGATGATAGACTAATTGGCCTGTAAGCTTTAGCTTCTTCGTAAGTCGGTCTACCTACCTTCGGTATAAAAGTGACTTTGACTTCCCTCCATGCCTTGGGTACGTACCCAAAGGCTACGCAGGCTCTGTAGAGCTTACTCAAATGAGGTATCAAAACAGATGCCCCTTCTTGCAATAGTATTGGGTAGATGCCATCCGGACCAGGGGATTTGAGAGGCTGGAAGCCCGCTATGGCAAGCTTCAGTTTATTCTCATCTACCACTTTCTTTGCCGTGAGCCAGTTATTTTTGGACGTTTGCCTTGTGAGCTCGTCCCTTGTGACTGGTTCCTCTTCATCGCTATCGCGCAGTATACATTCCGGGAAGTGAGTTCTAAACATCACGCCCAGAGTGTCCTGTCCAGTTTCCGTTAGATACCCATTCTCATCCTTTACAGATGATAGTGGGTTTGTCTTAGTCATGGACATTGCTTTGCACAACCTCATTCCATTTGGCAGAGCTTCGATGGAGGTGCAATGCTGCCGCCAACTAGTTCTTTTGGCCTTGCGTACCGCCGTCTTATACCTCGTCAGCATGCTATGATAGTCAGAGAAATCTTTCCTGGCTTTTGCATCATTAAAGGCCTGTCGTGTTTCCTGACGTATTTTAGCTAGTTCAGGAGTCCACCATGGTACCTTTTTGCAAAAGGCCTTTTTCTCTGGGCAGTTATCTACCCATGCACCGATGGTGCCCACCTTGATTCTATCAGCTTCAAATTCTATATCTAGTATGGAATTAAGCTTACCTTTAGGGCTCCCTAGATTTACTTTTAGGTCCCTCCTGTACGAGTCCCAATTTGTATGTCTTGGGTTTCTCCTTCGTCTAGTTTCGGCTTCTCCCGCCGTCCTAAACCTAAAGCATATATAATTATGGTCAGACAGAGAGATTTCGTCCGATACATGCCAATTTTCGATGTAAGCGCTGGCCTTGTTTGAAGCCAGTGTCAGGTCAATAACTTCAGTTCTCGCCGAGGTCCTGAAAGTAGGTTTATTGCCTGCGTTAAGGATTTGTAAAGAAGAGCTTACCACAAAGTCCAACAAATCCTCCCCTCGTTTGTTGACATCCGAGCTGCCCCAAACGACATGGTGTGCATTCGCATCGCAGCCAAGTATCAGGTCGAGGTTTTCTTGGTTGCCGTAGTCAACCAGTCTTCTGATTAGTGGTGTTACTGGTTCCTTTTGTTCATATGGGAGGTAGGCAGAGGCAAGGATAATTTTCCTTTTCTCTGTGCCCATCCCCACCTGGATCAAAGTTGTTGTGAGATCCCTGTAACAGAAAGTACGTAAGGGCATTGCCTCTATACCGCCCCTGATATAGATGCAAGTCCTCGCGTCATTAGTTGGACAGTCATAGAGCACCGTGCCTCCTGTCCCACCTAAGCCTTTTATAGTCCCCTTATATAGATAAGGTTCCTGTATCAAGGCAACGTCATATGTGTTAAGCTTCAGTTGCCGAGCCAGAAGGGCTGTAGCGGCTCTGCAATGATGCAAATTAATTTGTACACACCTTAGTCCCTCCATCTTGGATGATTTTGATGGGCCTGTGTTAATATAGGAGGGCCTTAGTTTTGAGGCTCCTCCTCCATCGCCTGGGTCTCCTCGAGAGCAATCGGCGACTCAATCCCCAGGGTGTCGAACTCCCCGAGGATGTCATCCTCGTGGTCTGCCTCTGACGCCCTGGTCCCAATCTCTGCCTCCTGCGCTGCGCCGTAAGCAGAGATTTCCTCGATGGCCTCCTCACGTCGGTGTAGTCCATCCTCGGAGGGTTCCGCCTCTGCTTCCGCAGTGGGTGCCTCTCCCTTATCTTCTTCCAGGAGTTTGAACGAATACCGTTCAATTCCTCCTGGAAGAGAGTAGCCCGCGGCCTTGATGACCCCAGCGGACACCCCGTCCATGAGGACGATACGACGGATGCCGGTCTGCTCAGTGAGAGTATTCACGACCTTCCAGTCGCTCGTCCTCAAGGCAGGGTTAAGCCGCTGGAGCAATCGAATGGCCCGGGCAGAGTCCTGCAACGCCAAGTTGCGACTCTTCCATGCCATTTTGACTGGCTTTGGAAGGTCCCTGGCGTCAACAACCTTGAGTTTCAAGGGGCCGAGTTCCACATTGTGGATGGCCCCCCGAAACCAGCTAGCTGCGTCAGAGTTGTCGCAGGATACATGAACTGCACCCGCGACAACTCCGGGAGCAACCGTTAAAACAGGCAGAGGATCCGGCGCCACTTCCAGTTTCTCAATTATGAGCTCCTGGATTGGCACCAAGTCCTCCGCCCTCAAGTACTCTTCCGGGTACCTGACTGTGACGACAGCGAGTTTCACAGCCGCCACCGCATCCCTAAAGGATCCGGTTGAGGATGATTGCCCTTGGGTCTTCATCCTCTTGGCCGCCATGTCCCCGCTGTCGCCGCTGAGAGCAGCACGCGGTCTCTTTGATGGGCCCTCCGTAGGAGTCCCCTCTAGAGCCGCCTGCTGTCTCAGCTTTTGGCGCTTTTTCCTGCGCGCCCCAGATCGTCCAACCGGAAGCCAGCCTGGTTCATGCCGGCCGCCGGGAGACGACGAGGTGCTGTTTTTGCCGGTCGCGTCCGGGGCCCCAAGGTCCGAGGTCATTCGACCTCCGACACAAGGGTCACGTGTCGCGCCAGTTTTGGCAGCACCTTTGTGCCCGGTGGGCTGGTTTGCAGTTCCGCCCTTAGGTGGTCCCGCAGCAGTGCCGGCCCTCGGCAGTGCCGCAACAGTACCGTCATTTGACAGTCCCGCCGCAGCCCCACCTCGAGACGACCCCACTGCAGTCTCGCCGCCGGGCGTTCCTGCTACGGAAAAAGCAGTCCCGGCTTGCGCCGGTCCCGCCGTCTGGTGTGCAGTTCCGTCCTTCAACGGTCCCACAGCAGTGCCGACCCTCGGCAGTGCCGCAGCAGTACCGTCATTTGGCAGTCCCGCCGCAGCCCCACCTCGAGACGATCCCACTGCAGTCTCGCCTCTGGACGTTCCTGCTAAGGAAAATGCAGTCCCGGCTTGCACCGGTCCCGCCGTCTGGTGTGCAGTCCCAGCTTTCGCCGGTCCCGCCTTTTGGAGCGCAGTCCCAACTTTCGCCGGTCCTTTCGCCTTGTGGTTTTTTTTTGAATTTAAATCCATTTAAAATCCCGATATAAATTTCATCCCTCGACTATCCCCACCCTCCATGGAGTGCTCAAGTGGCGATGCTACGGTAGCACCAGGGATTAGCCGAGGGATATAGCCCCCCCCCATTAGTTGCTTACGAGACTGCACGACACCAACTCACACCACTACCACTAGCCATGCGAGCGAGCGCCGCCGTCTGCAAGCCCCCAATGGGAGTGAACTCGCCTGGGGGCCGTCTGACCGGACCCCGCAGCCGATTGGCCGTAGCTGGCTAGGCTACGGCCTCCCGTGTCGGAAGAAATCCGGGCCAAAGTGATGTGTTGTGTGCAACCTGCTCCACTCAATCACCAGGATCCCTTCATCCCTCCATACGGGTCCCCGCGCACGGCACAAACACGCGGGAGGTCATTGCTATCCAACATTTTATTTGTTCAATGGTGGACACCCAGGGGCATGACCTCGCCACCCCTGTGATACGTCGCCCGGTGATTTCAGTTACGTCTATTTCAGAGGGAATTAGACCAATAACAGGGCGGCAACCACGAGAAGGAAAATCACCGCACTGGTGATTAATCGCCATCAGCTGTTGCTATTTGCAATAATGCAGTGGCCAATAGTATCTCGTCATCGCCTACCGAAACTCACGAAGAAATGTTCCAGAAGATTGACACACAACTGCGCTCGATTAAAGAGCAATCAAACCTGGAAACCTTATCCCCCCACGACATTCACCGGCTCGAAGGACCAAAAAAATAATGTAGGGTGCAAATGCAAATACACTTTAACATTCATTATTGTAAATGTAATACAAATGTCAGTGTAATGTAAAAATGTCAATGAGTGCCAACGGGCTGGAATCAAGAAATAAAAATGCAAGCTGTCCGATCCAAACCGCGTCTATTAGAACACTAAATTAAATATTGGTACCAGAGGCGGCTCGTCCTAAAGAGCGCTGGTGCAGTGCACTCCCACAAAAATTGCATAATCTATATTTCCATAAAATCCTATACATACATTATTTCTACAATGCCTATACAATACACTCAGTTACTAGCAGTTTACTAGAAACGTAGTAGAAACTAACTATTAACTACGCGCACATTTGGCGTCAAGTTGTATGTGCCTAACGTGTGGAGTGGAGCGCCAGCGATTGCGCTCCTATGAAACAAAATTCAGTACAATTTCTAGCACTGTATTCAATGAGTGCGAAAGAGAAACATCGACACGGTCCGACGCGTGAAACAGAAGATTTTGTATGGGCAATTAGCATAATCTGGAGCGCCGCTCACGCGCGACGTTGCCAAATCGCGCAAGGCGGCGCGGGAGACTAATGCATGTGCGCCGTTGTCAATCTTATGTAAACACTAAAACAAACACTCGAAATCAGTTACTTTACGGTAGAATGTAGATTCTTCGCAGTTTTTCTTTTAATTATGTATTAAATAAAGTTTTGCGCGATATTTTTGTTAAAAATGGAACAATACAGTGTGCCTTTTATAAAAAAATATGAAAAGACTCTTGAAATGCGTCTCGAACTTAAAGCTAAGGGGCCACCACGTCCTGAATTTTTTTTATGATTTTTTATGGCCTGGTTGCTAGGGTCCTAAAATTGTTCTTACTCAAAATTTCGTAAAGCGCTCGATTCTGCGTATCGAAAATCTATTAGAGAGTTTAATGAACGCGTTGATGAAAATCGATGTATTTTACGGCGTTTAATAGATTGTGTGGTATTTTGAGGTGCATTCCAAGTTGCTTTACGGGGTTAGGATGAATCTACGGAATTCCGGCATCTATAGAGGTTTGGAAGATTTCGTGTCAGAGATCGATTTGGCTATGAAACAGCATTTATCCAGCAGGTCCGTTTTTAAAAGTACGTCTAAAACCATTCAGAATGACATTTTAGATGCTATTTATGAAGTTTCCAGAACAGAAATACTGAACAGAACAGATCAGAATGAATTTTCTGAACAAAAAAAAAAAAATGGTAAGGTCTAGTTTTACGTTTTTTTTTTTGAACTCCCATAAATAAATGTCACGAGCCGCCTCTGATTGGTACAAATACATCATCAATGCTCTGCTTGCTTCTGCTCCATCATTGATCTAATGTAGTGCACGTGTAAGTGCAAAGGTGCGAGCCTACTGATTGCACAACTCCTTACTTATTAAACAGTTTTAAAACCCATGTACGTGCACCGTACACGGTGCAAAGCTACATTTTGGTAACAAGGATATATTCAAAAATATTTTGTAAGTTGGGTTAGTTACCTGTATAATTTCTTAGATATTTAGTAATATATTTAAAAATACCCTAAAACCCCAGTAAATGAACAAAAATGTCTAGTAAATTAACGAAATAAAACCAGTAAATGAACACAATATTCGTTAAATTAATAATACAGAAAAATCCTTATTAACATAAATCCTCTGCCTCAAAATCTGTGACAAACATTAACAAACATATTTTTTAACAAATCTTCTAATCCAGTGGGTCTCAAACTTTTTTGGTGACGGAACCCTTTTGGGAAGCAAAATGCTTGATGGAACCCTACAATAAAACAATAGTTTTTAAAAGTGTATTCTTTATTAATAATTATAATAAAAGTATAATGTAACAGTTACTAATTATTACTTACTTTACCACATGGCACGTACAATAACAGAAGATATTAAAAAAGAAAAAATCTAACTAATGGGAAGTATGAAACTGTTTTTTTATTTTTCATCAATTGGTTGATATCAGGTTTGATAGAAGACAGTTGAAGTCTCATATCAGGTTTGGCATCCAGTCTATTGCGATATTTTGTTTTCGTCGCTGCATAGGTTGAGAATCCTGTTTCGCACAAATATGTTGTTCGGAACGGGAGAAGAATATTCAGAGCCATTTTGCCAAGCATTGGATATTCATCACGGATTCTGCACCAAAAATCGTTGAGAGGCGTCGGTTTGAACAGTGACTCCATACTTGTATCTGATGACATTTCTAAAAGAGATTCATATATCTCGTTTGACATACTTTCGGGCTTTTGCAAGTTGGGTAAAAAAGGATTATTGTTATGAAATAACAATATCGAATTAGAACCAAATGTTGGATTTATTCAACTTTAAAATATAAAGAGACATTAGGATCATATAATGACAACTTCAAACACTAGAAAGCATAGAATCCTATTGAGTCTGAATGTAGCGACTAAGAAGTTCACCACATTCTCCCCTGCTGCATTCTAGCTTGGGGTGTCGTAGTCCTGCAGGTAGGCCGGTGGTCTTCTATTCCTGGTAGTCTGTAGAATTGAAGAAGAATCTGGGGCAGCACTCTCTGTTGAGACAAATGAGGAGTCGCTTTCTGTTTCAGTACGTTCGCCTTCTTCCCCGCTCTCTAACCCTGTTGGGGCTAAATGTCTGTTAGACACGGTCGTTTCTCGGCCGTTACTCAGTCTCACAAAAGAATAGTCCGGGTTGGACTCCAACAGCTCGACTTCCTCGACTATGGGAGCGTATTTGTTGGTTCTGTTGTGCTTTTTGAGTAGGACAGGACCGGGTGTTAGAAGCCAAGTTGGTACCGAATGTCCGTTATTAGATTTTCTATTGTGTACAAACATCATTTCATGAGGAGTTTGGTTCGTTGCTGTACATAGCAGAGATCTTATTGAGTGCAGTGCTTGATTTAGAACCATTTCCCATTGCTCTATTTTAAATCCCTGTGATTTTAGAGCTAATTGTATTGTCTTCCAAATTGTTCCATTTGTGCGCTCTATTTGCCCATTGCCCTGTGGGTTATATGCTGTCGTTCGACTTGTAGATATACCTCTATTGTGTAAGTAATCTTTTACTTCTTTTGACATAAAAGCGGAGCCACGATCGGAATGAACATAAGCTGGCAATCCAAATGTGCAGAAAAGAGTCGATAAATGTTTCATTACAGACGCAGCGGAAACGTCTTGGCACGGGAATGCGAATGGAAACCGCGAATATTCGTCTATAATAGTCAGTATGTACTTGTTAGACGAAGATGACGGTACTGGCCCTTTAAAATCGATATTCAGTCTTTCGAACGCTGAAGTCGCTTTTATCAAATTGCTGGTATTTTTAAAAAAACGAGGTTTCCCGACTGCACAGACTGAACATGCATTTGTCATCTTTCTGACATCTTCTACCGAAAATGGTAGATTCTTACTTCGTATCCAGTGATACATTCGTGTAACGCCTGGATGGCAAAGTTCATTATGCAAGTCCTTCAATTTAGATTCCGTGTGAATAGCGCAGATACGTGACAGTGCATCAGCAGCGTCATTTTCATTTCCTGGTCTATACACAATATCATATTTGTAGCAAGATAATTCTAATCGCCATCTCTCTATCTTCTCGTTCTTTATCTTGCTTGTATGTGTGCGATTGAACATAAAAGAAACTGATCGTTGGTCTGTGATTAGTCGAAAAGATCTTCCAATCAAGTAGTGCCGCCACTTATGGAGAGCCTCGACAATGGCATACGCTTCCTTTTCTATGGCTGAATGTCGTTTTTCTGTTGTGGATAGTGTGCGCGAAAAGAAAAAGAAAAGAAAGCTACTGGGCGTCCTTCTTGAGTCAATGTAGCCGCAATAGCATAATCAGAGGCATCTGTTTCGACTGTAAACATTTTGTTTTCATCGATAGCAAATATAGTAGACTTTTATTTTCTTCAAGTCATCAAAAGCAGATATAGCTTCATCATTTAATGGGAATTCTGGATTCACGAGGCAGTGTATCTTTTTTGAAATTTTTGGTATCCACCTTGAATAATGGGAAAACATGCCGAGAGCCCGTTTAAGTGAAGTATTGTCAGTCGGTATTGGCATGCTAATAAGTGGTTGGAGTCGGTCTGGATCAGGTTTAATGGACTTTTTCGAAATATTGTATCCCAGTAGGTTAATTTTGTTTATTGAAAACGTAGATTTCTCTTTGTTAAACTGTACTTCTGAAATGCATCCATGACTTTTTTTAAATTCTTATCATGTTCTGCCTTGTCTTTTCCGCATACAGTGACATCATCTAAATAGGCATAAGTATCTGTCAAATACTCTTCTTTTATTATCCAGTCCATGACTCTTTGAAATCCACTGACTCCATTTGTTACGCCAAACGGGATACGACAAAATTGATACAGTTTCCCGCACTCCTCAAATGCTGTATATTGTTTTTCTGCTTCCATTATACATACCTGATGGTAAGCGCTTTTGAAATCAATTTTAGAAAAGAAGTCGTATTTTGAAACGTCGTTCACCATTTTTTCTATATTTGGTAAAGGGTAGGCATCCAAATCTGTATATTTGTTAATGGTCTGAGAATAGTCTATGACTTATCGTTTGCGGTGATTTTCATTTTTGGTGATTAGAACTTGCGCTCGCCAAGGTGATCTGCTCTCTTCAATAAC
The DNA here is from genome assembly GCA_964057195.1 of Orthosia cruda. NCBI lineage: Eukaryota > Metazoa > Arthropoda > Insecta > Lepidoptera > Noctuidae > Orthosia > Orthosia cruda. The sequence continues at coordinate 43,940,435 of OZ059827.1, read as the reverse complement.
TCCGTCTGCTAAGAGCGTACTTATTTCATTTTCTATGAATTTCAGATCATCGTTACTGTATTTCCTAGACTTAACAGCAATTGGTAAGCAGTTGGAATGTAAATTCGAAAATAAAGGAACTGGTGGAACAGATGAAGCCAGCACACTACATATTTGTAATGGTTTTCTAGGTCCACCAAAAGTAATTTCAAGTTTCGAGTGTTCTTTCAGTATATTATGTCCTATGATAACATCAGCGCAAAGGTATTTAACGATGAGAAGCGAAGATTTTTCGTAAACATTGCCGTTAAGAACAATCTTTGAATCTTAGCTCGTGGCTAAATAATAACAGCCGCACGGGTCGATCTTCAAGGTTAAGCAACGCTTGAGGAGGTCGGGCCGTGGATGGGTGACCATTTCAACATACCGAGTTTCCTCCGTGCCTCGGAAAGCACGTTAAGCCGTTGGTCCCGGCTGTCATTTGAAGATCTTTGACAGTCGTTACGAGTAGTCAGAAGCTTGAGATCTGACACCAGTCTAGCCAAGGGGTACCGCTGTTACCCAGTTACTGGGTTGTTGAGGTCAGATAGGCAGTCGCTCCATGTAAAACACTGGTACTCAGCTGAATCCGGTTAAACTGGAAGCCGACCCCAATATAGTTGGGAAAAAGGCTAGGAGATGATGATGATTGCCGTTAAGAACAATCTTTGCTTGAAGTAGCCCTTCACAATTGATTGTGTGAGTTGTTTGGGCCATTGTTTCAGATTCAGTACATTGTGCTTTCATAAAAGAAGAATTCGAATAAAAATCATAATTGATAAAGCTTTTTGAGCTTCCAGAGTCAATTAAGGCGTTTGCTTTTTTGCCATTAACTTCAATGGTGACAATTGATTTCTTTAAACTAGCCGGAGCAGAAATAGCCGTAACATCATTTAATATATTTTCAGGAGATCCGCATCAGTAGCAGTAGCAGCGTTAATATTTGTCTTAGGGCTTCTACAAACATTTGCAAAATGACCCCTTTTTTGACAATTTTGGCAATTGGCATTAAACGCTGGGCAATTCTGACGCCGGTGAACTTTATTTCCGCAAAAAAAGCATCATCTCAAATGGTATTCTGGTGTTAGTAGTTTATTTTTGTCTTCCGTTGCCGTCTTTGGCAATGCCATGACTAGAGATTCACCAATAGTCGGATTGTTGAATGTTTGCGCATTATTTTCAGCAGTTTCAATCGCTTGTGCCTGGTTAGCAGCTTCATCCAACGTCAGATTAAAACTTTCTAGCAAGCGCTCGCGAATTTTATGCGAAATGATGCCAGACATAAATGCGTCTCTTATGCAATCATTCTTATTACTTTCTGCATCTACATTTTTAAATTGACAGTCTTTGCTTAAAATTCTCAGCTGCTGAAGATATTGTTGAATGTTTTCGTGGCATTGCTGTTTTCTTGTGGCCAGAATATGTCTCGCAAAAATTTCATTTGTTGGTTTAACAAATATGTTGTTGAGTGTACTTACTGCAGTTTCGTATGATGTGCACTCACTTATGTATTCGTATACTTTGGATGAAACATGATTAATAAAAAGTTGCATCTTTACAGCATCATTCATTTTCATCTCTGCTTCATTCGCAATCAGAAATTTTTTGAAAGTAGATACCCAATGGGTCCATTCTTGAGCCGCAGTAGGCGATGACGGATCATGGTCGAGAATATTTGGTCGAAGATATTTCTCCATAGTTACAGTTATTATTGAAGAGTGTTTTGCATAATTAAAGTTGAATAAATTGTTATGAAATAACAATATCGAATTAGAACCAAATGTTGGCTTTATTCAACTTTAAAATATAAAGAGACATTAGGATCATATAATGACATCTTCAAACACTAGAAAGCATAGACTCCTATTGAGTCTGAATGTAGCGACTAAGAAGTTCACCACAATTATGAATCCATGAATTTAGTTTCATTTTTGTATTCTGTTCTTCGGGAAAATAGTTTTCAAAAGATGCGCGCATCGAACTGAGATATTGGACCAATTCTTCAAACACATCATCTTGAAACATTTCTGTGTCGTTATCGCTAACAAACTCACTGAGTGACGTAAAGCTTTCTATTTCTTTCTTACCAACGCAATTAATACAAAAATCTAATTTTCTTTCAAAGGCAGTTATTTTGTTATAGGCCTGAAACACTGTTGTCTGTTTACCTTGCAATGATAAATTATATTCGTTCAGTTTTTGAAATATTTCCGCCATAAAATACAGTCGGAACAACCAAGTTTTATCATACAAACGGTCCTTCAAATTAAAAGAAGTATCTGCTGAAAGAAACATTTGTAACTCGGCTCTAAGTTCAAATAGCCTTGTTAAAGTTTTACCCCGAGACAGCCATCGCACTTCTGTATGGAGCAGCAGTGTTTTATGTTTGCTGCCATAATCTTCACACAATAATGAGAACAATCGGGATTGTAGTGGTCGTGATTTGATAAAATTAATTATTTTTACCGCTTCATCCATAACTAATTTTAGATTTGACGGCATTTGCTTCATCGCAAGTGCTTGTCTATGCAGAATACAAGGCACTTTATTTTTTATTCGTGACACTGCTCCTGCTGTTTTACCTGTCATCGCCTTGGCCCCATCTGTAGAAATGCCAATGCAATTGTTCCAACTGAGATTATTTTCTTCAAAAAATATATTTATTTTATTTAAAAAAAAATCCCCGGTAGTGTTTGTGAGCAGCGGTGAACACATAAGTATGTCTTCTTCAAAAGAACTTTCATATGGATATCTCACGATAACCAGCAAGATAGCCTTACCAGCGACATCAGTCGACTCGTCCATTTGCAAGGCGAATCGTGTTTTTTGTAGACGTGTAACTAGTTTTTGTTTGACGTAGCTTGCCATATCATGGATTCGCCGTTAAACAGTATCGTTTGATAGCGGCACAGTAGAAAGATGCTTTGCAGATTTTTCATCGAGCATACATTTTGTTATGTCTAATACACATGGCTTTATTAAATTCTCAGTGATAGTGTGCGCTTCACCTGCTTGTGCAATGCGATAGCTAACTAAATATGATGCCTCCGTGGCCTTTTCGTTGATAGTTTGTGTTACATGCATCATATTTTTTTGACTTTCCAATAACTGATCTATTTACGAACAAAAAAATATTTATTCTTGACTTTAAACTCGGGGTGTACAGTTTCTAAATGTCGGCGCAATTTGGCAGGTGCCATGGAACTATTAGGAAGCAATTTACTACATAGCATGCAGAGAGGTGAGCCGTTGGAATCAACAAATCCGAAACTGATATATGATTCATCATACTTCCTTTTTTTCGTCTTTAAAACTGCCGAGCTTGACGCCGTGGCATCATCGTCTGGATCGGTGATTGCTATATTCTCCGCGCGTACTGCTTTTAAACATTCAGCGTCATTAGAAGATGTTGTTGCAACACGTTTATCACCTTTAAGCCAACGTTCCATTCTTTATTATTTATAATGTTACACGTCAGGATGGTGGGGTCTAAATAATGCACAATCGTTACTGCGTATAAGAGACTAAGTTTAGTACAATGAAGAAATGTATACAACTGAGACAACAGAATACAGCAGGCAGTAGAACAATGAACACTAGTTTCTCTGAACTAGTCTTACTAGGAACTTATCGCTCCGAACGCTAATCATCATCTGACTGACGAGGCCGACGCGCGATCGCCGCTTTTATACTTAGTCCTAGACTCGATCTCGAATATTCTCGACGGCGCCTTTGATAAACAAAAAGCAAAAATAAAAAAGAGAAATATTAAAATTGCGTTGTAAACAATCTCGACTTTATATTTTGAAGTTAGAGTCGAAAGTCACTTGTTGACAACTATAGCGTCTAATTCAGAGGCGGCTTTTATCAAAGGGATTGCGCGCTCACAAGTATACAAGTATACATGTTGATACCATACTTATGAGATATTGTACCAGCTATTGTAACACATGTTTATACAAATACAAATATAGATACCAACGCGCGGCCGCGGAGCCAAAACATTCGACCAGAGAGAGATGTTTTGTTTTTTTTTCTAAATTCTTGTGGAACCCCTACAGAAGTATCGCGGAACCCTAGGGTTCCGCGGAACACATTAAGAGTATAGCTGCTCTACAGGAATCAGTTTGTTTAAGTCCACATATACTCCTGATGCAATTTTTTTGGGCTTTAAACGCATATTCTCTGTTGGGAGAATTACCCCAAAAAAGAACACCATATTTGAGTGTAGAACCCACATATGCATGGTAAGCGCTAAGTAATGCACTTTCGTGTACAACTTTTCTTAGCATGTAGAGAGCATAGGTAGATTGGTTTAATTTTTTGCAGATATGATCGATTTGCATTTTCCAGTTGAGCCCAGAGTCAATGTGAAAGTCTAGAAATTTTGTGTTGTTAACTTCTTTTAATGTTTTTGTAAAAACTTGCACATGGTGTTCATTGACCTCGAAAAGGCATACGACCGGGTGCCCCGTGAGGTTTAGTGGTGGGCCCTTAAGAAGAAATGTGTGCCTGGGAAGTATGTACAGTTGGTCCGAGCGATGTACAGTCGATGCAGTACCCAAGTCCGATCTACAGTGGGCACTACTGGTAGCCTCAGTGTGGCAGTTGGCTTACACCAGGGTTCGGCTCTCAGTCCCTACCTCTTCCTGATGATAATGGACGCACTGACGTCAGACATACAGGAAGGGGCATCCTGGTGTATGCTGTTTGCTCGCTGGAACACCCATACCTATGTGCTCCGACTTCCGGTACCTTGTCCAAGGGGATGGCGAGGTAGACCGAGACGTAACGCACCGGATCAGCTCGGGATGGATGAAATGACGACAGCTCACTGGAACAACTTGCGAACCACGGATGCTCCTCAAGTTAAAGGGAAAAATTTACAAGTCCGTGATTAGACCTGTCGTACTGTATGGATCAGAATGTTGGGCTGTGAGAAAGATGAATGAAAAGAGATTGTATGTAGCAGAGATGAGAATGTTGGATGTGCGGAGTGACGAGAATGGATAAAGTGAGAAATGAGTATATTAGAGGAAGTTTGAAAGTGGCGCCAGTGACAGAAAAGGAAACCGTTTGTCCTGGTATGGTCATCTGATGAGGAGGGATGAAGCGCATGTTACTAAAAGAGTTATAAATATAAATGTGGACGGATGGAGAGGGAGGGGACGGCCAAAGAAAAGATGGATGGACTGTGTGAGAAATGACATGAAAGAAAAGGGAGTCAGTGATAGCGTGACGGGGGACAGGACGGTATGGAAGAGGAAAACGTGTTGCGCCGACCCCAAGTAACATGGGACAAGGGCAGGAAGATGATGATGAACTTCTTTTAATGTTTCATTTTGATAGTTAATGTGAATTTTTGTTGCTTTTGAGTTTTTATTTTTGAAAGTCATGTAGCTTGTCTTTGTAATATTTATTTTTAGTTTGTTTACATTTTAACCAGTTTATGATATCTCCAAGAGATTTGTTAACGTTTGTTACATAATCATCTTGTTGGTCATTCGTAAAAATTGCTATGCTATCATCTGCAAACAGTATTAGTTCCTGTTTTATGGATTTGAGTAAATCGTTTATGTAAATTATGAACAAAAGTGGCCCCAGTATGCTTCCCTGGGGCACTCCATATTGAATAATTCTGGGATTTGATTTATATGTTTGTTCATACTTTGTGCCATTTGTTATTCTAGGTAGAGCACAGCTTACTAGATTAAAAATTTTAACTCTCCCATCAATGTATATTTATGAGGCTGCAGTGATGATAAAACGCGATATTAGTAATTATGAAACATTAAGAAGTGCACGACATAAAAATATGTTGAGTGTTATTAGATGTAGAACAGAGAAATTCAAGACGAGTATATTTGGGATAGGGATAAAAATTTATAACATGTTACCAAATTGCATAAAAAGCATCGAAATACTTAATATTTTCAAAAATAAACTCAAATTATTCTTAATAAGTAAAGCACTCGATCAATGAATTTTTAAATGATGAAGTATTGACCTGATGAATTTATAAAAATTTAATGAATTGCAATGCATTTTGACAAGAGTGTAACATGAATTAATTATAATGTAATTTTGACATGAGTTTTGACATTAATGAGTTATGAATGAGTTTTTGTTATGAATTTTTTTTTATTCTTGACATGACATTTTGACATACTAAATAATAAAATAAAATAAAATAAAAATATTTATTTCTCTTCCACAAAGGTTTCTTATAAACTATTACATAATGGTGCAATATTACTTGGTAAATCCTTTGTGGGAGACTGGCATCTGTACTAGGAAATCCTGTCACACAGATTACCAGGCCCCCCAACAGAATTGTGATTATTAGTCAATTTGATTACAATTATTGATACCTTTGGTAAAGTACACGGAAAAGAATGAAATACATATTATTTTTAAATTATTATTACATAATTACAATTTTTATATTAAAGTATTATTAAATTCATATATTCTCAGATTATTATTAATTAATATTACATTATTACAATTTTATATGAAAGTATTATCAAATTCATATATTCTTAGATTATTATTAATTAATTAATATTATACTGTTAGAATTTTTATATTAAAGTTTTTTTTTTTGATTTTATTAATTATTAGGAAATGTTTAAATTCATACAATAATTATACTAAATTGTAATGAGTTGTGAAGTAATGGTGTGGTGTGGAGGTCGTTATTTTGTGATGTGGGAGTCGTTATGGTGAGGTGTGGAGGTGAAAATAAAACTAAGATGGGACGATAAGAAGTCTTTCGGTTTCATCATATTCTATGGTTAGTAACCAGGTTATAGCTGCCTTTTTGCATTGATTTGTGTTGAGACAGTAAATGGACAATATATTGTTAACTTTGTTATAGATAAAGGGTCCTAGGAAACAGTAAAACCTTTGTATAAATGAAGAATGGCACCTTTTTGTAGACTCACATACCTACCTCTTCGACGAGATACGTTCTTAAGGGGGTCATAGAATCGTCGGTATGTTGTTTAAGAATTGTGCCCAAGAGAATCAGTTGTCTAACTGTAAGTACTTCACATACATGGTATAGAGATTTCGTGGGGAACAAAAATGTCTAAAAGTGCTCACTTTGAGAATAGCTCGTTGTGCAATTTCTACACATTTAATATTAGTGGCTGGAGCTCCCCCTCAAGAAGTTAAGCAATACGAGATTAAGCTCTGACACAATGCGTAATAAATTTGCTTTACTAGTCTGGGTTAGGCGACACGTCTGAGAGTTTTAAAGACTGTAATAAGTTTCCAGATCCTTCCGCTAAGAAGCGCAAAATGCTCTGCAATGTCTAAGTGCGAATCCAGAGTTTCACCAAGGTATTTGATGTGATCAGTTTGATCTAGTCGTCTGCAAACGCACCCATTGGAATCATAGACTCCGCAGTTATGAGCAACTAAGTAGAGGTCATCTGGCGGGTTACCTGCATCACGGATCGTAAAGGTCATGTATTTCGATTTATCAGCGTTAAGTGTCAATACATTGTCGACTAACCATTTGGAGACAAAATTAAGTGCATTTTGGGCAGCATCAAAGACCTCATTCCAGGTTTTGGCGGCGATTAAAATAACAGTGTCGTCTGCATATGACACCAGAGTGCCATTTAATGGCTTAAAAGAGCTCAGATCATTTAGATAGATCAAAAATAAGGAGGGCTAAGTACGCTACCCTGTGGGACTCCGTAGGTGACCGGCAGGTCAGCACTCAAGTAACCATCAACAGCCGTAGCTTGGCATCGATCAGATAAGTAGCTCCTAAAAAGGTCTAACCGAGTACCACGAATACCTATGGCTTCCAGCTTATAAATCGTTAATATAATGATAATATATTAACAATAATAATAATTTATATTAATTAATGATATTATTTTTTTCTTCCTCTTTGAAATGTATAATAATAGTAACTGATAATGTACTATAACATGAATAATGATATAATAGATCTTAAATGACTATTAAATATTGTACGCCCTGTGGGTATGTTACAGCGATCTATATTTATATTATGATAATAAACGTTTTCCACCTGTGACAAACAACAATAAAGGAATTTGAGGAACAGAACGCAGATTCCTAGCAACATGCGACTCAACATGCGACTCAACTTGCGGCATGTATTGCGGCATATTAAAAAAAGCAAGATAAATATTTAGTTTTCAAACCCGTTTTAAGCTAAGCCTTTTATAATTAAAATTTTCACTTGACTTTTTGTTGCAATCCCATGCACAGTTTTTGAATTATCACTTATCAGCAAAAACCCTTTACAAACAATTATTGATACTTTCTGCAAACCGTAATTTAACTTTGATAATGAAAGAATATAATTTATACCAAGTTAGGTACAGAACCTTCGGTTGGCGAGCCCTCGCTAAACATAATTATGCAAAATATAAAAATGTTAAAAAAAAATACCAAACCAGTGGCAAAATTTCTCGAGCTCTCTTCCTACAGTTCAAACAGCAAAAATCACGAAATATCACAAGGGGGAGGGGGGTGTAGTTAGATATCACGTATGTTTATTTTTTCAACAAACACGCGATTTCTAATCCGAGAAGCGGCGTGTAGTGTTATTGTGCGTGTAATATTATTTTTACACCATTAAAAAAGAGCCTGCAACCTTTCTGTATAGAAATTTTTGTCATGGTCCTTAATTTCAGAATAAAATAAGATTATACTTTATACCTGTATTTAAAGATAATATTCAAAAAAACCTTCCTCGGCACACCCCGACGACGAGCTAGAAACAATGTATGAGGTTATCTCTAAGATTCATGCATGGTTTCAAAACTCACTTCACCGTTGTGATTGGAGACTGCAACGCGAAACTGGGCAAACGAGACGAGGATGAGCTGCAAATGGGGCAATTTGAAGTTGGACGTCGGAACCACCGGAGTCACCTACTGGCCAGTTTTATGGAGAAGGAGGGCCTCTATATGATGAACACCTTCTACAGAAAGCGTGAGCACAGGAAGTGGACCTGGCAAAGCCCTGATGGTGCAGCTAAAAACGAGATGGACTTCATCGTGTCAACCAAGAAGCAAATGCTCAATGATGTCTCGGTGATCAATTCGGTGAAAATCGGGAGCGATCACCGCATGGAAAGAGGCACATTGAACATTAATATCAAGCTTGAAAGGTCTCGACTGATGAAGTCTACGCTCCGTTTAGCACAGATCCAGATAAAACCCCGAGAGCTTTCAGCTCGAACTCCAGAATCGTTTAGAGTGCCTAGGGAGCTCCGTGGACGAATACAGCGATGGGTTCGTGGAAGCTGTCCTTACGGACGGGTCTAAGTTTTTCAAGACCCGCTGTACAGATAAGAACAAAAAGCTCTCTGATCCTACTCTCAAGCTCATAAAGGAGAGGCGAGATGATCCTGCAGTTTTCAGACGATTGAAATACCTGATAAGGATGCTAATAGAAGGATCTCAAAGTCCTTGAAAAGCGACCTCCGCCACTTTAATACCGAGCGTATTAAACCGCGATTGAGCTGAATAAGAGCTCCAAGGTCTTTGCAAGAGATCTGACTATTGGGCAGAGCCACAGGGGCGGCTTTACCTATAGTGCAGGGTGTGCGTAGCACACGGGCGCAGCGTCCTAGGGGGCGCCAAGCGCATGTCGCGCGCCCTCCAGCCGCGGCACTTTTAATGACCCACGTAAAAAGAGCTCCAGTTTGCATACATTTTGTATGGAGCTCTTCTTATATATGTCGAATTACAGCAAAGCTAGGCGCGCCATGAGCGGCATTTACAATAGTAACTTTTATTTCAACATGAAATAAATCTAAAAAGAGATAATTACAGATTATATTGGTTTAGTAGTGAGTGTCGCTTCGCTACACTGCTTCGCTACGCTGTTTTAATTCGTTTGAAAACACGCCCACAATTATATTGCGAGTCCTGAATTCGGCTGTTTAGAATAAAAAATAAAGTTCAAATTACCATGGACGAACGTCACGCGCGCGGCATTTCTCTAAAACGTGTGTACTACCGCTACACGTAATTTTGCGAAGACAGCCGACACAATGGATTAAGTATTATATTTGAGTAAACATGTAAATAAGAAGTAAATCGGCTTTTCTTTTTATTAAAATATACTTATGAAGTAAGATTTGTTATAAGCTGCCACAACTGTTGCGACTTTCACCGGGGTCAGAGCTTTTAAATAACCACAAAGTTGTATTTTGTTATTCTTGTCGCTCCTTCCTACCTTAAAATACTTTTGACCTGTGAACAGTGGGCCTCGCATTAAGTTGCCCAAATCTGTCAAATGTTCCCTATTGATATTGAACTCTGTAAGTATGACATGAGGTCGTAATTAGAATTCTATCAGACAGCGGTCACACGGTCAAGCGTTCAAGAGGTCAGTTTTGCGTTCGAGCGTGCAGTTGCTCTGGTTGTGGTCAGCCAGCTCGCGAATATGTATGTATCCTCCGACTGCACAGCATGATTTTCTTCTTGTTTACGTCTTTTTAGTTCGCTTTTTAAGCAGTCGGGTTTTTTTTCCAAATGGGCTAAGGATGAAGATTTTTTTATAATTCTTTTCGGATGACTATATGACAAAGTTAAACATGACTTATTTAAACAAAATACTAATTGGAGGAAAGCGATTTCAGAAAACGAAAGTTATATTGTTCCTCGGTTTTTATAATCGTTATCCTTCGCATAGTATAAAAAACGCCTTTAACCGCCATAGTTAGCTTTTCAGTCTCCATCTTATTGCCAATTTGGTCACCGAAACAGCAGTGAACGCGCGAACGCGTACCTTCTGGTTGACCGACGCGGCCATAATGCCTCCTGTGTGGGTATATCTATGTAACGTAGGTAATACAACACAACAAACGCTCTTTTCTTGAACGGCTCTCTCTCTCTCTCTGATAGAACCCTTGGAATGTAGAAATTTGACAGATGTGGGAAGCTTGATGCGAGGCCAAATATTCGTGTTTGTGTGCGTATCTTTTTTTTTATATCCAATAGGCTCGCGCTTGACCACTATCTCACCTGATGGTAAGCGATGATGTAGTCGACGGTGAAACACGCTTGCCTAGAAATAACCTATTCACTCTTGACTTAAAGACCCCCAGATTGTAGCTGTCGGGAAACACAGACTCCGGCAGGGAATTCCACTCCTTAGCTGTACGCATAATAAAAGTGTTCTCAAAACGTTTTGTGCGTATGGGTGGAATGTCCACCATGTATCGATGGCGCATCGCCGTACGTCTGGTAGTCCGATGATGAAACGGGCTCGGTGGAATTAGATCGTGCAATTCCATCGCACACTCCCCGAAATTTAACCGATAAAAAACTGACAGGCTGGCAACTCGGCGACGATGTTCGAGACTCTGGAGCTAAAACTTGACCAGCGCCTCGTCGCCGATAAGCCTCTTGGCCCGCTTTTCGATCGACTCAAGTGCATTAAGCTGGTATTTAGCAGATCCATCCCAGAGATGAGAACAGTACTCCATGCATGATCGAACTTGCGCTTGATACGATTTCCAGCCTCCCGAACAAGTCAGATTCCGTAGAGGCTTTAACACCGTAGACCACATACATACGCTGCAGCAGGTTATTTTTTTTTTATTGTTGGTTCACAAATCGGGCAATACAATATTACTTAAGTACTAGATAAACATAAAATAAAAAACAAAACATGAAACTGCATGCCCTAAACTAGTGAACACAGCATGCACAATATATGAGCTAGTTAAAAAATATGAATAAGCTTAAGAGTAATATGCAGCCATTAGACCAGGGGTGGGCACACTTTCACTAATGGCGATCTATATCAATAAATTGAGACGACAAGCGATCGACTTGCAATAAGACAATATTTTTTTATGTTAAATCGTTTATTGTAGGTATTGCGCACATATTACTATTTAAATATACTTTTATTTACAATTAAAGAAGTACAGTTTCTTATTATACAAGTTAATAACTAATAACTACTAAAAATAAGTATGAAGCCAATCACATGAACTATGAGTGTTTTTATCAGTTTTCGGGCCTCTCTGGACCGATTTACTTAGAGGTAGATGCATGGCACTGCGTATTTTCTGCTAATTTCTCATAGGAAGGCACGTATTTACTAAGTGCCAAACGTAAACAGGAAGACAAATGTTCGTCGGTAAGTCGATTGCGGTATTTGGATTTAATTATTTTCATTTCAGAAAACGCAGATTCGCACAAATACGTCGACCCAAACAAAGCAGTTAATTGCTGTGCGATTTGTTGGAGACTTGGGTATTTTTCTTGGGTCAAAAGAGACCAAAAACTGATATCTGTTGCTTTGGCTTTTAGGTGAACATCTGAAATGATCTGTATCATCTCGTTTTCGAGAGAAGACAAATCCATGTCAAAAGTATTCGATATTTCAGAAGCAGTAATTTCAACATCCACACAAGAAAAAGGATAAATCATGAAAGTAACAACGTTCGTCAATTTTTGTAAGTCAGAAAAACGTCTTTCAAACTCGCTGAGAATATTTCCAAGTTCTGTTTCGTATTTATTATAATTTATTACGGCGCTTGCTTTTGCTTTCAAACACGCAAAATTTTTCAAGTCCTTTTTTTTCAGTTGGTTGATCAGAAGCTGCAATTTACTTTTAAATGAGTTAATTGTGCTAATCATGTCCATAATAGTTTTATCTTTCCCTTGTAGCTCCAGGTTTATAGAATTCAAATGACCAGTCACATCAGTAAGGAAAGCCAAATCACACAGCCAACTTTCATTTTTATGAATCTCCGTGTCATCACGATCCAGAAAAGAAATGATTTCAGGTAGTAATTCTTGAAACCGTTCTAAGAACTTTCCCCGGCTCAGCCACCTTACGTCTGTATGGAGCAGTAAATCTGTGTGCTCAGATTCGCTGGCCTCCAATTGCACTTTGAAGAGGCGTCGTTGCAAGCTTCTGGCTCGTATAGAATTTACGATCTTCATAGTGATGCTCATCACATCTGCCATGGTCAGTACTTTCGAACACAACACCTGCTGATGAATGATGCAATGAAAAGAAAAAAAAGATGGGAAGTCTTCATTAGCTCTGCACAGTGCCACAAATCCATTATTCTTTCCAGTCATTGATGGTGCTCCATCTGTTGTTATGCACACTAGTTTATACAGAGGCAGCTCGTAGTTTTTCGAAAAAATTTAGAAAAGCATCGTATATGTCTGAACCGCGAGTGGTTTCTTTCAAAGGTATGATTGTTAAGAACTCTTCTTTAGACGAAGTATCTGGAAATGCCATCCGAATAGCTGGGCAGTGTCAGTCATATCAGTGGATTCATCAAATTGTAAAGAAAAGAATGAACATCTCATAATATCTTATATTTAGCTTTTGCTCGATATCACTGTTCATGAGCTCAACACGTCTAGTTACAGTCCGACGAGACAACTGGAGCTCGTTTATGGCAGACATGATTTCAGTTTTATTTTTAAAGTCGCCAAATAACGAATTTGCGCCTTCGAGAAATGCTTCTTTCAATACCTCGCCATCTTCAAAGGGTTTTTTGTGTTTTGCCAATATATGAGATATTTTGAAGGACGCAACTGTCGCAGCTTCCGATTGTTGACTTGGCCTGGTAAACATAGCTTGCTCGGCCTTCAAGCTACCTTTCAGATCTTGAACTTTCCGACGTCTTATTTCACTTTTGAGAGGAAAATCACTTTCGTAAATTTTATGCAAGGATTTATGATGCCTTTCTAAGTTGCCGCGTTTAGGCAAAGCTACTGAAGCTCGACAAACAAGACAAATACACTTGTCTTTCACCATGGTAAATAAGAATTCTTCTTCCCATTCATCGTTGAAATGATAAGTTTTACTTTTTTTTGGCGCACTCATTTTAAATAATAGTTACCAACTTCACTCTCTCCTTTAGTTACACTCAGTACAAAATATATTCATGAGCAGCACGAAGTCACACGATCGCGAAAGTTATTGGGAAACATAAACAAGTACAGAATCCAGAATCACGACACGACGTCTCATCGAAACCAAAATCTGTGCGAGACTGGCGAACACGTGCCGGCCGTCGGCAATTGACAAAGCAAAGTAAATCGGGCGGCAAGCATAAAGCTAATTCGCCGCCCACACAGGTCAAAGGACGCCGCCGCGCCGCCGCCGCCGCGCCGTTCAACGAGCCGACACCGGCACACGTGCACAGTACAGCCGCAAATAAATCTGGTGCCTTCTTATTTCATATCGACATTTTCGCAGTGAAAGGTTGTTTGTTGACAAGTATTTTCTTAAAGTTACGCGCGTGTAAAATAAAATGTTTTTTACGAACGCACTTTAAATACTGGTATTTTGACTGGTGAAAAGACCACTGTTATTGGAATTAGCCCAACACGTCAGTACATTTTTAGGAATGCGTGCGGTCGACCATAGATTCCCTTGCGATCGACCGGTCGATCGCGATCGACCGTTTGCCCACCCCTGCATTAGACCAATTATTACTTATTAGTCGAATGGCTGCACAGGCTCGTCTTAATTTTAATTTTGGCTAATGCTAAGGTCCCAAAGAAAATATCATAATGCTGTCTCACACCATTGCAGCTAGAAAACATTCTATAAAATGGAGCATGTTGTTTTATATTTGTTCTGCACTGAGGCATCACAAAAATAAGCCTATTGCATAAAAGACTGCTCTGGCGTGGAACAGCAAGTTGAATTCTCTCCAGTAAACCCTAACAATCTACGTGGGCATTGATCAGCTTGAACAAGTAAACAATATCCGCAGCTTTTCTTCTATTGCATAAAGTAGTCATGCCGAATGCAACCTTGATGCATAGGATTTGAGGTTTCTACATTGGTTATTAATATAGGACAGTTGGTACAAAAACGTTTTTGAACTCGCTCTAATTTATTAGAGTAGACCTCATAAGTAGGATTCCATACTCCAACACACTGCGAACGATGCAGTTAAAAACTGGTATTGTGACTTTTGGATCCCGAAATTCCTTGAGTTGTCGTGTTACAAAACCCGACAGACGCGAGGCTTTCTGAGCTATATTATCTATATGGTGTCTAAAATTAAGTTGGCAATCCATAATTACGCCTAAGTCGCGAATCCAAGACCTACCTCTTCCAGTGGTACACTATTAATTGTGTAAGTTGCGATAGTGGGTTGTCTTTTCCTTGTAAATTTAATATGCTTACACTTACTAACATTTAAAATCATGAGGTTTTCGATACACCATCTTGACACTTTATCGATTTCAGCTTGCAATTTTACTGTGTTTTCAGCACAGTTTACTGTTTGGTACAATTTTAGATCATCTGCATACATATTAAAGTTACATTTTATTTTACTTGCCAAATCTGAGCTCCAGGATAAGGTATCAAATTCCATGTAAGTCATAAACACCTATAATTTCACTTCCGACTATATAAAGCATATAATGCCATTTGAGATTCGTAAAGCGCTGACAAAGCTTAAATCGCGCAAATCTGCCAGTCATGACGAAATCCATAACTTACTCCTAAAGAACTTGCCACAGAAGGCGATAGTCTATATTACGAAAATTTTCAACGAGTGTCTTGGTCTAGGCTATTTCCCAAGTATCTGAAAAAAAGCTAAAATCATACCACTTAAAAAACCCGGCAACGACAGTATATTTCCCGTAAATTACCGTCCGATAAGCCTGTTACCTTCTGTTGCCAAACTTTTTGAGTCTTTAATTTATACCAGACTATTAGGTGCCACTGAGCAGTCTTTGATCCAGGAGCAGTTTGGTTTTCGTGCTACTCACTCAACTACTCAACAGCTGGCCAGGGTGACTGAACACATATCTCATCACCTAAATCTCAGTCAATCCACGGGTATGTTCCTGCTAGATATCGAAAAAGCATTTGATACTGTGTGGCACGAAGGCCTGCTGCACAAATTACGTACTCTTAAGGTGCCCATGCCTCTCATTAAACTTATCCAGTCGTATCTTACGGATCGCAAATTCCTAGTTTTCATTGGAGAAACCACATCATCACCCCAAAAAGTACCAGCTGGCGTTCCGCAAGGCTCAATCATCGGGCCTTTTTTATTTCTCCTGTTCTTGAATGATATCCCTATCCAACCCAGAACCAAACTAGCTTGCTTCGCTGACGATACTGCCTCATACACGTCTTCGGATGATACCGATCTGATCATAGGTCATCTTCAATATTCTATTGACTTACTTTTGGACTATTTTAAGAAATGGAAACTCAAAATAAATGAGGATAAGACGAAAGCTATTTTCTTCTCTCGTGCTAGGCAACCCCCTTCAAGAACTTTGAAAGTTGCAGGCCGTATAGTACCTTGGAAGAATTGTGTGCGTTATCTGGATATCAAAATGGATAATCGACTAAACTGTTCCAAGCATATTTCTGATCTACGTGTGAAGGGCGCCCAAGCACTTGGTGCTTTAAGCCCTGTACTTAATCGTAAAAGCAAATTAAGTAGCAGTACGAAACTGAGGATTTATACTACACTTGTCCGTCCGTGTATAACATACGCTAGTCCCGTCTGGAGTAGCACATGTCTCTCTAACCATCAATTATTGCAAGTTATTCAGAATAAAGCCGTAAAAATATCCTATAACACTAAATTTAAAACAAATCTAAAGAAACTACACAAACATATTAAACTTCCCTTATTATTCAATCACATAATTAAAATATCAACAAGATTTTATAAAAAGAACAAAATTAATACATCTAACCCCCTGATCTCAAATTTATGTTCATCAACACTGTACAAATTACCATATGTCGATAGTTACGGCACTTACCGCCTACCGCATCACTATCTTTTGTTCCCAGCAACTGAGGTGCGAGCGACCAGCGGCATGACCCCTGAGAGGCTCGGTGCCGCCCCGGCCCCGGCCGCTATAGCACGGGAGCGCGGGCGGCAGGGAGGCTCCGTCCGCTGATCATTGACTGGTCGCACGGCTACTGATATTTTTAGTTTACCGTGCGATCAGCTAATATCTACTTATATGTTTTTGTTTTGTCCTACCTACATGCAAATAGCAAAATTATAATGCTTCAAATAATTTGCAAAAATGTTAAGGAAATATTATTGTTGTTTAAATTATAAGTTGAAATCAGTTCAAAATTAATGTGTTAAATAAACTTTGAAAGGCGAATGTTTTGTAGCCTCATAAAGTGTTCTGATAAATGTGTTAATGTGTCTTCTAGGGTACGTGCATATTTGTTAAAAAAACTTCATGCTAAATAAAGATCTTTGAAAATAAAATAAAAATACTTGCCAAATCATTTATAAAAACTAAGAACAGTAAAGGCCCCATGTGCGAGCCCTGTGGCACACCTGATGGTATAACGTTAGTCTGGGATTTAAAACCTTAAACAACCACCATTTGTGTCAGATTTTTCAAATAGGACTCACACCATCGCTGTAATGACCCGTGAATACCCATATTTGCTATCTTATTTAAGAGAATATCGTGATCAATGAGATCAAACGCTTTACTGAAATCCGTGTATACAGCGTGCACCTCCTTCCCCTCATCGAGTGCATCTGCTATGTCACTAGTAAAACACAAAATATTTGATGTAGTGGACCTTTTCGGAAGGAAACCGTGCTGTGAAGGATGCAGCTGCTTTGAAACTTTACCTAAGGATGAAAGAATGGAGATGGGTCGATAATTTGTTACGTCAGAGACATCGCCATATTTGAGGACCGGGGTGATATGAGCCGTCTTCTATTTACTTGGGAAAATACCTAGACGCAGTGAACAATTGTAAATCTTAGATAGCGGGTATAGCAAAGATTTGGCACATTTTTTTAATAAGATAGGTGGTACTCTGTCCTCTCCAGCGCCCTTATTGACGTCTAAATCAGTGAGCGCTCCGAGAATTTCTGAGTCAGTTAAAACAATATTACAGAGAGAAGGAGTATTACATACTGTATTTACATTACTAGATTTGGGAGCTGCTCCTAATTTACCATATACCGAATTAAAATGTTGTGCGAACAGTTCACATATCTCTTGACCACTATTTGCATGTTCGTTATCTAATGTCATACGGTTGGGTAATGAATTGCTATTAGACTGCAAACCATTAACATATGACCAGAAATGCTTAGGCCTATTACGTAGGGTAACAGCTGCATTCCTTTTGAAATTTCGGAGACCCTCTCTAATCATAGATTCACTTCTATCTCTAAGCAACCCATAAGTGAATTTATCCATCAAAATCCTATATTTTTTGAAACGATTATGATATTTAGCTTTTTCTTTCAAACATTTAATCGACGGACCGCTATACCATATGGGATATCGATGGTTACGTATGCGCGAAAGGGGCGTCAATTCAGCAATTATTTCTTGAATAATTTTATAGAAGATTTCTACTTTACTGTCAACATCCGTGTCTATAGTGTGTCGCCACACCTCGTCCCAAGCAATAGCAGCCAGTTTTTCATTGAAGGCATCGAAATTACATCTGTTAAAATTAAACGAAGGAGAACGGGCCGACCGGAGACACTTACTGTTACAAGACAGTTTTACTGTAATTATGACTGGCGGATGGTGTGCATCCAGCTTCGACAAAGGTTTAGCAACTTCACACACTTTAACGCGCTCAGGGATATTAGAGAATATTAAATCCAATATGCGTTTGTTTTCGTTATAAATGTGATTACTCTGATCCATTCCACAGAACATCATTTCCTCCAGAAACCTCCTCTCATCATAATCTCCGTCTAACAATGGCGAACATATTCCTAAAGAAGCGTTCCATTGCCATGAGACACGAGGTAAATTGAAGTCTCCTATTAGTAACGTGTTTGATTTTCTTGCAACTTTATTATGACAGATATCACTGAAGTAACTAAGAAACGCCTCGATATACTCGCCATTGACAGGCGGTGCCATATAAACGGAACAAATATTCAATATATACGCATTTTTATTTTGCCCTATTTTGAGTGAGATTCACAACTCCTCAGACTCGGACTCCCAAGACTTCATTCGCAAAACATTAAAGGCTTTTCGAACTGCTACCAAAACACCACCACCTTCCTTCTTACAAGAATATCTAGTAGAGCTGCGATCTCGCCGAAATACGTCATATCTGTCATCCAATAACTCGTGATCAAACACAGTATCATTGAGCCATGACTCAGTTATAACAATTACATCGAATTCTTCATTTAAAACTTTTGTATAAAATTCTACAGTTTTGGTCCTGAGACCGCGTACATTTTGGTAATAGTTAGTAAGATTGAATTTGAAAAACAATGGAGAGGTATTTTAACAATGCAATGCATACAGAAGACCAAAGAGTATAACCTGCCTCTCTGCCTAGTGTTTGTGGACTACGAGAAAGCCTTCGATTCTTTTTTTTTTAAATATTGCTTTTGGCAAACAGCGAGCGATTAGCAAACGATTGTGTAGGACCTACTATACCTACACTGCAGGTGATTCCGACTTTTATGACATAAAGCGTTTGATCGCTATCGTTTTGCTCTTGCGAAAGATACGTAATAAGCCTGCCGGTTGGGTAGGGCCAACTTCAAAAAAGAGGTCAACCGTCGAATCCGACTCGGCTGGGCAGCGTTCGGGAAGTTGCGCGGTATCTTCTCGTCCAAATTACCACAGTGTCGCAAGACGAAAGTCTATGACCAGTGTGTGTCGCCAGTGATGACTTATGTCTCTGAGACTTGGTCGCTCACAATGGGCCTAATCAGAAAGCTTACAGTCACCCAAAGGGCAATGGAGAGGGCTATGCTCGGAGTATCCTTGCATGATCGAATCAGAAATGTAGAGATCCGCAAGAGAACCAGGGTTACCGACATAGCCCGAAGAATTGCCAAACTCAAGTGGCAGTGGGCAGGACACATTGCTCGCAGAACGGATGGCCGATGGGGCAAAAAAGTTCTGGAATGGCGATTGCGAACCGAAAGACTAGCGTTGGAAGGCCTCCCACCGGGTGAACCGATGACCTGGTGAAGGTTGCAGGGATCCGCTGGATGCGGGACGCACGGGTCCCGGTCAATGTGGCGACGCTTGGGGGAGGCCTATGTTCAGCAGTGGACGTCTTTCGGCTGATATGATGAAGATGATTCAAAAAAAAAACATTGTAGGTACTAATAAATACAGGTGATTTTGGGCGGGGGCGGGTCTTAAACCTCACCAAGGGGGAGAGGGGGGTTAAAAATACTAAAAAAATATCACGTAATTAATTGACGGCCCCTCCTATGTGGCCCTTGACCACAAATGTGTGACTACTACTTCAATAAACGTAAACTGCTGTTTTTAGTCGTGAATGACCGACAGCGTGACGAGGTCCTGTGGTCGTGTGCAAAGAGTAGTATGTGGCCTATCTATAATCGGCTGGCCTATCGCTAATCTTTTTGAGGTGATTAAAAAAGTGACCCATGACTTTAAATAAAAACTAAACTTTTTACACAACATAACCATGCCCAAAAGAAGATTAATAGCTTATGTCAATCTTGAAAATAGAAGATCAAATATGTAAATCTGGGTGTCGCAACAAAAATGTTTAAATTAACAAAATAACTATAATAAACCAAAATGAAACAACAGTAACCAAACACAGAATTCCGCCTTCACAAATTATGGGTAAGTAATTGGAATAATTGAGTATTTAGAACTTCCAACTTGAAGTAGACACTAATGACAGCTTTGTACAAAGAAGCCTGCAAATGTAGATTGATTTAAGCCATAAAAGAAGCCAGCCTCGTGTTATTATGACTGCCACTTATAATTAATTCGTATATAAATAACAGCCATGTGTAAATAAATCTCATACAAAAGTTCAAATGCAGTAACAGATGCAAACATACTTTCCATTCAATTGGCAAGTGTATTACTAAGATTATTTTTGAACCAACAGTGTTGAATTAATTGTGATCCACACTTTGAAAAACTGAACAACATATGCAACAGGCATTGAACTTTTGTACAAAGTTGTGAGTGCTTTGCATTGATTGAGGTGGTAAGCAAAAGTACATGTTAAGAATGATTTTTCGATGTTATCGTAAGCAGATGTCAAAATCTTCGTTCTAGTCTCTTTTTATAATATTACCACCTCATTTTACTTTAGTTCTTCACCACTCCAAAAGGATTGACTCTAAGAATATATTTTTTCTATTAACTTTAGACTAAAATTTTGAAGCCGGCGAAGAATCTAGAAAAATGTCTACCAGGAGTAAGAGTGCTACTAGCACCAAGTATTGTGAGTATCACTCATCTACACATGTTATAATAACGTACTGGTGATGTAGTGACTAAATATCGTGATAGTTTTAAATATATCGCGTTCTATTTTCACGAATTCGGTGTTTGATTAGGCACATTCTTCAATCCGTTTTCGGTAAGTTGTATTCAATTTTATTTTAAATGTTCGTAGCATGAGTGGCAGTTTAAAATTTGGATGACGCTGGCTTCTCTTGATACTATGATTAGTTGATATACCTACCTAATTCCTAAACTTTATTTTTATTACAGATTAATACTCACTGTTTAGCATCAATGGCTCCGAACATACACCCGCCATGTGTACCGTCTGCGTCTTGCGCTCCGGTGCGCTGCCACCCCACCCCCCCGCCATGTGCGAACCCAGAAAAATGCCTCAAGAGAACTATTTCAAAGGGCATAAGGCCATGCCGCAGTGCAGTATCTATTATGTCAACCAGATCTAGGGCGAAATGCTCCAGTTGTGGAAGAGTTAAATCAGTCGAAAATCCAAGAACAAGGACTAGGAAAGTGGAGCAGTGGCTAAAAATGAAAAAAAAAGAATCTAGAATGATGAAGGACGATAAATTACATGGAACTCACCGTTATACGAAGCATCAGAGAAGAAAGGGTCGCGCGAGATCATCAAGTGATTGTTGTGCGGGCCACGGTCACCGAGGTCGAATGAAACGAGGGCGATGTGCCATATTGTAAAATGTCTCATACTGTTAAACATGTAACGATGGAGATAAACAATTATATGCTTTGCAATTCATTAGCCATTCAACTGATTAATCTTTTTCTAATAACAATATTTATAAAATCAATAATTGCTTATTTTATTACGCACTGTCCTCGCTACTACACTACCTGCAGCAGTGCATAAGTGAATTCGGCAAAGACAAGGGTTTGAGAATGAACAATCGAACAATTACATGCGAGATGAAAGACGTGATATGGATTGCCGCCTGTGATTGGTTGATTGTTCATACTCAAACCATTTGCCTTGCCGAGTTTACTTACGCAATTAGGCTGGTTGCAGGTTTGAATTTCAAATTATATTTAGAAAATATGGATATTGTGTACATGCAACATTTCGGTAAGATGATTATATCTAAATGTACTAAGCGTGGCTGGCTTCTTGATAATAATTGCTTGTAACTATATGTAAAATATTATTTTTTACGTGGACACTTTTAATCTATAAAACATGTTCATTTTATTTACAGTTTTGACACGGTTATGCTCCTAATGCCCATCCTAACCTACGGCGCTCAAAAGTCCAAAACTCCAAAATCAAGATTTGCCAAAGGGCAATAGAGCGTAGCGTTTTGGCTAGTAAGCTCAGCGACCAATACGTAATACCTACTACGATACGCTCCAAAACAGAAATCGCCGATGTGGGCAACATGTATGCTAGGTGGAAATGGGATTGGGTGAGCCATATGAGCAGAATGCATCACGGAATGGGCCAGAGTCGTCACGCAGTGAGAGCCAGAAGACGGGTGTCATCGCTGAGGGAGGCCTAGGAAACGTTGGCGTGTCGACTTAGAAGCGTTTACGGGAGACTGGATGGAGAAGCGGAACGCCGAGAAGATTGGAACGCTATGGGGAGACCTTTGCCCAGCAGTGGGACAACAAAAGATAATAATAATAAAAAAATAAGTGCAAAAAAGTATATGCCTTGATGGATACGCATTCGGAGCCTAATGCGTATCCATCAATAAATTATACCTAGTACTTGTTTTTCTCGTTTCAGTTAATTATTTTTTAGCGGTCGGAGACCGATTTGTCAAATTTCAATTAGTCCATGGAGCACCGACGCGATATTTTGTTTTTATAATAATTTGTTTTATTTCAGACTTTTTAGTTTTATTAATGAACGAGTTCTCCAAATAAGTTAGGTATGTGGTAAAAGATTACGCTTATCTTGAATTAGTGCCATAAAAGAGTTAATAGTAGCATAAAAGTGCTACGACATATATATTTTTGGAATGGTCTATTTAGTAGTTTTCATTTGTTATTCATAATGTTACGATAACGAAAAAAGAAAGTTATCTCATCCTTTTTTCAGAGGGAGGATGCGTTATTTAAAAATTATAGAGCCCATGTCACTCTTACAATTAAGAGGAATCCAAAAACAACTCTTAAGTCATAATCCGTCAAGCCGTTTGGGCTGTAGAGCATGCTATAGAAATGAACATACATACGCTCGAAAAACATTACCCTCCCGCAGTCGGGTAAATACTGCGCTAGGAGGGTTGGTAGCCTTTTTGTTTGCATAGTCTAACGCGTTAACGACTCGTAGTCACACCAGTTTATCACACCAGTATGACAAATAGGATTTGTTTTCTCGTTTGTCACAGCACTGATTTTTCCACACCATTTATTTCTAACTAGTTATACAACTTAGTTAAATTACAAACATTCAAATTGCGTTTATAATACAATTTTTCAAGGAAATGTTCCAATGATACTTCACCATTTAAAAGTTTTAATTAGTAGAAATTGATAAAATTATCCCAAAACAAGAAAAAATAAAAGAAATTTGTTATTTTTTATTAGAAATGACACACATATCCACATATCTATTTATATAATTACATATGTATATACATATACGCTCTAAAAACATTACCTTCCGCAGGGTAAAAACTTTTCACGCTCCAAACACGTAAGATTTGCAGTAGCTTGCAGTGTCGGAGTCGCGCCGTTATAAATCTTAACTAGATGACGCGCCTCGTTCATACAATAATACTCCACTATTTACGTATATACGGTGTACATAGTGTTCTAAGTTAATATAGGCACTATGTACACTGTAAATCACACAAACATGACTCCACATGCGAATAAACTCACGTAACAAGTATAAGTCGCGCGCGGAGTGTGCTTCGTTACATACATGAACGGTGTTACGCAATACAATACCGTTCAAACATACATAAACGGCCCCTTAGCCTGGGACGTAACCGGCTAGCTCTGGAAGCGTGTCAGGCGGGGACCCACATCCACAGTTGGGCGCGCCAACATAGCCGGCACCTGGTCGCTGACTATCTCTCGTGTGGCCCCTATAGGTTCGCCTATAGCCTCACCATGCGGGAGTGTGTCGCCCAGGTTCCGTGAAAAATCGACGCTGTGAGACAGCGTCCCGGCGCTCCCACTGTACATAATGCATCCACACTACTGGCAGGCAGTGTATACACGCCTGCCACTGACCAAACGCCAAGATGGCAAATCTAATTGATACGTGCCCGTTGTAACGGGCACGCAATGACACCGCGGGACACAGGCCATGCCTAAAACCCGCCCCGCCACGTCCCCTTGCAGGGACGTAGCGATTATCTACATGTGTGGCACGGCGCGTCAAACTTGATAAGTTGGTCTATATATATTTTCTTTTTTCGAATGTATATTTGCCAAACGTTCGCATTGTTTCTTTCGTATCTATTCGTATCGCATGTCAAAAATTATTCGAATGTTCACTAAAAATAACGGGTTATGCGCACTTCGTCCCATTCGCACTTCGTCTCTTTCGCACTTTGTCCCATTCGCACTTCGTCCCGCGTTCGCAATAGGTCCCATTCGCGGTTAGTCCCATTCGCATTTGGTCCAGTTCGCGGCTGGTCCCAGTAGCAGTTAGTTCCATTCGCATGTCGTCCCATGGTGGAATCAATTTTTATTATAGATAAATTGTCAAAGAAGCTAAGCTCCGCAGCATATGCTGTTAGAAAAATTCGTAATTTAACTGACATAGAGACAGCCCGTTTAGTAGACTTTAGCTATTTTCATAGTGTAATGTCGTACGGTATTCTGTTGTGGGGAAATGCCGCCGACATCCAGACTATCTTTGTTTTGCAGAAAAGAGCTGTTCGATCAATTTATAAATTAAGCCCGAGACACTCTCTCAGAGAGAAATTTAAGGAGATTAATGTAATGACTGTGCCTTCTCAGTATATTTATGAAAATCTTTTATAGAAATATAAAATTGATTAAAAAATACAGTGATATTCATAACATAAATACTAGGAACAAACACAAATTTGTACTACATACAACAAGGCTCAAGAAAATAGATGGGTCGTTTAGATGTCAATGTGTACGCTTTTATAATAAGCTTCCAAGCCACGTACAAGATCTAAGTCTTAATAAATTCAAATCTTTCATTAAACGTAAGTTGTGCCAGAAAGCGTTTTATACAACTAAAGATTACATTGAGGACAAAAAGGCTTGGGATTGAGCTGCTCCAATTAATTTTGTTTTTTTATTATAGTTTTGCACTATGCATTTTGTTAATATATTTCTTTTATTTATTTTTTGGTTTTCTTGCAAAGACAAGAATATTTATATTATTATTATTTTATTTTAATTATTGTGAATGTGAAGACTACTTTTTTATTTTTTTTTTGTTTTAATTTAAATTTATCTTAGTTTTTAATCATGGTCTGGCAGTTTGAGTAGTTTATGCGGCCTACCCGAATGTCCTTTCTTTGGTATTGTTCGTCGAATCGTTGAGCTCCTTAAATTCTGAGTTGAGCTGCTCGGTTATTGACAAATGCGTGCACTGACTGGACAGGTCCACTCAATCTGGCTGGTTCTTTCCTCAAAAGACCATTTCAGACATCAGTCTACATAGTCTTCACATGATCTAATCAAGATTTTGTCTGGACTTTAAAAGAGACTGTGACCTCTGAGTTTGTTTCGGCCTTTCTTCTCAGAGTAGTCAGATAGGAAACGCCGAATTCATCTAGTTTTAAAAATATGTTCGACATGTAAAAGTGTTTGTACAAACCAACTTACAGAAATAAAATCATTTATCATTACTTGTAAATTTTAGTTGTTAAGTCAAGGTTAATGGCATAAAACAATAAATATAGTAATTAAACATCCAAATTAGATAAGTTAGCAATGTAATAAGTAAAATAATAAACACATTTCTCATTCGACTAATAACAGTAAGTAGTCAATCAGTGAATATTGTCAATCAAACATGGATACAGTACAATGAGTATGTCATAAGGCTACAAGTCACACGTAAAAGTTACTAAACTAACTGTAAAAATATTACTTTCTTCATGAAATCACCCACAGATAAAGAAACCCGCTCTAGTTTCTTAAACAATTTATTATATTTTCGATCAACATTAATATCTACAGCCTTTTTGTTTTTCCTTTTTTCGTTATAAAAGAGGTTTTTTTTTGGCATTTTGTCCCAGTATGTTCCTTCTTGGCGTATTTTGAACAGAAACAAAACAAGTTAGGATTTTTAGGTATCCGACTATTCATGCGACGGTGCCAACCTTCGAATGGTAAGGTATGGTGGATGTAGACTACTTTAGGACGCACAATGTGCAGATTATACTAATAGAGGACTAAGAGAAGATGCGTGGAGAAACATAAACCGGAAAATGAACATTCCAACAGCGGATTAAAAAAAAAGATGGTTTTTTTGCTAGGATCTTATAGGAGGAACAAACTGGCTATAAGCCGCGTTTAGGCACGCGTAGTCTCTGTTCGACTTCACGTTAAACTGAGCACTCGATGCTGGCTCAGTCTCACCCTGGCTCGGCCTTTGCGCGCGCGGCAGCCTCATGCAAAAAAATATAGACCGAAGCGGCCTCGCGCAGCAAACGTTGCGCGGCAAACATCCGTGCCTGCCTCGCGCGGCTGCTCGCTCAGTCAGTACGCGGCTATTGAGAATCTTAAAGCATACCTCGAGCACGAGGATCTTTGGTAAATGATCGAAAATGTTTGAAAGTTTGCTCTTAAGTTTTGTATAGGCGCACGCAACAAATATGCACCAGTTGGCACCGAATTATTTTGGACTATAAACATACCTCTTCCTTTATAAAATACTTGCATGGGACGAACTGCTAATGGGACTAACCGCGAATGGGACCAAGTGCGAATGGGACTAACCGCGAATGGGACCTACTGCAAATGTGGGACGAAGTGCGAATGGGACGAAATGCGAATGGGACCAAGTGCGCATAACCCAAAATAACATTTGCTAATAATAAAAGGATAATAAAATATTGAAAAAAAAAAAAAAAGAATATTATAATATTTTCGTGAATACAGCGATCATTGTGCCGATAGTCGTTACGGCCAATGGCATAATATCCAAGATCCCCGACGATCATCTGAGGAGGCTCTCGTTGGGCAGCTGGATCAAGGGCTTGATCCAGAAAGCGGTACTCCTGGACACGGCGCGTATCTTTAGGAGGTTCCTCTCTCAGGAACCCTGACCACCGGTAGCTTGAACCCTGTTCCCGATACCGGTGGGCTACTATTTTTGTATTTCAAATGTTTTTTTTTTTTTTTTTATAGAATAATATTTAAAAATGTAAAAATATGTATAAAAAATGAATAAAAGGATAACATTTTTACGTTATTGAAATACTCAATTTTATAATTTAAAATTCTTTTTTTTAAGTCTGTTAAAATACTTACAAATCAGGACCCCCCGCTTTTGGCAATAGCTTTTCCAGTTCTTATTCAATTATAATTCCCTGCCGCGTAAGGCATGCAATTTCGCAAGGTTCTCAATTTCGGAACATTTTTTATTCATTATAGGCTCGCGTTTGACCACTATCTCGCCTGATGTTAAGTGATGATATGGTCGAAGGTGGAGCACGCTTGCCTAGAAGTAACCTACTACCAAAGTCTTAACTTGTAGACCCCCAGGTTGTAGCTATCTGGAAATAGGGACGCCGGCAGGGAATTCCACTCCTTAGCTGTACGCACAATGAAAGTATTATCAAAACGCTTTGTGCGTATGGGTGGGATATCCACCATGTACCGATGGCACATTGCCGTACGTCTTGTGGTCTGATGATGGAAAGGGCTAGGCGGAATCAAATTGTGCAGTTCCGTCGCACATTCCCCGAAATGCAACCGATAAAAAACCGATAGGCTGGCAACTCGGCGTCGATGTTCGAGGCTCTGGAACTTTGAGGCGACCAGTGCATCATTGCCAATAAGCCTTTTGGCCCGTCTGTCAATCGACTCAAGTGCATCAAGCTGGTATTTGGCAGATCCATCCCAGAGGTGAGAGCAGTACTCCATGCATGACCGAACTTGCGCTTTATACAAGTTGAGCAGCTGATCAGGCGTAAAGTACCGTCTCACCTTCGCAAGGATCCCTAACTTTTTTGCAGCCAATTGAGCCTTTGCCTCAATGAATGGACCAAAATTGAGGGTCGATGTTAACGTAACACCAAGAAGGTCGAGATGGTCCATTATCGGCACGGTTACACCACGGAAGGATGGAGCCGGGTGAAATTGGCTCTTTTTTGCGGAAAAAGACACTCCTGGGTCTTAGCAGTATTGAAACTGACTAGATTTGCAATGCCCCATTCGGAGACTGCCTCCAAAGAGAGGTTCAAGCGCTCAATCATGGCCTCCCGAAGAGACCGGACTTGAGGCCCAATAGCCCGTGCGCCAGACACGTATCTCTCAGAAACAGTGCTGTCATCTACATACCCAAAGGTTCCGGGTTTTAGCAGGTCATTAATGTGCAGCAAGAACAATGTTGCCGAGAGCACTTACCCCTGAGGGACTCCGGCGTTAATACCTAACTGACCGGACGCGCAGCCATCGATAACCACTCGAATGGACCGATCCCTCAGGAAGTCTGCAATCCAGTCACACAGACCACTAGCCAGACCGAAGGAAGGAAGCTTACCAATAAGGCTCTCGTGCCAGAACCTGTCAAAGGCCTTCGATTATTCAAGGCTTATCTTCATGTCGCTGGCACGACAGTCTTTCAAATTTGTTGGGCCCAAAACTTAGCCACCTCCATGATGTTATCTTTGGCAGCACATAGATCACCCTGGTTGCATGTTTTGGGGCACAGAGGACAGGACGGGAGGTGGAGCATGGTTTGCGACTCAGCACCACATGCACACCCTGCTGCTGTTCCGTCGAGGTAATCCCTTTTTTCGAAGATGGAGGCTGGTTCAGGGACTTCCATGTAGACTACAGAAGGTTAGATCCTGCGGGATTATGCTCGCTCGGAGGCGGAGGTAGTTACCTCCTGTGGCAGAATACTTTTCCACCACCAACATATTAAAGTCAGCCGAGTCTCCTGACAGGGAAACCACCGTTTTCAGAAAGCTGTGTCTGCTTTTCAGCCGTTGCTATCCCGGCTGTGGGTTACCGGGGTTGGTTTGAGGCAGCCGGTAATTGTACGGCATGTGTCGTAAAGAGCAACATCTAATTCCTTAGCGTGGGCGGATTTGTACCACACTCGACACGCATATTCGCCAGCCGAGAAGCAGGGTGCTAGGCCAGTAGTCCGGAGAACATGAGGTGAGGCCCTCCAGTAGGTTCAAGTTAGACATGTGGCCGTGTGATAAATCGAATCCTGAAACAACAGAATTAAAAATGAATAAAACACGATATTTGAATCGCAGTTTGTGTCACGCGTCACGTACATTTCATACCACATAGTCTCCTTTTAGTCTTCATCCATATCATCATATCAGCCGAAATACGTCCACTGCTCCAGGCCTCCACCAAGCATCGCCACATTGATCGTTCCCGTGCGTCTCGCATCCAGCGGATCCCCGCAACCTTCACCAGCTCATCAGTCACCTGGTGGGTGGCCTTCCAACGCGACCTCTTCCGGTTCGCGTTCGCCACTCCAGAACCTTTCTGCCCCATCCGCCATCCATTCTGCGAGCAATGTGACAATTCTTCGGGCTATGTCGGTAACCCTGGTTCACTTGCAGATCTCTATATTGCAGATTCAATCACGCAAGGATACTCCGAGCATAGCCCTCTCCATTGCCCATTGGGTGACTGTAAGCTTTCTGATGAGGCCCATTGTGAGCGACCACGTCTCAGATCCATATGTCATCACTGGCAACACACACTGGTCATAGACTTTCATCTTGAGACACTGTGGTAAGTTGGACGAGAAGATACCGCACAACTGCTAGAACGCTGCCCAGCTGAGTCGGATTCGACGGTTGACCTCTTTCTCGAAGTTGGCCCTACCCAACTGGATCGTTTGTCCTAGGTAGACATAATCACCCACAACTACCGAGTGTAGTCTCCGACCTTGATAGGAGTAGGTGTAACATGGGCATTCAACATCATCTTGGTTTTGTCCATGTTCATCCCAAGACCCACTCTTTTGGAAGCTCTACTGAGGTCATCGAGCATTGTAATGAGGTCCTCCATGGTCTCAGCCATGACCACTATATCGTCAGCAAACTGAAGGATACTGATTTATTCGCCATTGACGTTGATACCTAGCCCTCTCCAGCCCAGAACCTTGAAGACATCCTTCAGTGCAGTGGTGAACAGTTTCGAAGATATAACGTCTCCCTGTCTCACATATCGCTGCAGAAGGACGGGTTCCAAGGTCTGATCCTGAAGTCGAATTGACATGGTGGCGTTTTTGTTGAAACACTTCAACACTTCGATGTACCGGTAGTCAATTTGGCACCGTTGGAGACTGCAGTACAGCCCAATTCTCGATCGAATCGAACGCTTTCTCGTAGTCCACAAACGCTAAACAGAGTCATAACATTTCCCTAAATAATAATCTAAATATCATAAATCCATGAATATCATGAGGCATTAAGTCCGCCATTCTACCTTTGTGCATGAAGTTTAAATAAATAAATATCAAAATGCCGGAATTACTCCTCAGTTCCGTAATTGTAATAACATAATAATTGTTACAAAGTTCCGGATTTACGAAATTCCGGCATTCCGCCATGCATGCCCTACTGCCGCGTGCCGGAGTCTGTTTGCCCCTAAGGTTTGCCCCTATAGTCGCAACCTTATGTCGTGAGAATCTAAGACAGAAGTTCTCAAACTAACCACTTTGAAAATCCATTATTTTTCAGCCCACCCTAATTTATTTTTTACCATACCATAAATATCTTAAAAACCACAATGAAATTCATGATTACTTTTAATATAGTGTGGATCTTGAAGTTATAACGGAAACTGTATTCTTAGGGATTACTATCGATTCAAAATTGCAGTGGGGCGCGCACATTAGAACTCTTTCGGGTAGGTTAAGTTCGGCTGCATATGCAGTAAGGAAAATAAGGCAGCTAACCGATGTAGCTACAGCTAGGTTAGTATACTATGCTTATTTCCACAGTATTATGTCTTATGGCATTCTGCTGTGGGGATCAGCAGCAGACGTTGACTCAATTTTTATCCTACAAAGGAGGGCAATCCGCGCAATCTATAAAATGGGTCCTCGCGAGTCCCTCAGAGAAAAATTTAAAGAGATCGATATACTGACTCTACCTTCACTTTATATTTTGGAATGTATTTTGTATGTCCGTAAAAATCGGGGGCTTTTCAAAACTAGAAGCGACTTCCATAATTTAAATACACGCAGTAAGCACGAAATTGTAATACCCAAATTCAGATTAACGAAAACTAGCAAGTCTTTTCTTATAAACAGTATACGCTTTTATAACAAGTTGCCAAAGTCAGTTATAGAACTGACCGATGGAAGGTTCAAAAACTACATCAAACGTATCCTTGTTAAAAAAGCATATTATAAAATCAAGGACTACGTTGAAGATAAAAACATTTGGCCTTAGCTCCTTCTGCGCATGCAGCTTCCCTGGTAACTTGTAAACGGCACAAATATGTGAATGTCTAACTATTCTCAATATCATTTTTTCTTTCCTTCTTTTAATTAGACTTTTTACAATGGTTTTCAATCATCTTTAAAGCTCTTTGCTAAGAATAGTTACAGCACTGATAACAAAATTTGAGCAACATGTTAAATTTAGTCTTGTTATACTTATTTTTATTATTTTTACCTTTGTATAGATTCTTTTACCGATTGTTTTGTGAATGTGTGAACATTGTAGGCCTTCTAGATGCTAGTTAACATTTGTTAACTTTTTTATATAATCTTTTTCTTTTTTTTTTTAGTTTCTTACGACTTATTGTCATAATTCGGGCCTACGTTGTCCCCCCATATCTAAATACTAATGCTGTAACATGGAAATATCCAACCAAACCATTTTTAAAAGAGTAACCATGGAGTTTCTTGCCGGTTCTTCTCCATAGGAAACGACCAACCCGAACCGTGCACATTTTGTCGACGTTTTATAAGTGCCTATGTAGGCCTATGTGAAATAAAAAAATTGATTTTGATTTTGTGCTTTACTAGTCTGGTCTGAGTTTAAACTTAAATTCTGAATGAGATTTTTTTTTACCAGTGAGAGCAATAGGTTATTACACCCATTTTTGAAAAGTATCTCAATTAAAATCTATAGTGCTAATATGCCACAAAGAAAACAAAATTTTTATTAAATCGATATGATATTGATATTTAAATTTTACATTTTCATATTTCGCTCGTAGTTTGACGAAAACGCTGGACGCAGTGGACGCCATATTGCATGACGTCAGTTGGCTGTGTGAACAAATGCGCTAATACGCCAACAATCAATTAACATTTTTCAGATATGGCTGTGTGCCGTATGACGTAATAACATGCCTGCTACTATTTCATGTTGTTAAAAAACATCAAAAAACTGAAAGCTTTGATTTGAACATTTTTTTATTTCTTTTTTATGACCTAAAACTAACACTTTCCAACTGCTTTTTGCCTAAACTATCTACATAATATAATTATAGATTTTTCTCATATAGAGTAAAATACCCTATTAAAACGCAACTTTATTTAAGATTATCTTTTATTCAAATTAAAACAAACATAATCAATTATAATTTAATACTAATCTAATGTGAAGGATAAATCTGATGAGTTTTAGCAAGTTTGTTGATATCAGCAGCCTAATTGCGTAAGTGAATTCGACAAGGCAAATGGTTTGACCGCCATCAATGGACCAATCACACAGAAGGAAAACCACATTGCATCTTTCATCTCGCATGTGATTGGTCGATAGATTGCGTCAAAAACGCAAAGGGCCTTACCGAATTCACTTATGTACGCAATTGGGCTGTATGTTCGAATTTACTTAAAAACAGCTGCAAGTCGCCGCGTTCGGTAACAAATTTCTTGCAAAGTTCTTGACAGTTGTTTCATCTTTAATAAACCTCACGTAAGACAGCGACAATGCTTTATTAGTTGGTAAAGTGGACTCTTCTAACTGAATTGAGAATTGTCTAGTCTTCAGATGATTGCACAATGACTCGTACTCACAAAGGAATTTTTCGGATAATATCTGCCGCCGGTTTATGGAGCACAGTAGTTATTACTTCTTTTATTGCCGGCAAAATTAACTTTTCTCCGATGGTGTGTGGTTGGCCTGTTTCAGCCATTAACAAAGAGATATTGTACGAAGCTCGAAGTCCGTCATCGCCTTGCTTAGCAGCCGCCGAAAAAAGTTTTGATACACTTGGCTTAGCTTTGAGCTTCTTCTACAGGTCTTGATAATAGGCTACATTTTTTATCTGGATGTATTTTATTCAATTGATCATGAAGTCTTGAAGGCTTCATCAGTTCATTGAAGATGGGTTTGTGGAGAGAATCCTTATTTAATATATTACGCATTGTATTAACGTCTCTTCTTTTGGCTTCCGACTAGGTTCTGTTTTCACAAATACGTAGATATTTTATCTTATCTTGTGGAGAGGCCGAGAAATAGCTCGGACACTTCGACCCATTGGGATCTTTTGTGGTCTCCTAGATAACTTACTCCTCCCCAATGTCGTTGAAAACCTTGTTCATTAGTTTTACAACAAGATAAGGAGATATGAGCCTATACTCTTCTGGTCTTAGATATCCTACCCCTAGGATGCACAGAAGGTGCTCCTTGCGTTCCGTATGTTCCCCGCAAAACCTGCACATGGGTGTCGCGGTTTGACCCGTCTTCATGAGCATGCACTTGGTTCCAAAGTGTCCAGTAAAGGCTCTTATTCCAAATGCATTCCCGTGCTTTGAACGTAGAGCCCAGGAATTTATTGTAGTGTTCCAGACCGGTATTAGACAGCCAGTGTTTTTGTTAACTGTGGTCTGCAAACTCCCTGAATGTGGCTTTCACGAGACACGTCGAAATGCCTACACATGGTTCTGGACCCACAAAATCATTGCTGAGCCCTCTCTGGCCAGTTCATCTACCATTTCGTTACCATGGATTAAATTGTCCTGGGGTACATGAGTTTTATTCTGTTATGCTTCCCAAGCTTTTTTAGGCAATTGCCAATTGGATATAGCATCCAGAACAAGTTTGGAGTTCACTTTGTAGGATGCCATGGCTTTGATTGCAGCCTGACTGTCACTGATAAATGATTTTATTTCTGTAAGTTGGTTTGTACAAACACTTTTACATGTCGATATAACTAAGAATATTAATAGATTTACCTTTGGTTCCTCTATCTTTATTCTCTTGAGCACAGGTTTTTATGGCGATATCTTAGACAAACCCGCGATCATCTGTAAATGATGAAAATGGGGAGGAAACTGGACAGGACACTCTGAGCGTGATGTTAAAGATTCACTTCCCAGAATGTGTAATGCGCAACAGTGATAAACAGGAACCAGTCACAAGGCACGAGCTCACAAGGCACACGCCCAAAAATAAGTGGCTCATCGCAAAGAAAGTGTTAGATGAAAATAAACTGAAGCTTGCCATAGCGGGCTTCCAGCTTCTCAAATCCTCGGTCCGGATGGCATCTACCCAATAATATTGCAATAAGAGGCCTCTGTTCTGATACCAAATTTGAGTAAGCTCTACGGGTCTCTTTGGGTACGTACCCAATGCTTAGAGGGAGGTCAAAGTCACCTTTATACCGAAGGCTGGTAGACCAGCTTACGAAGAATCTAAAGCTTACAGGCCTATTAGTCTATCATCCTTTCTCTTGAAAGCTCTGGAGAAACTGGTAGACAGATACCTAAGAGAGGGACCGCTTGAAGAATTCCCTCTACATAGACTACAGTGCGCCTACAGCCCTGTAAATCTACGTAAACGGCATTGCATTATGTTGTGAGTCGAACCGTGGCTGCGCTAGAGGGACAAGATATTTGTGCCGGGGCTTTCCTCGACATAGAGGGAGCCTTCGACAAGACAACATTTGAGTCCATACGCAATGCTGCAAAGGAACATGGCATCAATGATACCACATTCAACTGGATTGACTATATGCTAAGAAGACAACATGCAGATCGGAACTGATGGAAGACCGACTTAGTGCAAAAACAACAAGAGGTTGTCCGCAAGGCGGAGTGCTGTCACCAGTGTATACGGCAGCAATAGAGAGATACCTCAACATCCCTCCTCTGCATATGATGGTTGAACTCGAGGCAAAGAAGGCATTACATCGTCTTGATGTTACTGGACTATGGGATGCCTCTAAGCCAAAGACTAACCATACAAAATTCGATGGAAATGAGGACCTGGATCGGATAACAAGCATGATATCTGATAAAATGCAAACTGTATTACTATTTGAAAGGTCTTTCAAGGTCCAAATCGCAACAATAAAGTACTTGACTGACGTAGGGACTTGATCCAACAGAACAAAATAGTCTGGTGTGATATACTGATGGATCCAAAATGGAATCAGGTACAGGACCGAGAATATACGCAAAAGGTTAAAAATGTAGTAAAAGCTTAGGGAAGATGGTAACTGTATACCAAGCAGAAACATATGCCATAAAAACCTGTGCTCAAGAGAATAAAGATAGAGGAACCAAAGGTAAATCTATTTATATTCTTAGTTATATCGACATGTAAAAGTGTTTGTACAAACCAACTTACAGAAATAAAATCATTTATCAGTGACATTCAGGCTGCAATCAAAGCCATGGCATCCTACAAAGTGCACTCCAAACTAGAAGCGACTTCCATAATTTAAATACACGCAGTAAGCACGAAATTGTAATACCCAAATTTAGATTAACGAAAACTAGCAAGTCTTTTCTTATAAACAGTATACGCTTTTATAACAAGTTGCCAAAGTCAGTTATAGAACTGACCGATGGAAGGTTCAAAAACTACATCAAACGTGTCCTTATTAACAAAGCATATTATAAAATCAAGGACTACGTTGAAGATAAAAACATTTGGCCTTAGCTCCTTCTGTGCATGCAGCTTCCCTGGTAACTTGTAAACGGCACAAATAAGTGGATGTCTCTAACTATTCTCAATCTCATTTTTTCTTTCCTTCTTTTAATTAGACTTTTTACAGTGGTTTTCAATCATCTTTATAGCCCTTTGCTAAGAATAGTTACAGCACTGATAACAACATTTGTGCCACACGTTTAATTTAGTCTTGTTATACTTATTTTTTTTTAACCTTTGTATAGATTCTTTTACCGATTGTTTTGTGAATGTGTGAACATTGTAGGCCTTCTTGATGCTAGTTAACATTAGTTAACTTTTTTATTTAATATATAATCTTTTTATTTTAATCTTTTTAGTTTCTTACGACTTATTGTCATAAGTCGGGCCTGCGTTGTCCCCCCATATCTAAGTACTAATGCAAATATACATGCACATGGAAATATTGTAAAACCAAACCATTTTTAAAAGAGTAACTGTTATAGCGGTTTGAGAAACCTCTTCATCCTTGTGTCTATCATGAAAAGTGGACTGTATTTGAAGGGTTCTGGCAATAGTGCGTTGAAAATAAGCGGGAAAATATTCACGGATCAATTCGGGCGATCTAGTATGGAAATGAGGGAAGTAGTACGCCTTACCTTGTAGTGGTCGATGCCAGCCCACGTGTGGCAGCGAGCTGGTGTTCTTCTACTCCAAAATGGCTCCTTCAGGATCCACACACTTCACACAAAGTTTGTCTATGTGTTTTTGGTCATTGATTTATGACATTTACAAGAGATGGCGCTACCAGTAACCATGGAGTTTCTTGCCGGTTCTTCTCCATAGGAAACGACCAACCCGAACCGTGCACCTTTTGTCGACGTTTTATAAGTGCCCATGTAGGCCTATGTGAAATAAAAAAAAAATATTTTGATTGATTGCTTTGGACAGCCTCATTCTATTTGGCGAAGCTTCGATCGAGGTGCAATGCTTCCGCCAAGTAGTTCCTTTGGCCTTGCGTACCGCCTTGTTATACCTCGTCAGCATGAAAGCTCATCATTAAAGGCCTGTCGTGTTTTCTGACGTATTTTAGCCAGTTCAGAAGTCCACCATGGTTCCTTTTTGGCTTTTTCTCTGGGCAATTATCTTCTCATGCACCTATGGTACCCGCCGTGATTCTGTCCGCTTCGAATTATATATCCAGTTTGGACTTAAGCTTACGTTTAGGGCTCCCCAGATTTTCTTTGGGGTCCCTCCTGTTCGAGTCCCAATTTGTATGCCTTGGGTTTCTCCTTCGTCTAGTTTCGGCTTCGACCGCCGTCCTAAACCTGCCATGTGTATGGGTGACATATTAATTTACTAGGATTATGAAATGAATTTGATTTTTTGTTAATGTTCATACAAAGTTATCGCGGCATATATAATGAGAAACTTCATCGTACTTCTTAGATTGTCAAGATGATTGAAGGATCTCTAAATTCTTTATGTCAAGAGTGAATAGGTTACTGCTAGCCAAGCGTGCTTAACCTCCGGTATAGGTACCTAGTGACTTTGTTCATGGTCACCCCCATGATTCTACCGAGTGTTGTCAATTTTGGGTTGTCTTAGGGAACTAACGCCACAGCGGCAGCGTTCGGTCACTTGAACATTTGTCTCCATTTGCTTTTGCAATACGATGGTCATCGCCAAGCGCGTGTTTACGAGCCGATCGCTTTCGAAAAAGAAACGTCCTCACTGAGATCATTCACGTGTAATGAGCATTCGACGTCGAATATTCGAGTGGTGTGGACGTTGGGCCGAGCGTTACAAAGCTTACACGCAAGCGCGAACTTCGGCCGGTGTGGACGTCGCAACGATTTTCGCGGAAACGTCTCGCATTCGAATGTTCACGCAAATGAGTATGTATGTAGGAATATTACTGGCCACTTGTAAAGCAAGGAACAGAGGCCTTAGTGCGAGTTTTTATTTACGTTCAATCGCGTTAATGTAAATGATCTCTTATGTCAAAATGTATACAAAAAAAGTGGTTTCACCTTACCGTCCCCAGACGGCGCTTATCTAATTTCAATACAAATTGACGTTTACGTTAACGCGATTGAGCGTGAGTATAAACTCGCACTAAGGCCTCTGTTCCTTGATCTAAAGGTCAATCGTATTATCGAATGAATGACATTTAACGAGATTGTATTCGAATGCTCCAAGCTCGCAAGGGAATGTTTGACTCGAACGTTCATAATTTTGCTCGAAAGTGAATGCTGGGCTCGCTGGGAAGCATTTGTTGCTCGCTTACGATTGCTTGTTTACAAATGCTCACGAAATAATGCTCCCAGTGAGGACGCTCCTTTAGGAGACGGCCTTAGCCACTTTGGTTTTGAAAAGTAAATTAATGTTTGTGTGTTATTTTACAGCTGCGTATTCCATTAAGAGTCTAAAGCCGTGCGTATCGGTGCCAACATGCAGCGTCCACAGACACAGACCCCGGCCGCCTCCCTGCCCGCAACCAGATGACTGTTACAGGAGATGTAAAAATCGGAAACAAAAATGTGCCAGTGCTATGGAAACATGCACTCGCGATGGCTCTCGGTGTTCATGTGAAAGAATACAAGGTAAAGCCACTAGAAGAAATAAAAGGATTACTCGACGCGCGCACAAAAGAAGAATACGTAGGGCTTCCAAACTTAACTCGATGGAATCCCGATGGAGGAGAAGGAAGAAATGTTGTGAAATATTATAAATAAAGACTTATATTTCAAAAACTGATCATGAAATATTCTGAAGGTTTTTTTATAATTCTTTTACTGGTAGGGGCAAAAGCTACTACTAGAAACCATTGTACAAATTGCATATTATAATGTCCAACAATAAATCACGCTTCGGTCCACAAGGGACACGCCTACATAAACACTAGTTTTATTTGAACTTGTCACTGGCTTATTGTAACGCTCGAAAAATTATGAAAATCTTTTTAATTTACAATGAAACGGATCGAAAAGATAAAGTTTTTTTTTTTTTTTTTATATCCAATAGGCTCGTGCTTGACCACTATCTCAATAATATCGCGGGATTCGGATTTAAGGCTTGCTTTTCCCGGCGAAGTAGGTATTTAACGCGCCACTGTTACCGCGAAGCGAGCGGCGCGCTCACGTGTGCGTTAAGGCGATAAAACTGTCAGGTGTCACAGCAAAGGTGTGTAGAGAAGGCTTATTTTACTATTGTTTTTAGAAGTTAATAAAATACGAGAGTTGATGCCGATTGCCACAGCCATCTCGCGAAGTGTATCCTCCGACTGCACAGCAGAATTAACTTTTTTTTAGTTTGCAATAAACCAGTCTGTTGTTGAGGCACGTATTTTATTGACGTTCCAGTCACTAAATGCTATTAGGGGTCAAAATGAAAATTCAAGATGGCGCCGACCGAAAATTTTGGTATTTTCGTCATTAGTGTCATTTTCATGGGTTTTGGGATCGCTAAATGCAAATATGGGGTCAACATGAAATTCCAATTTGGCGCCAACCGAAAATTTTGAAACTTTCGTCATGGGTGTCATTTTCTTGGTGTTTGGGGTCGCTAAATGCTAATTTGGTTTCAAAATGAAATTCCAAGATGGCGCCGACCGAAATTTTTGACAGAATGATTTTTTTTTAAATAAAATCAAAACCCAAGATGGCGCCTATCGAAATTGCCGCAATTTTCATGGTTTTTGGGGTAGCTTTTTACAAATATGGGGACAAAATGAAAATACAAGATGGGGCCGGCGTATGAAGTTTTGATTGGTGCCCTTTTCGATTTCCATTTGACCCCATATTCGGCATTAGTGACCCCGATAACCACGAAAATGACACCCATTACGAAAGTTTGATAAATTTCGGTCGGTGCGATCTTAGATTTTCATTTTGACCCCATATTCACAATTTGTCACCCAGAAAAACATGAAAATGTCACACATGACGAATGTATCAAAATTTCGGTTGTCACGGATTTTCGGTTGTTTCGGTTGTCACGGTTCGGAAAGCCACGAAAATGATACCCATGACGGAAGTTTCAAAAATTCGGTCGGCGCCATCTTGATATTTCATTTTGACCCCATATTAGCATTTAGCGACCAAAAAAACTTTGAAAATGACACTAATGACGATAATACCAAAATTTTCGGTCGGCGCCATCTTGAATTTTCATTTTGACCTCTAATAGCATTTAGTGACTGGAACGTCAATAAAATACGTGCCTCAACAACAGACTGGTTTATTGCAAACTAAAAAAAAGTTAATTCTCCTGTGCAGTCGGAGGATACACTTCGCGAGCTGGCTGACCAAAACCAGATGTATCCTCCGACTGCACAGCATGATTTTCTTCTAGTTTACGTCTTTTTAGTTCGCTTTTCAAGCAGTCGGGTTTATAGATTTTTTGAATTAACTTTTTTTATTTACAACTTGTTTGCTATTTTTTTAATTAGGTACATTTAAACATATAAGTGTTATATATTTTTGAAATTCCCTCTCAAAATCCTTTATTTTGATACCCCACACGAAGGGTCTTAGAAGACAAAAAAAAATTTCTCATACAAGATGGCGCCCAAAATCCGCCATTTATTTCTTTTCCAATTTTTATGTAGCCAGTAACACTCGCAGGGTTAAGATGAATCGATTGACGTAAGAATCATCAAAATTGGCCAACGCGTTTGGTCTCTAGAACGCCACATAGGAACAAACATACATACATACATACATAGACTGATAAACACATTACCCTCCTTCGGCAGTCGGGTAACTAAGCTACCCAACACCATGACAATATAAATAATATCCATCCCAAATATGTGCATGTGATATCGGAAATTTTTCAATTCCGATATTACATGGTTTCCGATATTAGATCTCAATATAGGAATTTCGATACTTTTTTTTTGTTAATTGCATAAATTTAGTATGAGGTTAGATTGAGTACAATAAAAACACTTTGTATGCCGCCGCCTTATTAGAAAGAAAGAAAGAAAAATATTTAATTGCCACAAAACGACATACAAAAATTACATTTCAAGAACGAGAATAGTGGTTAACAATAGTGTTAGTAGTTCTTAAATTATGTTAGATATGTAAAATAAAAGACAAAAAAAATAAATGCGAGTGTAAATAAAAGCAGATGCATATCGTGATTGTGGCAAGAAAGCTTCCACTCAGCATAATGCTGTGCCGTGGGGGACCCACAACACGGCGCTGTTTTTCAGTGGTCGCCTAGGACGTGACGTACGGATACCAAACTCTGTAGTGCATGTAAAAAAAGGTACAAAAACAAAAAAAAAATACTGTAAGATATTTAAAATAAACTACGAATAAACTATAAATATTATTATGTTTTGAATAAAAGGAATGCAGGTATCAGAAACACCGAAGAGATGCATATACGGGACACGATTGACAAAACAGAAAGTGCGGGTATTACACCCGCAAAAACACGTAAAATCGTTCAGTGTTCTGTCCTGTTCCCACACTCACACTCGCACAGCGCTCTCACAAAGCCTTACTTTGTGAGCCTACGCGAAGTAGTACGTGCGCGCGCTCGTTGGATCATAGACTTATATATAATAAATTGAGACGTTGGATGTCGTCAGGGCGGCGAACGAGCCCCGCGCTGGCATTTGCCGTGGGACTAGCTCGTGTGGTTCGATTGGTGATGTTAGACAACAAAGGAAGAAGAGAAAGTGTTGTGCCTAGTAAAGAACGCCCCCCACATCGCTGCCTCTGAAGTATTGTGATGCCGCTGCCTCTGACCGCTTGGATTCGATGCCAATGGATTATAAACCTTAAGTGAGTAACTTTAAAGCAATTTTTATTTATAATATATACATTGTTCAACCTTCTGTTCTTCTAACAGGATTCTTTTTAAATGAAATTTAAAGCTTTGTTTTGTTTTCAGCGATCTTATGGGTGGTGGAATATCGTTCCAGCAGCGAGTGGCGGCATACTTAAAGCATCCTCTAAAGGCTGCGGTCCTACGACGAGGCAACGAGAGCGGTTTGTACGAGGGGCGGGCGGAGTAGCTGTAGTGCTCGTGTCTCCAGCTAAGCTTTTTTAACAGGTATTCCGGTTTGTGTGTTTGTATGACGCCGAACATTAAGACTGCTAAATGCAATTTCCGTCGTGCAACCATTTTTAACATGTTATGTTTATTCAAGTAGGGTGTGATATGATGCCTCCGGGGTATACTGAAGCAGTAACGCGCACACGCATTTTGTACCCGCTGTATTAGACGCTCTGTGCGGGAAAGGAGACACGGCCCGTATACAGTGTCACAATAATTCAGTTTGGACAGTACCAGGCTGTCCACCAATCTCTTCCTCATTGCAACACTAAGGAGGTCTTTCACCCGGTACAGAACCTTTAATCTATAAAAACTGTTCTTTACTACACCATTGATATGCGCCTCAAAACAAAGTTCTGGGTCCGTGACTAGACCCAGGTTGCAAGCGATTTCCACCCTTTGGATGTTTTCTCCCATGATTTTAACTTCGGGCTTAGCAGAAAGAATTGACTTTATTTGATTTCTGCTGCCCATGACCATAAACTTAGATTTCTTTGGATTCAGCACAAGTGAGTTACCCTTAGACCACGACGCGATTCTATCTAGTTCCTCATTCAGGGTACGTACTCCGGCTGTTGTGTTACTAGTTTTGAACATACAACTGAGTATCATCCGCGTATACATGGTACTTGCAGTTTTTAATACACGCAGTTAGGTCGGCACTATAGAGTATGTAGAGTAAAGGCCCGAGCAGTGATCCTTGGGGAACCCCCCTTGTGATTACTTTCGGGGAAGAAGATACCGTGGAACCGTCTTTCTTGCGCAACTCAACCCGCTGCGACCTACCCGTTAAATAACTTTTAAACCATTCCGTAGTCTGGCTGTCAAAACCGTAATATGTTAATTTGGATAATAGTAAATGAATATTAATCGAGTCAAAAGCCCGCGAGTAATCGAGCAGCACCATGATAGAACCATCACCACGGTCCCGTGCTTCAAGGAGGTTACCCACGACGTCCGCTAAAGCAGTTGCGGTTCCGCGTCCCCTTCTGAAACCTGACTGCAGTTCAGGCAGCATATCATGCGTCTCGAGAAAATCGATGACCTGCAGATACACCACTCTCTCCATCACCTTGGACAAACATGGCAAAATACTTATGGGACGAAGGTCTTTGTAACTTTGTGGGTTATTGTTTTTTGGAAGCGGCCGCACAATCGCATTACGCCACAAATCAGGAAATACGTTTGACGTAATTGATTTGTTTACTATATCCGTTATTGTAGTTAAAGATTGTGGTAGTGTAAGAGTTAACATATCTTTCGATATACCGTCAATACACTGCGCATTTGTGGATATGGTTTTTAAGATATTTAATACTATTTTTGTGTCTGTTGGCATTAAGGTGAAAATTGCGGCACTGTATAAATTTTTTTGAAAGAAGGTTTGTTGAGAAGAGTTCACTTTAGGGTCGCCCGGGACATCTAGAAACGCTTCATTTATCCCGTCTGGGTCGTCAAATTGTTCAGGGAGAGCACACCATCGTCCTTACTCAAAGGGAGAACATGTTTTTTCAGATTATACCATAATGATTTAGAGTCGTTAATGTTGTCATTTATATATTTATTAAAAAAGGCTTTTTTTTCATTGAATAAACCAACTACTGCTTGGTGCTTAAGGTCTAAGTAGTAACGTTTGTGCGTTTCCAGTTTTGTTTGACGATATTGAAGGCGAGCATCATTTCTAAGTTTAAACATTAATTTTATAATGTCTGTTATCCAAGGCGTTGGTTGAGTTTTAAATATTCTGGTTTTAACAGGTGCATGGGCGTCAAAAAGGCTATTGATGTGGGAATTAAAGGAATGCACCATGTCATTTACATCCTGTAGTTGGCGGATTGAGTCCCACGGGATCGCCTCCAGGTCTCTCCTGAAATCATCAGCCTTGATTTCCCCAAACGCGCGATACACTATCCGTTTACGTAACGGTTTCTCTTTTTTAAAGACTATTTCGCATGAGACGAACGAGTGATGACCGAGCTCCGTGACGTGGTCTACGGAAGCATTCCTGTGTCGCACATCCGTGCAGATCAGGTCGATTAATGTGGCACTATCTCGCACAAAGTGCGTAGGCGTCGGAACGATCTGATCCATGCTACAGTAATCAAGGAATTCTATAAGGTTTTTGGTTCTACCATTATTTGTGTCCAGCATATAAACATTAAAATCGCCTAACAAAATAACATTATCATACGGAGCCAACGCACACATGCTGTCCGTGAGCGCGTCCAGGAAAATATTGATGTCTAACCAGGGAGGCCGGTACGCTGTTCCTATAAGTAGTTTCTTCCCCTTGGCAGTTATATTCATCCACATCTGTTCCACCTGCAGATGATGCGGATGGGCCCTTATTTGGGTGCTGATTCCAGCTTTAATATAAAACGCGACACCCCCCCCGCGCCCCCCACGTATCGCCGCCGGGCGCGGTCTGTGTCGCAATTTATATCCAGGCACCACTGGAGCCCTGCCCTCTTCCCCCTCCCTCAACCATGTCTCATTAATTGTCATAATATCGACTGAATGGTGATCCATAGCAATAATAAACTCATCATGA
The DNA here is from genome assembly GCA_964057195.1 of Orthosia cruda. Lineage (NCBI taxonomy): Eukaryota > Metazoa > Arthropoda > Insecta > Lepidoptera > Noctuidae > Orthosia > Orthosia cruda. Next base: position 43,895,562 of record OZ059827.1, on the reverse strand, counting down.
TTTCTTGATAATGAGCCCGCGTTCAGAAGTCCAAACGTAATGTTTATTTCGCGGCATTTGAAAAAGAGGAATAGCTATGTACATTCAAATTATACGATGAGTGATACAATACATAGTATAGAAACATCATATTCGGGCAGTGACAGTTATAATGGGTAGATACAAAAATAAATAAGAAATAACAATAACAACGGGTCTGGGTACATTTAAAAATAGAAAAATAAAAGTAATGGCGGGTAGATATAAAAATCAAAAACTGACAACCGGAGTGGGTAGATATATAAATAAACAAAAGACAATAATACATAATAATATGGTGTGATGATACAAAGAAACAACTTACAATAGGATCATACCGATTTACGTACGTCATAATCACTGAGGCACACTCATTCCTTCCACAGCCAGGACATGCAGTGCCAAACAATGTACATCCCAAAACAGTGAGTAAATGACATGACAGCTTAATCACAACAAAAAAACTAAATACAACAAAGCAACAAAAATAGTCAACACCATTAGATTTGAGGAAGCTTATCAAAGTCCGGTCCAAAGACATTCCGTAAGTCTGTCTCATTACGTATGAGCTTAGCCTTCCCACCGGACCTGCGTCTGGCAAGAATGCGGCCATGTTTGGTCCACACAAATTGCCAGCCAAGACTTTGGCCCGCGTCCCGAGCGCGCCGAAATAACTGCCGGTTGATTTTGGTTAGGCGTTCATTGAGGTAGAACCTACTTGGTGGACCGGACATCTCCAGATCTGCGGTGGTGGCTCCCCGCCGAACTCTCGCGGCGCGCAAAAGCTCATCACGCAGATCGCGGCGGATGAGTCGCACGACCACGGTGCGGTGGCGCGTCTCCACCGGGCACGCTGAATTCACAGCGCTCGCTTGCCAGCCGTCCATGCGATCCACGCTGACTATGTCTTGATCCTCAATGTTCACGCCTAACTTTGTGGCTATAAGCTTCACTGTGTGCGTGAGGTTTTCCGACTGGACTTCAGGTAAATTTGAAATCTCCACGTCATTGCACAGAAGTTGTTGATCCCGGTTGTTTAACTCTCGCCTAAGTTGAGAAAATTCTTCACCAGTTCCCGATATATTTGTGGCTTTTATTTTCTGCTCAAGCAAGTCCATTCTGCAGTCCATGTCATTCATTCGCTTCTCACACTGCTCAAATGACCCCTTCATATGGTCCCTGTCCGCTTTGAGTTGAGCTACGTCCGTTCGAAGACTCTGAAATTCAGACTGGAATTGCTTCTGCATCACTTGCAACTCCGCCCGCAACTCCTCCTTGAATATAAGCCGCAATTCAGCCCGCAGCTCCTCTTTAAAATTGCGTAAGATGGTAGTCAAACCGGGCGCAAAATTCTGTGTATCACCGACGCTGGTATCCATGGACTCCTCCGGCGCATATGCCGGAGGCATATTATCTGGCATAGTATCCGCCCTGCCAGGTACCGAACCACGACAGCTCGGACAAACCCAGGCGGGATTTATAAAACCCGATAGTGGCAAGAAACCGCAAGCCCGATGAAAAAGAGCGCTGCAATTGCTGCACTTAGCGGCCTCTAGTGGCGATATAAACTTTGCGCAACCACCACACTTCGCAGCCGGCATGATATCGCGTGTAAGTATCTGCGCAGTTGTTAGCGATTGATCCTGCTGATTTGGTACCCCGGAGTGTTAATAGATGGCGCTGTGACGAACAACTCGTTTATGGTTCTGCATGGGATATGTAACGGTGTGACAAAACCATGCAGCGTTGCACCGCCAGCAACGCAACACACAGACCGGATTCACCTCTTTAGCCGAGCTTCAATTTTTGTAAATACTAGTATAAGTTTATATAATCACTTTTTGCATTTAGTAGGTACTACCACTTTCCACTTTAGATATAAGTTTATGTTTTTGCACTTTTCTTTTATTTTTAAGCCACTGCTTCACTTGCACACGAACTGTGATGGATTTTTGAAGTGAAAACCAGTCTTCAAACAATAGATACTTTGGAAAAGAGCACTTTTTTATTTTAAAATATAAGCAAACAGCTGTCTGTTTGACGTCCGTACGTCAACTGGATACCGTATTGGATTTATAGTGTTTCTCTTATCACCCGTGACTGTGTAATAGGGCGGTACGAGTATGGCGATACGAGTCAGCAGATTGGGATGAGATGCGACACTTTTTTGCGTCTTATCCTTGGCGGCATGTATGCTTCTCCTCGGGTGACCCCTCGTGCTGTGCTGACGTGGTTGCGGTCGTGATTCGGCAGGGAATGGAGTATTTTATTCCATTCTCCGACATCCCGCTCGGTCACAAATCCCGGCCTTGGTATAATGCTGAATGCGCCCACGCTGAGGCCCGAAAAGAATCTGCCTACCAAGCCTGGGTCAAGGCCCGTGACCGCAAAGTTAGAGCGCGTAGGGTTCGCGCGAGGAAATGGGCCTTTAATTCTGCCGCCAAGCTCTGCAAGCGGGTTCTGCGTCGGGCACGTTTTGACCATATTGGACGTATCGGGGCCAAGCTGGCATCGCACCCTCCGGGTAGTAAACAGTTTTGGTCCCTGTCAAAAGCGGTTGAAACAAATTTCTGTCGTCCCACTTTACCTCCAATGCTGAAGCCTGATGGGTCGCTGGCTCACTCTGCAAGTGAGAAAGCAAATTTATTTGCATCTCTCTTTGCAAGCAATTCACGTCTGGATGCTGGCTCTAAGCAACCACCGATTATACATCATTGTGACTCTTCGATGCCGGAGATCGCAGTTCACACTAAAGAAGTTCGGAGAATACTGAGTAGCCTAGACGTGAACAAGGCCAGCGGGCCTGACGGCATTCCAGCGAGAGTATTGAGGCAGTGTGCGCCTGAACTGTCTCCTGTGTTGACACGCTTGTTTCACCTCTCTCTTGAAAAAAGAACGGTGCCGAAATCCTGGAAGCTTGCAAATGTACAACCAGTACCCAAAAAGGGCGACCGTGCAGACCCTGCCCACTACCGTCCGATAGCCATTACCGCCATACTATGTAAGGTTATGGAAAGGGTACTGAACAGTAAGTTGCTGACCTACCTTGAAGACAATGATCTCCTCAGTGACCGTCAATATGGCTTTCGCCGGGGACGGTCAACTGGCGATCTTCTTGTGTTTGTCACGCACTGCTGGGGCGAAGCCATCGAGAAACACGGCGAAGCTCTTGCCGTATCGCTCGATGTCTCGAAGGCCTTTGACAGGGTCTGGCACGCTAGTCTACTCAGCAAGCTTCCTGCTTATGGCATCCCAGCCGGTTTTTGTAGCTGGATATCAGACTTCTTCAGTGAAAGGTCGATCCAAGTAGTCGTTGACGGCTGCTCCTCTGACCTTAAGGCTATTAATGCCGGAGTTCCTCAGGGGTCTGTTCTCTCTGCAACACACACGCCGTTGACGTACGAAAAAACAAGTGACGTTTTTTTTTTTTTTTTTTTTCTTCTTTGGCAACTGAGCCGATGCCGACTATTCTGCCAGTGTCATGTAGAGACGACAGCACAATGACGCGAGCCGTCGGATTGAGCTATTCTTTCGGTGTCATGTGGAGTCGACAGCACGGTGAGTCGAGCCGTCGAACTTTGTTTATTCTTCCAGTGTCATGTAGAGGCGACAGCGCGGTGAGATGAGCCGACGAACTTTGTGGTAGATAACAAAAACAGACATTGATAAAAAAAAATAAAAAAAAAGTAACTACATTTTGATGCCATTGTCAATTATAAATTTTGAAAGGAGTTTGATAACTTTAGGAGAGAAATTTGCTAAAAGGGAATGGAAGTTGATAGGGAGGGGGATTTTAATGTTGGGAAGCATATGATACAAGTCAAAGGAGTGGGAATACGAAGGACATGAAAAAAAGATATGGTCTAATGTACCATCATCAAGGCCGCACTCACACAAGGAAGAGTCACGAACACGGATCTTATTTAGGAATACTGGACTACAGCAGTGACCGAGTCTCAGCCTACACAAGGATGAAACAGCTCTTCTAGACATTTTAGGGCATTTGAAAAACCAAGGTTTCCGCTGGATGTCAGGTTGAATGTTGGCATAATATGCCCCTTTGAGTTTCGAGCTTGCTTGCCACTCCGCTGACCACGAGCTGAATAATTTAAGTTTGGTGTCTGAGCGCAAGTCGTAACTATGAAGCAGATAGTGTTTTCTATCCACAGGTTTGGATGTAGCAAATTTTGCCAGAGAGTCAGCACACTCGTTGCCACATATACCCGAATGGCTGGGAACCCAAACTATTTCAATGTTTAAACCTTTGTTGTGACAAGAGAAGAGTAAATTACGTATATCTACAATAATCTTGCTGTGAATTTTAGATTTTAATTGATTTTGTCCTAGAGCCTGGATGCTACTATGCGAATCTGAAAAAATAACCGAATTTTGGATATTGTGCGATAATATAAAATTGATGGCTTCTAGGATACCGATGCATTCCCCTGTAAAAACTGAAGATTCTGGCGGACATTGGAATAAAAGAGCTATTTTAGAGTTCTGGAAGTATGTTGAAACACCTGTACACCCCGTTGATGATAATTTAGATGCATCCGTATAGAACAAATTCCAACCCTTCCAGTATCTCTGAATAGCCCGAGCAAACTCTGCTTTTACGTCCTGGGAGTTTTTAGTGATACCAAGGCCCAAGACGATCTTTGGCTTGAAATGGACCACCTCATATGCGGAAGCAAATACTGGAAGAGAAGGGTATTGACAAACAGGCGAAGAGAGTTGTTTAAGCTCCCTGTACCTATTCATCAATGGAATACATTTATTATTCCAGTAAGAAGAGACATTAAAAGAAAGGTTGATTTGCTCCAAAATGGGAAGTAAGGGATGGGATGAGAGGGAGAAAACTTTTGACAAGAAACGATCTGCTAAGTATTGTCTACGAAGGGTAAGGGGAGGATCTGCACATTCAACCTGGAGAGCGTTAATGGGGGAAGATTTCATGGCGCCAATAACTATTCTAAGGCATTTGGCCTGGACTGCATCGAATTTACGTAGGGCTTCTTTATTACATGGCTCAATTAAGTAGCTACAGTAATCCAACACACTTCTAACCAGAGCATTGTATACCAGTTTTAAGGTGTATGGGTGAGCCCCCCACCAGACACCTGCCAGAGCCTTAAGAATCGAAACTGAGCGCTCACATTTTTTAACTGTATTATTAATGTGGTCCACACCTGACAATTTAGAATCCAGGATAACTCCCAGAAACCTAGCCTGTTCTTTGACTGGTATAACTTGGCCATCTATATTAATGTCAAGTTGAGGGATAATACGTCTGCGAGTAAACACAACTGATGTACTTTTTGGAGCACTTAAAGATAACCCATGATCTAACAGCCATTGGTTTAATGAGGACAAAGAAACATTCATAGATTGAGCAGCATCCACGATGGAATTGCCACAGACCAATAACGCAATATCATCAGCATACTGAAGGATTTTTCAATTAAGATTTAAACAGGAAGGTAAATTGCAGGTATAAATATTGTATAAAGGGGGACTAAGAACGGATCCCTGAGGAAGGCCCCGCCAAGCTAATCTTGGTGCAGACTCCTCCCCAGGAATTCTTAATTTAAGACTACGGTCTAAAAAGATATTTGATATGGTCTGACGAATTTTAGGCGGGATTCCCAGCTCTTTCATTTTCTGCCCAAGAACAGGGATGAGGACAGAATCATATGCAGCTGAAATGTCTAAGAAAACGGCTACCACAGACTCATTCCTACTAAGGGCCAACCGGATCTCTGATGTGAGGGTACCCACACTATCAGCTGTACCCAGACTTTTCCTAAAGCCAAATTGAGATGTTGGTAGCAATTTCCTGCTCTCCACAAACCATTCCAGACGGTTTTTAATAAGGTGTTCCAAGAGTTTAATGAGTATGGACGATAGAGCAATTGGTCTGTAGGAACAATGATCACTAGGATCTTTACCAGGTTTTAATATTGGAATAATAATTTGAACCTTCCAATCAGGAGGAATATATCCAGAGGAAAAGCAGTAATTGGCCAAGTCCAGGTAATACTGGTGGGTCTTATCTCCAGCTTTGGTTATGAAGGAATATGGGAATCCATCCACCCCAGGGGCAGAGTCCCTTACATGGGCAAGGATAGATTTAAGTTCCTCCAATGTAAATGGTCTGTCCAAAGGATCATCTGATGCTGTTTGGTGGTTCATTGAGACACATTCATATTTACCAGGAACATAAGCTGGGGCTAATTTAGAAAAAAACTGGTGACTAAGCTCATCAGACATTATGTTCCCAGAGGGAGGCCTCAAATTATTCCTAAAGGATTTCAACCTACGCCATACTACTGAAACTGGAGTGGATGGACTCAGTGAATCACAATACCTACGCCAACTATCTCTTTTTTTTTTCTTAAGTAATTTTCTGGACTTAGCCAATATATGCTGAAAAGCTATGATGTTCTCCAGGTTCATATTTAAGTTAAAATTCATTTCGGCCTCATTCCTAGCTTTGATCACAGCAGAACATTCCCTATCCCACCATGGCGGAGATGGGATTTTGCCCTTTGGCAGTTTTTTGGCAGGGAAGCAATCATCTGCTGTAGCAGATATTATGTTGGAGAATGACAAAAAGCATTCCTGAGCATTTTCATCATTAATGGAAGGAAGAGAGGAGACGCGCAAATCTATAATTTTTGAGTAAAGGTCCCAATCAACTGAGTTCAGTTGATATTTTAAAAGAGGAGCACAGATTCTATCAGGGATAATTTTGGAAGGTATTTCCACCATGATGGGATAGTGATCACTCCCATAGGTCATATTCAAGCGACTCCAATTAAAAAGGCTGGCTATATTAGATGAACAAAATGTCAAATCAACACAACTGTTATTTTGCCCAGGCACAGCCCGACGTGTGGCAGACCCATCATTTATCACACATAAATTAAGTTCATCTAATATATCCACTAAGCCTATACCAAAATTGTCACAGGTTTCTGACCCCCATCTATAGTGGTGACCATTAAAATCACCCATGACAAGTAATGGACCTTGTACATTACTTAACAAACTTTTTATGATATCAAGATCATCAATTTGTGGGTATGCAATATAAAAACTAAAAACAATTATATCCTCAGCCTTAACAGCAACAACATTGATGTTGTCACCTACAAAGGGTAGAGGAATTGGGGTGAATGATACTTTGTTATTGATGAACAAAGCACATCCCCCATATCCATCTGATCTATCATGTCGAACACCATTGAAACATGGGATTCTGAAATTACTTTCAGAACGAAGCCATGTCTCAGCAATGCTGCATATTGATGGTTTGAATTTATTAATGAGGAAAAGTAAATCATGTTTCCTGGGAGTAATACTCCTGACGTTCCACTGAAGAAGGTGAAGGGGGAGCATTGTGAATATAATTCATTATAGATGTCAATTTGTTGGCAACGTGGTCAGGTAGTGAATGAGCAGGGTTTGCTAATATAGCCATTAGCATACTGGATATAATATTTAAAATACTTTCTGAAGAAATAGGACTGTTAGTACTTGCCCGAGGGTAAGCACCACCATTTTGGACAGGAGTGAATGAATAATCTTGAATAAGGGCTTGGTGAGCTTGCTTATCATAACTAGGTGACAGGGGGGCATGGGATTTTGGTTTGATTAATACAGTTTTGCGGTGTGATTTTGGAGTTTGGGGAGTTGATCTGGGGAACAGAAGAGGACTGGCTATAGGTTTGGTTTTTGGAGATGATCTAATTACCTCAGCATACGATCTTGAAACTTGTGGGAATACCTGACTTGCTTCTGCATAAGAGATTGATTTCTCAGCCATCAGTGCTTTTATTCCTTTTTGCCGACCCAACTCCGGGCAAGACTTGTCGGTGGCATAGTGACTTCCAGAGCAGGAAACACAAAAGCCAAATTCAGTGGGGACTTGGCAGCCATCACCTAGGTGGTCTTCACCACATTTAAAACAGCGTGGTTGTGAGCGACATACAGTGCGTGTGTGACCAAAACGACAACAGTTGAAACATTGAATAGTTGGGTACATATACTTTTCAACTGGGAGAGTAGAGTAGAAGCAATATACACGATTTGGCAAAACTTGGCCATCAAAGGTAAGAATAACGGTTTGAGTGGGCTTCCACTCAGTAACGCCCGGAGAACTCACCTTTCGGTTCATTCTCCTGGCCTTAATTACTGGACCGCATCCAGTGGGAACCCTGATATTTTCAATGACCTCTTCCTCTGTCCACTCGATAGGTACGTCTCTGACGAGACCCATGCGCGTAACGTTATTAAGAATAAGAATTAAGAATAATTTATTAAAAAGTAAATACGTTCACAAAAATGTACATTAGGTGCAGTAGTATTATTTCTAAAACAATGTTATAAATGGTGCTTATATGTAAACTATAACAACAATATTTTATTACAACTGCAAGATTATATAAAATAAATTTCTATTTTTTTTTTTTGGTAGGGTCCTGCCTGATATAGGTTCTTTCAAACCTGTGTTTCAGGCCATCACTTAACATAAAGCAATAATTAGGTCAATAAAATTATTAAATAAAATTAGCCTATTAACAAACACAAAAATACATAAATTGGTACAAAACACAAAAAAGAAACAAAATATTAAAAATAAAAAGTAAATAATTTAAGTATGTACAAGTAGATATGAGGGCATATCATAATCAAACAACAATTTCTAGAAGTTTTTCTGTGTCTTTGTAATTGAGTGTCCCTAAATAATCTGTTAAGCTAAAGCAACATTTTTTATATGTTAAGCTATAAACATCGAGTAACTTGTTGAGTCTATTATACAGAAAAGGTCCTAAAAATACATAAAACCGATTAATAAAAGCATGTTTGGTCTGTGGCATTGTGCATACCAGATCCTTCCGTCTCTTGTCGGAAGGAACTGGATCATAGGGAAGTGCAATGTGCTGTTGCAGTATTGTGTGAAAAATAAATAATTGGCGTACTGTAAGAACATTACATGCTTTGTAGAGCTGCTGTGTCGGAAATTGCAAAGGGCGAAAGGTAGCAACCTTTAGAATTGCTCTTTGAGCACGTTCTAGGGGAAGTAAAATTGAATTAGCCGCGCCACCCCAGGAAGTTATACAGTAGGTAAGAATGGATTGACACAACGCTAAATAAATCTGTTTAATTAATTTAAAGTCAGCTATGTTACGTAAATTCTTAAAAACATATATTAATTTGCGCACTCTAGTACATAGTAAGTCGATATGTTTACGGAAATTTAGATTGGAATCAATAGTGACACCTAGATATTTCACATTGTCAGCTTTAACTAAAGCGGGGCAAGAACATGCAGTGTCAGCGTACGTGTTACAGTTATGCGCGTAAATATTTAGGTTAGTAAGCGGTGTGTTAGTATTCCTCATTGTAAATAAAATGTATTTGGTTTTATCTGAATTCAGTGTTAGAAGATTATTTTTGAGCCAATTAGACACCCTATTAAAGCCATTCTGAGCATGTTCATAAACCTCAGCTCTTGATTTGGCTGCGAACAATAGAGCGGTGTCATCAGCATATGACATTATGACACCATTTTGCAGTGGCAGGCTACATAGGTCATTTATGTAGACTAAAAATAATGTAGGACCTAAAATACTACCCTGTGGAATTCCAAAACTACTATTAGTAAGATCAGAACTTGTATAAGGACCAATTTTGACACACTGTTGCCTATCGCTGAGATAATCAGAAAGCAGTAGAAGTTGCGTTCCTCTTATCCCAAGCGATTCAAGCTTCTGCAAAAGTGTATCACAAGAAATTGTGTCGAAGGCCTTGGCAAGGTCAAGAAAGATCCCAGCCGTATGCATTCCGTTATCTAAATTTGTACTAATATAATTAGTCATTTTGTTTACTGCTTGGCTAGTTGATCTTTTGGGCCTAAACCCAAATTGATTATCTGATAGTAGTTTGTTATCTTCCAAGTATTTTATCAGTCTACTGTTGATAATTTTTTCTAAAATTTTTGAAAGGCCTGTTAACACTGAAATGGGTCTGTAGTTGTTCACACAGTTTTTATCGCCTGATTTAAAAATAGGTGTGACCACTGATTTTTTTAACAAATTAGGAAATATTCCTTTGGATAAACATAGTTGAAAAATGTGGGTTATCGGAGGGGCGAGGAGCTGTTTAAACCTTTTAAGAATATTATTGGGTATATCATCCCACCCAGTAGCACAAACATCCTTCAGCCCGTCTATTATGCTTACTATTTCGTTGACGTCAGTATCTAATAAAACAAAAGAATTTAATGTAGATGGTTTCCTAGCTGGATTTTGAAGGGGAAGACAACTACTATTTAAGGATTTTTGTGCCAAGTTCTTACCAACGTTCACAAAATAGGTGTTTACTTTATTCGTTGCGTTGGATGGAGTCTCTGTAGTTAGTAACTCAAGCGGAGGTTCGGGATTTTTTGATCTAAATGTATTGTTTTTTATATATTTCCACACAAGTTTACTATTTTTCCCTGCTTTCTGTAATTCATTTTTATCGTATTGGATTTTTAGTTTTTTCAAAAGATTATTACAGAAATTTCGATATCTTTTATAAGTAATAGAAAGTATTTCGTCATCGGGTGAGAGTTTTGATTTTAAATGAAGTTTGTCTCTGTGTCTTATACAGCGAACGAGACCGGGTGTGATCCACGGTTTAATACAACTATACTTTCTAGGGATTATCTTAGTGAAAGTGTTTTTGCGAATTACATACTGTAGTGAATTTATAAAATATTTTAATGAAAAATTTGCATCAACAGATTCATAAACTGGGGCAAAATTAATACCGAATATGTCACTTTTAAGGTTGGTCATATTGACTTTAGTGTAGCTACGTTCGCAGTTTTTTCTAGGTGAACTTGTTTGCATTGTTAGTAGAACAGCTTGATGATCGGTAAGCGATGAGTTAGTTACAAATGTTTTGGATGGATTTTTTGATTTTAGAATGATGTGGTCCAAGCAAGAGCCGCTCTGATGTGTAGGGTGATAGTGAGCTGGTAAAAGTCCATGAGATGAGCAAATATTCAGATAATTATGTGTATGGGTGTCGAGTTTCTCGGAAGCAATGTTAATATTGATATCGCCCATAAGTATAACATTTTTAAAAGAACTTAAGTTTTTTAAGTTTGTGTCAAGTGAGACCAGAAATCCGTCGATATTATGAGAAGGGGGCCTATATATAGCCATAACCACTGTGTCGGGAATAATCTTAATTATTAAGCTATTACTATCTTGGGAGGTGGGCTCTTCTATGATAGTTCGCAAGTTATTTTTAATATAAACTACTACTCCGTCGTTTTGATTTGTGTTCCTGTCTGTTTTGTATGAACAAAAGCCGTCCAGAGATGGTAAGTTGACTGTTTGTTTTGACAACCAACATTCCGTTAGGACGATAATATCACAGTTTATGTCGAGACTTTGTAACAGCACTTCAAAGCCGTTCATGTTTCGGTTAATGCTGCGAATATTTTGTGTAAGCAAGGTAAGAGTTTTGTCACCAGAGGGAAGAAGGTGTTTACAGTCCTCAATATTACAGGTTTTAGATTCAGACACAGTAAAACTATCTAGTTCACAGATGAGCTGATCGCTCATGATAACTACAAACTAAGAAGAAATACAATCAAAGGTGGTGAGTGCCTACTAAATAGAATATTCTGTGGCGCTCTTAGGCGCCCTCATAGTCTATTGAGTTTATGTAATTAGTCTCTGCATATTTACGTGCTGGACAACTTACATCACCGGTTGAGTGGTCACATTTCCTCTTAAATCGTTTGCACGTCGCACATTGAGGGGGAGAAGATTTGCTGCTGCATTCCTTCAAGGAGTGTCCAATTTCTCCACAGTGACCGCACGTAGGACTGCTTTCACGGCAAAACTTGGCTGCGTGGCCAAACTGCTGGCAATTGAAGCACCTTGTGACAATTGTGAAATCTCTAACAGGGCATGAAGTCCAGTTAATAAATATTCGGCTTTGGTTTATAAGCACTTTTCTTATGCTAGCGGGCACTTCCACGATGTAATTGCAAGTTGGTAGGCCCTTTTTACCCGATTTATGGCTCAATTTGATGTTCTTTAGGAAGGTCTCTCGACTTGTATTCGGCAATTTGTCTGACAGATTTTGCTCAAAAATACAGTCAAATACTTCCTTCTCAGTAAGGGCGACGGGAACACCAATAACTGCGACCCTAGGGCGTCGTTTAGATGGTTCTTCTATTATAAGGTCTGAAGAAATAATATTCTCCGATTTTTTTAGTTTTTCTATGTCGCCTTTATTTTCCGTGCTAATCAGTACGCCTCCATTTTTTACTTTCTTCAGGCCACGGACTTGGATCTTCAGTTGTTCGGGAGAATTCAACTTTTGAACGAGTGACTTGGTGTCGTCACTCGTTTTTCTTTTATCACTGGGATATATGGCGATAGAGCTTAGGTTAGCAGGACGGACGAAGTTGTCGGAGCCTTTCTTCACCATGCTAGCATAAGAAGATGAGGGGTTCAGCTTTGTTTCAAAAACTTCTTTGAACTGTTCCAGAGAGTTCACCATGTTCTGCTGACGTTGAAGGTGCTGGACGGTACTGTGGCTCTGGATCATTTTCTGCTTCAATGATTGGAAAAGGACAGCCATCTGAGAAGTCCCACTTGAGACCTTTCGGCAAAGAGTTGAGACACGGAGTTTTTGGTCCGAGTTCATTTTTCCATCACCGACAATAGTGCAAACTTCGTTCAGAATACTGTCTATTGATACTAACCATTTCTGGATCTCTGGCGTGCTGATGACTTCACTCGGCAACTCATTCTCCGCAGGTGCTGGTGGATTTGGATGTCTCGGGGGCACTTCGTGGATAGGGGTCGGCGGAGGACTTCGTCTTAGTAGTTGGTTAAGACCAAACGGGCTCGATCCTGGGGTAGACATACCCGCAACACTTTGTATAATTTAGATAGAAAATATTTAGTTCATTTTGCACACAAAATCGGAAGAAACCTACAAGTCACACGTGACACACTTAACTTTGATTTTAACTGACGCCGCAAATAATTATTTATATTATTATTTTTGCAATTGTCAATAGATATTTCAATCACATATATAAATAAACACGTCCGCTTAGTCTCGCAACGGAGCTACGTTATATATAGGGATAGAAGTAATGTATCCATGGGATGTCAGTATTGGGCTTATTAGAAAACTGTTTGCATCCAGGTGAGTCTTAAAACTTACTGCGAGTCTATTTCGCCCCAAACGTTTCAAGCTTCCGAGAATAACATTAGCAAAGTTATTATTTGTGAGGAACATACCAAACTTAACAGGATGTAGAACAGTGCCAGAGGTCTGTCCATCTTTTAAGGACACGTGAACTACATAATATGGTGCGTTATCTCTCGAGTTGTATGTGTGTCTGCCTATCGTATGCTTGGATTGTTTCGGAGGATTGATAGGAGTAGCGGGGGGCGAGCATGCGGGTCTTTTTCTTTGCGCAGATTCGGAGTCCATAGCGTTATCAATTTTGTCATCGGGGAGAGTAATGGTTAGAATCGGACTGTAATCAAAGGGATCGGGAGGGTCAGGGGGTTTCTTGTTATCCATGACGGATACCGGTTGAAAAAATTAAATCTATTAAAGAAATAGGTTCATATACAAACCCTGGATGTTAGAACACAAACACCAAGAAAAATCTTGTTTGAAATTCACACTAATAAAAACACTTAACTCAAGAAAACTCGTAATACCAATAAAACTAACTGCTAACCCAACAACACTACCAAAGAAAGACTAAAATTATCAACTCTATAGTTAAAAACTCTTAAAATCAAAAGAAGACTAAAAAAATTTTGCCGCCATAAGTTGACTTGACAATGACCAAAACAAGTGACGTTCCACCAAACGGCTGTGCTGACCATCGCCTCGACGCTCCGCTAGACTGACAGCTGTCAAATCTCGTTCCGAATAACTCATGGTGTCTAAAGATAATGAACTGTCATGTGTATATAATATGTATATTACTTATAATTATCTTTTCATTGACTTTCTTAATATAATTTGTAATTTAAAATGATTGTTAATAATTTATTTAGGTTAGATATAGATACTGATTAGTGATTACTGATACCGTTATCAGTTGGTTCCCGTCAGATGGGATTAAAAAAAAAAACAAACAAAAAAAAGGACTTGATACTCGGCTCTTACAAAATAACAAACTTTGAATGAAAATTACTTGGACTTGACTCAAGATTTTGTGGATATATCTTAAACATTGATTTTATTGAAATAAACTGAAACTGGAAAATAAGAAACCAGTGAATTTACCTGGATTTGATTACCTATGGATCATTAATGATATAAACTGGAATTGCTTATCTATGGATAAATATAAAACTAATGAATTTTGTTGGATTTCCCTGTATTATGGATTTATTTACTGATGAATTGAACTGGATCTACCCTAGTCAAGAAAAATACTAACTGATGACTAGGAAGCATGGTCTCAGATCTTAGCCTGTTCCGTCAGGAAATAAGATAAAAAAAAGCATCTCTCAACTGACTTTCGACTGTCCTCGGGCGCATCATATTGCAGTCCAACAATCACTTACTCAATCGAACGTGTGTCAGTAAATCTACCCGCTCGCCCAACCTGACATAACATTACTCTCATAGTCACTGTAACTGTCTCAGAACAAAAGAAAGCGTGAGTCCTTTCGACCACTCGTGGACCGGACGGCACCTTTCTTTAAACAGTTAACAAGCAATGCACTCTAAACTCGATCAGCATGTCCTATCAACCAACCCTTAGGTCTGGCCCGGACGATACCGTCTTGTTGTAATCAACTTTCCACATAATATTAACCTGGACCGGACGAGTGTGTCCTTTCGACCAGCCACTCGTGCATGGCCCGGACGACACTGTGCCCTTGACCAGCCGCTATCAACTGCATGTCCCGGACGACATTATCCCTTCGACCACCTTCACATTATTCGATGACTACTCCCAACGTCCCAACATTGTTATGTAGACTTCACGCAAATAATGCTTACAGATTACACACATAAGTTACGGACTGTCATGCTCTGCGTGAATTTGGACTTCTTGATCTGAGATGTTACCTAGGGTATCAGACTCTGCTGTAAGTGTGTTTGATTCTGCGGAAAGGGTATCGGAGCTTGCAGTTAATGTATCAGAATTACGTAGTCTGTCGAGGTGACCCATATCGAGTTCAACTTTTTCCGGCGCCATCATGGCCTCCTCCTCAATCATCAAACTGGGCCTAGACCTCCAGGTACTGGACGCAAGTTCTCATGCGCCTAATTAAAAGTACGATGTGAACCGGTTATGATTTTCAACGATCATTGTCTAATACTGCAGTTATTACATAAGGACCCCTAAACTTCCTATCTAATTTGGTTTGGTTTCGTTCGCTGCTTTTGATAAATACGAAATCGCTTTTAAAAAACAGCTTGATAGTGGCTCGACCTTCGTTAAATCGTAAAGTATCGGACGCGGCTGCACTTTGTATGTTATTAGACGCATCTTGCCTAACTGACTCTAGGTCAATTTGCTGTTCTTGATCTGGATCTGGTCTTGAAGACCTAACTTTCGACATACCTAGAGATTGGTAATGGATACCGAACATGAGGTCTGTTGGCGTAATTTGGTGACTGAAGACTTAGTACTGTTAAGCGCTAACTGAACATTTCCTAACTCGTCACGCCACGCATCGTTTTCGTTAATGGTTAGCAAACATTTCAAGCAGCGCATCACGCGTTCTTCTTGCCCGTTCGTACTGCTGGAGCCCGTTACTATAAAATACAGCTTAATATTATATTCTGAACAAAAGTTCTTAAAAGCCTGGCTAATGTACCACCTGCCCTGATCGGCTATTATGCGCTTAGGTTCTCCAAAAAGGCAAAAGACATATTTAAGGGCTCGAACCGCACTGGCTGCATCTAATGAAGGGGTGTGCTCTAATAACACGTATTTAGTGAACGCGTCGATAATTACCGAACAATATTCCTTACGGTCACATTTTCCACTTAGTTTCCCGGTGAAGTCTATATGAATCGTGTGCCACGGTACCGAAACTTTTGGAATGGAGTGTAGCAGCACAGGCTGAGCACCTGAGGGACCTTTTGATGCTTTGCAGACAATGCACGAATCAATAAATTTCCTTACGCACTTGGACATCTGAGGGAACCAGTACTGGTCATATTGTCCAGTGTTATGTCATTACCCAGATGTTGTAATTCATTATGAATGTGATTGATCGATTAAGGAACGAGGAACAACTGGCAGCCATGAAATAATCCTGTTTCTTACAATTTTCCTATAAAGAATGCCATCCCTCACGTGATATGTCTGACCAACTGTTTCGGGAAAATCGTTATTATTGTGCTTGTTGATCAAGTCTTGAATCTCTGCATCACGCTGTTGTTCTACAGAAAGCCAACCCTGATGCAATTCTACAAACTGTGCTGTCTTGGCTGTGGGTTTTGAAGAAACTTGCGATGTGGAAGCTACGCTATTGGGGTCTGGCAAGGAATTTCTAGAGAGGTAATCCGCGTGTTCCATGCCACGACCTTCTCGATATACGATGTTGAAATCGCAGGCTTGCAAAAAAGCCAACCAGCGATGAACACGCGGGGTTAGATCAGTTTTAGATTTCGATGCCTTTAGTGAGTTACAGTCCGTGAAAACCTTGAAATGTCGGCCGTATAAATAATGCAGAAAGTGTTCTACCGCTCGTAGGACTGCCAGCGTTTCTAGTTCGTAGGAGTGGTAGCGGGACTCTACTTCAGATATACGTCGGCTAAAGTATTCTAGAACATGAGGCAGGTCTTTCTTATTCTGTATTAGGATTGCCCCATAGCCCTTGGAGCTGGCGTGTAATGCAACTCAACGGGTAAGTCCGGGTCTGAGAGTAAATGGCGTGTCCTTAAACGACACATTACTAATTGGTCCACAATTACAACCTGAGTTACGACATCTAATTATACGATGGAGAGTCCATGCTATTTGCTTAGTCGCTGATATTATTAAAATGTATCGCCAAGTGCGAGTCCATGATGATGATGCGGTGTTTCAGCGAATATTGTGGAGAGATAATCTTGAAGATACGGTGCCGGAATCCAGCTAGTCACTGTAACAT
The DNA here is from genome assembly GCA_964057195.1 of Orthosia cruda. Taxonomy (NCBI): domain Eukaryota; kingdom Metazoa; phylum Arthropoda; class Insecta; order Lepidoptera; family Noctuidae; genus Orthosia; species Orthosia cruda. The sequence continues at coordinate 43,878,376 of OZ059827.1, read as the reverse complement.
TTGGAACGGCTTCAGCCCCATACTTAGCAGTCAAAGCTCTTCAGCAAATAGCTCTTGATGAAGGAGACCAATTTCCAGAAGCTGCGAAAAAAGGTTCTTGAAGATTTTTATATGGATGACCTTATGAGCGTCTGCGAAAAGATAGAAGAAGGCATTAAATTATTTAAAGAAATTAATATGTTACTAGGCAAAGGTGGATTTAAATTGAAAAAATGGACCAGTAATGATGAAAGAATAATAAACGAAATTAATTTAGAAAATATACATCAAGACATAGTAAAGACTGATTTAGATCAAAATTTGAAAATTACATTAGACTCTATAATTAAGGTTTTAGGACTCACCTGGAACCGTAGAGATGATATCTTCCAATACTCGGTGAAGCTTATGAAGACCGCAGGACCTGAAACAAAAAGAACAGTTATTTCTAATACACACATCAACACGGTCTAGGGATATTTCATACTCAATTAAATAACTCGAAAAGTACTGGCCGCATTGGAATCTTTTATACACCGATTTGTTTGTAATTTATCTCACGACTAATTCCAAATTCAAATTTTTGAAAATTCTTTTGTTTCGGTGGCATAAAAATGTCTTGTTGTGTAGGAGGGGGAATTTTAATTTGTGCGAAATTTAGAAAACAATACGAATTACGTTTAGTTACAGTTGTTTTCATTTTTAAACGAAAGATAAAGTTAAAATTGAGGTATTGTAGCCATGCAACGCCAACATTTGACGAGGGCGGAGATGTTACGAGCTGTGGGAATGCTGTAAGCTGGGTCTGTTCAGCGTAATGTTGCTGAGGCCATAGGGACCCACCAAAATATAATTTCAAGATTGAGGACACGCTATCGTGTCACAGGTGAAGTAGCGGAGAGGCACCGGGGGCCAAGTCGCATCACTATCCCCAGACAAGACCGATTTTTGCAAATTACTGCGCGAGCTCAACCAAATGCAACGGCGACTCAATTGGTCCAAAGGCTGCGAGTGGAACACCAAGTGCTTGTGAGTGACCAAACTGTAAGAAGGCGACTGCATGAAAGCAATCTACGCTCTCGTAGACCACTCCGGGTCCCAACTTTACGGAGAGGCAATCGTGGACGACGATTAGAATGGGTTCGGAACCACGTGGACTGGGGCCGTGAGCAATGGTCCAATGTGCTGTTCACGGATGAATCCAGGTTCGGCTTCCATCCAGATTCACGAAGGGCGCGTGTTTGGCGAGTTCCTGGACGATGGAGCCGTCTTCAGAACCCTCAGGAAGTTCACCCATACCAAGGAGGAACAATTATGGTTTGGGCAGGAATTCGTCTTGGAGGACGGACGGATCTCGTTAGGGTGCGGGGCAATATGACGGCAGAACGATACGTCCAACAGGTGCTGGGGCCCGTAATCTTGCCCCACAGAACACAAATGGGGCAAGATTTCCTGCTCATGCACGACAATGCCCGGGCACACACGGCGAGAACGGTAGCAGCTTGGTTACATACACACAATGTTAGGGCCTTAGACTAGCCTGCTCAATCGCCAGATCTAAATCCCATTGAGCATGCGTGGGATATGCTGCAAAGAAGAGCTCTGAAGGAAGTTCCTGAAAACCTGTTTACAGAAGATCAACTTTTTGCGCACCTCAGAAGGACATGGGACAATATTCCGCAGCAAGACATAGACAACCTTGTTCTGAGCATGCCGAATCGTTGCCGATGTGTTATGAACATCATGGGCGCTTTCTCAGACTACTAACTTCAAGTTTATAAACACAAATTAAATGATTTTTCTATTATTTTCAGTTTTTACTCATAAATTAAAAGTTAATTCATATACGGTTTCCGTCTATGCTTCATTTTTTTCCATAAAATCCTGAAATTTTAATCGAAGTACCTTAACCATTATTAAAAAATGGTAGAATATTAAATAACGTATCTTTTAAATATATACATGTCACATACATAATTAACACATTGATAGTAATTTGCTTTTTTAAAAATATCCCTAGACCGTGTTGGTGTGTTTATATCACGATTGTTTGATCCATTAGGTTGGTTGGCACCGGCGTTAATTACAGCAAAGGTATTTATCCATAAGCTGTGGTTAGCGGGAATAAGCTGGGATGAAGAACTTCCAAACAAATTACTAGATGAATGGAATACATTCTGTAGTGAGCTGTCACAACTTACGGAGTTCAAAATTCCTAGTTGGCTAGGAACAAGGGCGAGTGATATCACAGTAGACTTACACGGCTTTTCCGATGCCTCCAAGGTGGCATACTCGGCAGCAGTCTATATAAGTAGAGTTGATGTCAATGGCAACGTTCACGTTTCACTGGTTGCGACTAAAACACGAGTCGCCCCTATAAAACAAATAAGCATACCGCGTCTAGAGTTGTGTGGCGCAGTATTAGTGACACGGTTGCTAGTTGAGATGGCAGAAGTTTTAAATATTCCCTAAACTAACTTGCGGGCATGGACAGATTCGACGGTCGTACTCGCATGGTTGAATAAACATCCAAGTCATTGGAAAACCTTCGTAGCGAATAGGGTTCCTGAAATTCTTACAACGTTAGATGCATCTCAATGGGCACACATACCTTCGAATCAGAACCCTGCCGATTGCGTGTCTAGAGGAATACGACCTGTAGAACTTATAGATAATATCCTGTGGCTACGTGGTCCAGAGATATTACAAGACACATATAATTTACCGGAGGCCAAAGGAATTAGAAGTCGATTTAGAAAGGTCAATAGTAACACATTGTTCATCTGTCAACAATTTAATATGGGACAGATATTCTTCACTCTCTAAGTTGTTATGTTTTATGGAATATTGTAGACGATTTTAAAATTATAAAACAGATACTGATCGGACTAAACACCTACGTAAATGGGAGATCGATGAAGCCTTGAATGTTGTATTCGGCTTTGTCAAAGGCAAGAGTTTGAAGTAGAGCTAACAGAATTAAGACAGAAAGGTGAAATTAAGACATAAGGCAGTAAAATAAGAACACTTAACCCGTATATAGACGAGAAAGATATAATTAGAGTTGGGGGAAGGCTTCAAAAGGCTTAACTAGATGAAAAAGCGAAATATCCAATTGTATTACCCCATCGATCCCATGTCACACAATTAATCATCAGAGATGCTCTTATTAAAACTTTATATGGGGGACCACAACTCATGCTAACTTATATACGTTCAGCATATTGGATCATTGGCGTTGAAAAATTAGTGAAACATCATGTACGTCGATGCGTTCCTTGCGTAAAAAATAGTGCGACTGTGAAGACTCAAATGATGGGTTCTCTACCATCAGTTCGCGGAACTCCGTCCAGAGCGTTTTTACACAGTGGCGTGGATTACGCAGGCCCTTTAAATGTTAGAACGTCAAAGGTAAGAGGATATCGGCCTTATAAAGGCTACATATGTTTATTTATATGTATGGCAACACGAGCTATACATTTGGAGATTGTTAGTGATTTAACTTCCCAAGGATTTTTAGCAGCTTTCAGACGATTCGTCTCTCGTAGCGGTTCTCGTAGAGGAGGCACGGATTTATGGAGTGACAATGGCACCAATTTCATTGGAGCGTCTAAAGAATTAAGAGAGTTATTGATAGCGCAAGCGTCCAACCTGACTGAGGAAATCGCGAAGAGCTTAGCTCTCATCGGCACAATGTGGCATTTGCCACGCTCCCGATTTCGGTGGATTGTGGGAGGCAGGAGTAAAATCTACTAAGTTTCATTTAAAACGGGTCATATGCAACTCTACACTCCCCTTTGAAGAGATGACCACACTCCTGACACAGACTGAGGCGTGTCTTAACTCCAGGCCGCTGTCAGTCGCATATGGCACAGATCCAGATGATTGCACACCGTTGATTACTGGTCACTTTTTAATAGGAGAGCCAATACTTACCGTGCCTGATGCAAACTATGATACAAATTCTATTAGTAGCCTGAATTGATGGCATTTAGTGCAAGGTATGTTGATTTTTTTTTGGCGTAGATGGACTAATGAGTACTTGACACATTTCCTCCATAGATATAAGTGGACCAATAAGATACCTGAACCCCAAGTAAGAGATGTTGTTTTGGTAAATGAAGATGACTTTCCACCCGCGAAGTGGTTTCTTGGTAGGGTTGTAGAAAAACACCCAGGCAGTGATAATATTACCCAAGTGGTTACATTAAAATGTAAAAATTCGTTTTTAAAAAGACCCACTACAAAATTGTGCGTTCTGCCTATCACAGATTAGAGAATTCATGAAGAAAGAAATTCATGTCCTTTAGTTATTAAGAAGTTTTGTTAGATGTAGAACAAATTTGTTATGTTACTAAGTACAGCGCCAGTGCCTGTCATTGTAAAAGATAATTGCTTACATATTATGTGCCTAGAGATGTCCCTTCAAGGCTAATTTTGTACTCTTGTTGGTTGTATGTTCATTATGTCTGCCACGGTGAGCGGTTATTTTTAAGGACAAAGGTCCTTGGTGGGCGGTATGTTTAAAGTAGTTCAAACCGTTAAGTAAATTTATTTAAGATTCTGGGCGATAGATGGCGCTGTACGGCATTCCTTTAAAGTTAAATCGCGGTGTTAAGATTCTCCGCCGTTTGATGACCCTAGTATATTTTGTTTAATTTAAAATCTTTTCGTTGGCATACTTCCGAATATTATTTCAAACTTTTTAAGAAGTAGCTAGATCATCGTCATCCCCGAAGTCCCGAACAGTAGTCAATAGTATCTCAGCCTTTTTTTATTATTGAATCGTAAAACACTGTACACCGTATATTTAATTTTACAATCCATGTCAAATCAAACATTCGTTGACTTAAGGAATAGAGTAATAAGATAATAAAACAAAAAAAAAGCGGGTAGTAAGACTGCCCGTGTAACGACTGCCAAAGTAGTAAAAATGACAGCTGGGACCAACGGCTTAACGTGCTTTCCGAGGCACGGGGGAGTCATAACATACCAGGAGTTACCCCTCACTTCCTTCATCTTCAGGCAGATCGAAGTTGATCCGCTTTCTCATAAGAGCCACCCCTTTGGTGTGGCACACCAGCGGTGTCTCTCGCGGATGGGAGGTTACCTTTCCACTAGTAGTGGAATCCGAATCCGAGTCCAAAGGCGAAGTTGATTCAGAAGAAATGGGAACGCGCAAGATTCTAACGTGCGGCGTCCCTTTTCTCCCCTTGCACGGCTGCTTCGTGTTGCGGCTGTTTATATATTCCTCGAATTTCTCGAAGAGCTCGGCCGACACGCTGAAACCGACGATCACGGTTTCCATCATAATTATCTTGAAAAACAAAAAGAAATATTAGAAAATAGTTCGAGGACGGACACTACACTGCGACTGATCCAGAAGCGTAATGAGCTAAACTTCAGTGGAAATCGCGAATAGCGCGCGAGGTACTCGCGGCGCTATTCGGTGCAAGTGTACTAGCGAATGTATAGTTATGAATGTCTGTTTACGACGTGAAATGTGTCTATATTAACTTAGAACAAACTTCACGCCGTGGGTATGGGGTAGGCAGTGTTTTTGTTTGAGTAAGCAGCGTGTAGACTGTTGCTGCTTACTCAGGCGTCAAGTCCGGGAGGTAGATGGGGCTACACAGTCAGTAAGTAGTAAGGAGGTCCCGTGGTAGGCGCTTTTTGTCCGGCGGGCGCGCGTGCCATGGCGCTATGATAGCGATGTGGGGCCAGGCAGAAGCGTCGGCCCGCGCGAACATTGAAGCGGCGAGGCGCCCCACGAATTCATCCAGGCTCTCAATATTGATGTCCCGCTGAATAACATCGTTCCTCACGTAGCGAGGAGCGTCGTGATGTTCTGCTGCGCCCTGAGTTTTTGCTTGTTCGTCTCGCTAGTGAGGGCGTACCAAGCTGGGGTAGCATATGTTAAAATAGATCTTATATAGGTTTTGTACGCGCCCAGCTTGGTGCGGGCGGGGAGGCGGGATGAGAGCACTGGACACAGCAGGTTGCGGGTTACTCTGCATTGTGTCACCACTTTGGTGACGTGTAGCCCCATCGTGAGCCGGCGGTCGATGGTCACACCCAGGTACTTGGCCTGGGGCGTCCACTCGACGCACTAACGAGCATTTTGATTTCAAAACCGGACAAAAGTGACAATTACAAATTTCTGCAAATTGCATCCAAGTTGGCTTTTTATTGCACCTAACTAATGATACTATCATACACCGGTCTTTCCTTGGACCCTTCCCCTCCGCACGCCCCGGTAGATTAGTCGGCAACTAGTCTTTTTTTAGTACGCACGTCTACTTTCACGATACGTTGTATTGTTTACTAACTTGCAGTTAGTGTTGAAAGGGGTTTGAAGTGGATTGTGGAAAGTTTTAACTATGGAATCTGAAGAACAAGGTATGTACTTAATTTTAATGTATAATATATTTAGTACGATTGAATATTATGTATTTTTAGAGCCAGCATCAATAGAGGGGAAAAAAATTGAAAACCGGGTATGTTTTTTTTTAATAATGAGTACTTTTGAAATAGTACCGAGTTAGATCGCGTTGTAAATATACTTTTATAGTTAAATATAGAGTTTCACCATATCAAAGCAGTAAAAACCTTTTCCACATCTTTCCACCTCTTCAAAAAAAAGTACTTTGAAGTGATATTGACTGCAACAATTTTTCAATTACATAATCAGTACCCAGTAAAAGACGGAAAACAAAAGAACTCCGTGAGGATGTACCAGTTTAAGTGCTTACCTTTTACGCAGCTAGCGTCAGTCAACATAAGTCGGGAAATTCTGCGGCTTCAAAACTTATAAAAGATGCAACTTCTTCACCATCAAGAGCCAAACGGTATAGAAAAATAATAAATACTACTCAGGAACCAAAAATTAAAAAGTACACACCTGAAGAAGCTTTGCGCATCTTTATCGAAGGTGGCTTTACAAGGAAGCAGTGGGAGTTACTGCATGATACAACTAAGGGAATGTTACCTTGTTATATTCTTATTAGAAAAGCAAAGAAATTGTGCTATCCAAAACCAGAGGCAGTTCGAGTTACGGAGACATGTGTGGAAGTTGTGCTCCAAGACTTACTTGAGGATGTACTCCAAAACTGTACGACAGAAGAGTTGGAAAATCTGGAGCTCATTTCAAAATGGGGATGTGATGGCTCTCATCAAACTGCCTACCAACAAAAGTTTTTAGACAGCTCTCATGATGACTCTAAAATTTTCCAAAGTTCATTGGTCCCCTTGAGATTACAATCACGGTTTGGGGAAAAAATGCAGACTTTTGGCAAAATCCGACACCTTCATGTACTCGTTTTAGCCGACCAATCCGCATTCGATTTCTTCACGAAACAGTAGACATAACAAATGATGAAATAAAGTATGTAGAAGACCAAATAAAACAACTGATAAAGTCTGAAATAGAAAGTCAAAATAGAACAGCTTTCGTGCGGCATACGTTACTTCCAACCATGGTTGATGCAAAAGTTTGCAATGCAGCTACTGGCACATCATCCACTATGAGATGTTACATTTGTGGCAAAACGGCCAAAGCCTTCAATGACTTTGAAAATTTAAACGTGGAGGATCCTCAATCATTAAGATTCGGATTGTCACTCTTCACGCAAGAATCCGTTTCTTTGAAACGATTTTACACATAGCCTACAAACATCCTCTTCAAAAATGGCAAGTCCGAACTGCAGAAGAAAAAACTGTGGTCAAAGAAACAAAAGAAAAAATCCAAAAGAAATAACTGAGAAAAGACTGGCATTGTAATAGACATGCCGAAACCGGGTTCCGGCAATTCCAATTCAGCCAACACGTCTAGAAGATTCTTCGCCGATCCTGATCTAGCTACTGAAATCACTGGCATAAATAAATAATTTATAATTAAACTTAAGGTGATTCTGGAAGCGATGTCATCAGGACTCAAAATAAATGCAAAGATATTGCAAAAATGTCTGTCGATCTGTACGGTTGGCATCCAATGACGCCAACTCTTCACAAAATCCTAGTGCACAGTAAAACTGTCATAAAATATGCTATCCTCCCTACCGGACAACTATCCGAAGAAGCCGCAGAAGCCCGTAATTAGCACTACCGCTCATACCGACAAAATTATGCCCGAAAATTTTCGAGAATAGAATGTAATCAAGATGTCCTCATCAGGCTGCTTCTCACATCAGATCCTTTTAAAAGTTGTTTACGGAAACGTTAACATAGCAAAAGCCAGCCCTTCATGAGTGAAACCAAAGAGTTGTTCGAGCCAGAAGAACTGGATACAAAAGAAGCGCACTCAGATTATGAATCAGTAAGATCCATATGAAATAAATTATATTGTGTATTTTGTTTGCCATTTTTGTAAAAATATATGGTTTTCTTTATTCATTTACGTGTTTTTATTCATTTCCAATAAAATAAAAGTACTAAATAATTTTGTCCGGTTTTGAAGTCAAAATGCTCCTTAGTGCGACGTCGGCTCCTTGTTGTTTCAACGGTGGTGGCAGAGTTCCAGCACCTGTAACAAGGGCCTGCGTCTTACCCACGTTAAACGACAGTCGCCACTTGGTTAGCCACTCAGGGATGGTGTCGAGGGTGCGCTGCATCTTGCGCGCTGCATGCCTGGCGTTCATAGAGGTTGTGATGTAGGCCGCGTCGTCGGCATACAGCGCGAGCGTCGCTTCTGGCGTAGTGGGAATGTCGTCGGTGTAACGTATGTAACACGCAGGCGATAAGCAGCTGCCCTGTGGTACGCCCGCCAATATCGGGCGGGGGGCGGACAGCGCTCCTTCTACCACCAACTTGAAAGTCCTGTGGGTGAGAAAAGATCGAATCACACTGACGATACGACGGGGCGCGCTGGACTTGGTCATCTTGTACACAAGCCCATCATGCCATACTCGGTCAAAAGCTTTTTCCATGTCGAGGAATACTGCTACCGCGTGCTCTTTCCTGTTCATAGTTGATGACAGCAGGTGCAGTACCCTCGACAGTTGAAGCGTCGTGCTGTGTTCCGCGCGAAACCCGAATTGTTCCTCGCGTGGCGGTATGTATGGTGTGAGATGTCGCAGCAGGAGCGACTCGAACACCTTGGAGGTGGTGGGCAGGAGAGTGATCGGCCGATAGCTCTCCGGCTTCAGGGTGTTCTTCCCCGCCTTGGGCAGCATAATGACGCGCCCTTCTTTCCACGAGGCCGGGAAGGAGCCCGTGCGCAGGATGCCCGTAAATAGGCACGCAAGGGCCGCTACCATTCGGTAGGGAAGGTGGCGCAGCGCTGTGTTGGAGATTCCGTCAGCACCTGGGGCCTTCCGGGGCCTCGTTAACAAGATGGCGCGTCTGACTGCGTTAGGCGAGAAAGAGATGGGGTCTTCGGGAGCTATCGGCGTAGAGAAATAGTTCTCCAGGTGTATCTCTACTGCTGCGACATGCTCGTGATCTGTGGTCGGGTTCGGTTGGAACTGGCGCTGGAGATGTTCAGCGAAGACTTCTGACCGGTCCTCTGCTACATATTTCAGCGCCCCGTCGCTGCTCTGTAATGGGCGTACCGGAGCTGGGGTGTTCGTCAACTGGGCCAGTCGCCCTCCGCGGTGTCTATGCGTTCCTCCCAGCTCGCGGCGTTTAGAGCATTTAGCTCGGCCTTCACCCTCTCCGCGAGTTTATTGAGGCGTGTTTTCAGTGTTGGGCATCGTAGTTGTTGCCACTGCTTGCGTAGGTGCCTTTTTTCGGTTATCATGCGCTTGATGCGCGCCGGCAGGAGCGGCTGAAGCACTCTCCCCTGCGGCTGTGCTATAGTGACTGCGTTTAGTGCATTTTATACGCAAGCAGTGACTTCAGCGGCTAGTGTGTCGACATCTGTGGCGGAGGTGATGGGCCGAGTCGGTGTCGTGGATTCGATCTCTTCTTGGGACTTCTTCCAGTCGATTAATTGACGTGGCGCTGGAGGTACCACTCTGGTAAGTATGCCCAATAGGACGACGAGAACAGGATGGTGATCCGACTGTAACTCGTCATACAGTACCTGCTGTGTGACCTGGCAGTGTAGCCCTCGGTGAATCATTATGTCCAGCACGTCTGGCATGTGATTTTCTCTGTCTGGGTAATGTGTGGGCTATCAGGGCCGGACACATTGAAACCGAGGGCCCCCGCGTCCGCGAGGAGCCGTCTCCCATCTTGGTTTGCGTAGAAGGAGTTCCACGCTGGGTGTTTGCAATTCCAATCACCGGCGAGGATGGTAGGGTGCTCGGTGGTTGTTAGCAATGTTTCTAGGTCTCTAGTGTCTAGCCTGTTACCTGGAGGTTTATAACAGGCGTAGACTTTTATGTCCTCGCCGGCTACGTGCAGCTGGACACCCAGCGCGTACGCGCTGTGGAGTAATGGTGGTGGGAGTGATTGATGGACGACTCCTCTCTTTACTAATACGGCCAGGCCACGGTAACGGGCATTTAGTGCGTTTTTTTCATCCTTTCGATAAGCGAGATAATACCTGGGAACTTGTACCTATCCTCAGGTCCCAGGTGTGTCTCGCTTATGAGCGCCACGTCGATGTTTTGTTCCTTCAGTAGATGGCGGAGGGATGTGGCCTTTCCCCTGAGGCCACGGGTGTTCCAATGAACCATCCTCAGCGGCTTAGACATTGTGGTACAATGTTAGTAAGGCGGCTAAGCCGTCGAGGATGACCTGTTCAACATCTTGCCCCTGCCTGATGGCCTTAATGAGGTCCATGAGGAGCTGAATTGCACAGGTAGTGAAGTCCTTATTTTTGTTAGCCAGATTTTTGATGTTTACATCTGCCTTAGCTTGATTGGCCGTCTCTGTTTTCTTAGTGCGCGCGGATTGGCGGACGGTATTATTAGTTTCGCTTCGATCTGCGGTGTGGCGCTTGGTTAGCGCGGTGTCGACGCTTGTAGTAATATTATTGTTTTGATTTTGTTGGTTCACTACCTGTGTTGTTTCTAAGGCAGGGGCTGCCTCAGTGGTGTCTTTTGTTGTTTGAGGGGTGGGTTTCCTACCCTTATCCCCCCTCTTCTTCCTCCGCCTTGTGGAGGTGGTGTCGCCACGCTGGGTGGGCCCATTTGCAGTCGCCATCAATGAAGCGCCTTGGGTCTCGGTGTCGAGTGTTATTACTGTCGGTACCTCTTTCTGAGGTTGGCGTGATGTTATTGTAGAGATGGCGACGGTACCCGCCCGCCTGTTTTTGATTTCTCTTTGGAATATCAGGCATTTTATGCTATTTGCGGGGTGTGCGCCCTTGCAATTTGCGCAAGTGGCCGGCTCTTCTCTAGGGCTTGGGCATTCACGTGCCAAGTGCCCTTCCCCGCACCTCACGCAGGAGAGCGGGCGGTGGCACTGGTGCGAGCTGTGCCTAAATTGTTGGCACCTGTGACACTGTGCGGGCCCTCGTTTTCCACGCCATGCCTCAATCTTCACGCCGTTCATATACATGAAGGCAGAGGTGTCGTAGATGGCCCGTACGTTTTCAGTCTTATTTAAGACGGCGTGAAAAACGCAGCCGGGACGACCCTGACGTGTGTTTATGTGGTGCACGTACTCCGGCTCGTATCCCAGCGTGCGTAGTTCCTCTTCGATGTCTTTGGGGTCCGTGTCAGCGGGGAGTCCCCTAATGGCTACTTTTAGCTTTTTGTCAGCTGGCAGCGAATACGCGAACCAGCTGATACCACTTTCTTTCTCGAGGGTGGTCAAATATTTTTGTACCAACCTGTATTCGACATCACTTTCAGGGGAGAAACGGACTGTCTGAATGGTCGGGCGTTTGGTGGCCGTCCCAGTGTGGCCGCCAGGGCGCTAAAGTGGGTGGTCCAGTTAGGTAATTTGTCTACCACCAAGGGAGGGTAGCGGGGCCTTTTACGTTTTTGATTTTCTGTCGCAGCTTTTCCGTCTGTAGGTACCTGGTTTGTGGCCGTTTCTGGGTTTGGGGTGAGTGTGGGTGGGGCACTCGCCCCTGAGGACATCTTTTTAGTAGATGCAGGTTGCGAGCACGTCTCCTGCGGGGGACAGCGACGCGCTGCCTCTGCGAAAGTGGGTGAAATTTCACCGCTGCGACTAGTCGCTTGTTGTCGCTGGCGCTGTGTGTCGGGTCTGTACCTCTTAGCCTCTTCTATTACTTCGTCATCTGGACTTCTTCTCCTTCTTGGTGCCCTACCCCCGGTCTGGTAGACGAAATCCAGTTCCATGGAGGGGGTAGGTGATATCGGTGTTTCGATATTCGACTCGGTATCGACTTCGAGCTCTGCCCTGCGTTCGTAGGACGCGAGCGAGGTACTCGACCCGCTCAGTGAAGATTGGCCCGATCGTAGCGCGGGCTATCATAAGCTGAGGTGCGGGGAGGTGCTGGTGATTCTGGGTTTTTTGTGCCGGCATAATTAGCGGCGCCATGTTACGGCGTGTATCGCGGTTTGTGCGTGGGTCGCGGTTTGTCGAACGTGCTGCTGCTGGATCCGAGCACTTTAGCATCGTTCGAGGTGTTGGCGGTGCAGCTTGAGTAGCTGGTGCGCGGGTTTTATCTGCCTTCGAGGCGATAGAGGTTCTCATGGACTCCCGCGGCACGGAACGTGGCGGCACCGACGTGTGGGGCGCTTCGTTCCGAGCGGGTGGGTACATCGGGTTTGTATTCGTTTTAATCTCGCCAGATGTACCAGCGGTTGTTTTCCGCGGTTGCTGTGTAGCTGGGTGCGTTTGTAAAACGTTGGTGTGTTTCTCTGTTGTCGCAATTTTGTTGCGGGTAGACGGAGAAATTGAAGAAAAAATATTTTCTGGGGTGCGCACGGTCGAAGTGCGCCCGGTGGATGTCGGTGTTTTAGCGGGTATTTGGTGGCACATAGATGTGGTACTGTACCTTGTCGCTGGAGATGTTGGTGAAGCAGGGGAGTCGGTGTTCAACTGCCTACCCTGGCTTCCTCTGGGTGGCTGTGGCTGGTGGCTGCGTTCCTCGGCCAGTGGTGCACCGGGTGTACCCGTCCCTAGGTTAGGGAGCGAGACAGTTCGGTCCATCGCTGGTCGTGGCTCCTGTTGTCTGGGGGCGCCGCGGCCCGGAGGGCCGCGGGCACCTGGCGGTGACATCTTCTTCACTTCTCTTGGTGATGGCTCCTTTTTTGCTAGAAAGCATGGGCATTTAAACTAGAGGGGACTAGTGTTCCGCGACCGACAACAGCTTTGCGTAAGCAATAGCTGCTAGCAGCAACGATTGTCCGCCCAAATTACCTCCGACAGTATAAATTGAAAAATCAATACTATCGGCGACAAAGAGGGTAGACTAGTGACGGTCCGTGCAGAGTTTGGTGCGGGAGAAACGACAAACGTGTTTGCAGGTGCACGACTAGTGGCAATCCGAGCTACATTCACAATGACGCCGTCTTTTATAGGCGGCGGACCGACGCGATTAGCGGCTGTGGAGTCACTAGCGCCGCGTGACCCTTCTCTTTCAAAGTGCTCTATTGTTGAAATATATCGTACTACTATTTGATTGCCAATGATAGTATACTACTATTATTGTAAATTAAATAGTAGGCAATAGAATCTCAGCCTTTTTTTAGTATTGAATCGTAAACTTAAATACAAGGTGTACAATGTACACCGTATATTTAATTTTACAATCCATGTCAAATCAATCATTCCTTGAGATAAGGAATAGAGTAATAAGATTATAAAACAAAAAAAAAGCGGGAAGTCAGATTACCCGTGTAACGACTGTCAAAGATGTAAAAATGACAGCCGGGACCAACGGCTTAACGTGCTTTCCGAGGCACGGAGGAGTCATAACATACCAGGAGTTACCCCTCACTTCCTTCATCTTCAGGCAGATCGAAGTTGATCCGCCTCCTCATAAAAGCCACCCCTTTGGTGTGGCGCACCAGCGGTGTCTCTCGCGGATGGGAGGTTACCTTTCCACTAGTAGGGAAACCGAATCAGAGTCCGAAGGCGAAGTTGATTCAGAAGAAACGGGAACGCGCAAGATTCTAACGTGCGGCGTCCCTTTTCTCCCCTTGCACGGCTGCTTCGTGTTGCGGCCGTTTATATATTCCTCGAATTTTTCGAAGAGCTCGGCCGACACGCTGAAACCGACGATCACAGTTTCCATCATTATTATCTTGAAAAACAAAAATAAAAAATAGTTCGAGGATGAACACTACACTGCGACTGTCACTCGTCGAGATCCAGAAGCGTAATGAGCCAAATTGTTTTTTTTTTTTTTTTTTTTTTAATTCTTTGCGTCTCGCAGTTCGGCCAAAGTAGCCGTCTACTGCTTAACCGGACTAACCTGTGGAGACTAAGCTATGTAGCCACCGGCCAGGCTTAAAAGTTCTAAACCTAAAGCGACAGCACTAAGGGCTACCCCAGTTGGGGTCGGACCTCGGTTCAGGGCGTCGCTTGGGGGATGGCAAAGGCCGGATCTGATAAAGTGATTCTTTCATCCGTTCGGAAAAGCCTACGTGGAGAAGAACGGACAAGGAGCCAAATTCACTATGACGCCGTCTTTTATAGGCGGCGCACCGACGCGATTAGCGGCTGTGGAGTCACTAGCGCCGCGTGTCTCTTCTCTTTCCAAGTGCTCTATTGTTGAAATATATCGTACTACTATTTGATTGACAATGATAGTATACTACTATTATTGTAAATTAAATAGCAGTCAATAGTATCTCAGCCTTTTTTTATTATTGAATCGTAAAATTTAATACAAGGTGTTAATGTACACCGTATATTTAATTTTACAATCCATGTCAAATCAATCATTCCTTGACATAAGGAATAGAGTAATAATATTATAAAACAAAAAAAAAGCGGGAAGTCAGATTACCCGTGTAACGACTGTCAAAGATGTAAAAATGACAGCCGGGACCAACGGCTTAACGTGCTCGCCGAGGCACGGAGGAGTCATAACATACCAGGAGTTACCCCTCACTTCCTTTTTCTTCAGGCAGATCGAAGTTGATCCGCCTCCTCATAAAAGCCACCCCTTTGGTGTGGCGCACCAGCGGTGTCTCTCGCGGATGGGAGGTTACCTTTCCAATAATAGGGAAACCGAATCACAGTCCGAAGGCGAAGTTGATTCAGAAGAAACGGGAACGCGCAAGATTCTAACATGCGGCGTCCCTTTTCTCCCCTTGCACGGCTGCTTCGTGTTGCGGCCGTTAATATATTCCTCGAATTTTTCGATGAGCTCAGCCGACACGCTGAAACCGACGATCACGGTCTCCATCATAATTATCTTGAAAAACAAAAAAAAAAAATAGAAAATAGTTCGAGGATGAACACTACACTGCGACTGTCACTCGTCGAGATCCAGAAGCGTAATGAGCCAAATTCACAATGACGCCGTCTTTTATAGGCGGCGGACCGACGCGATTAGCGGCTGTGGAGTCACTAGCGCCGCGTGTCCCTTCTCTTTCCAAGTGCTCTATTCTTGAAATATATCGTACTACTATTTGATTGACAATGAGTGTATACTACTATTATTGAAAATTAAATAGTAGTCAATAGTATCTCAGCCTTTTTTTATTATTGAATCGTAAAATTAAATACAAGGTGTTAATGTACACCGTATATTTAATTTTACAATCCATGTCAAATCAATCATTCCTTGACATAAGGAATAGAGTAATAAGATTATAAAACAAAAAAAAAGCGGGAAGTCAGATTACCCGTGTAACGACTGTCAAAGATGTAAAAATGACAGCCGGGACCAACGGCTTAACGTGCTTTCCGAGGCACGGAGGAGTCATAACATACCAGGAGTTACCCCTCACTTCCTTCATCTTCAGGCAGATCGAAGTTGATCCGCCTCCTCATAAAAGCCACCCCTTTGGTGTGGCGCACCAGCGGTGTCTCTCGCGGATGGGAGGTTACCTTTCCACTAGTAGGGAAACCGAATCAGAGTCCGAAGGCGAAGTTGATTCAGAAGAAACGGGAACGCGCAAGATTCTAACGTGCGGCGTCCCTTTTCTCCCCTTGCACGGCTGCTTCGTGTTGCTGCCGTTAATATATTCCTCGATTTTTTCGATGAGCTCGGCCGACACGCTGAAACCGACGATCACAGTTTCCATCATTATTATCTTGAAAAACAAAAATAAAAAATAGAAAATAGTTCGAGGATGAACACTACACTGCGACTGTCACTCGTCGAGATCCAGAAGCGTAATGAGCCAAATTCTTTTTTTTTTTTTTTTTTTTCTTGGCGTCTCGCAGTTCGGCCAAAGTAGCCGTCTACTGCTTAACCGGACTAACCTGTGGAGACTAAGCTATGTAGCCACCGGCCAGGCTTAAAAGTTCTAAACCTAAAGCGACAGCACTAAGGGCTACCCCAGTTGGGGTCGGACCTCGGCTCAGGGCGTCGCTTGGGGGATGGCAAAGGCCGGATCTGATAAAGTGATTCTTTCATCCGTTCGGAAAAGCCTACGTGGAGAAGAACGGACAAGGAGCCAAATTCACAATGACGCCGTCTTTTATAGGCGGCGCACCGACGCGATTAGCGGCTGTGGAGTCACTAGCGCCGTGTGTCTCTTCTCTTTCCAAGTGCTCTATTGTTGAAATATATCGTACTACTATTTGATTGACAATGATAGTATACTACTATTATTGTAAATTAAATAGCAGTCAATAGTATCTCAGCCTTTTTTTATTATTGAATCGTAAAATTTAATACAAGGTGTTAATGTACACCGTATATTTAATTTTACAATCCATGTCAAATCAATCATTCCTTGACATAAGGAATAGAGTAATAATATTATAAAACAAAAAAAAAGCGGGAAGTCAGATTACCCGTGTAACGACTGTCAAAGATGTAAAAATGACAGCCGGGACCAACGGTTTAACGTACTTTCCGAGGCACGGAGGAGTCATAACATACCAGGAGTTACCCCTCACTTCCTTCATCTTCAGGCAGATCGAAGTTGATCCGCCTCCTCATAAGAGCCACCCCTTTGGTGTGGCGCACCAGCGGTGTCTCTCGCGGATGGGAGGTTACCTTTCCACTAGTAGTGGAAACCGAATCAGAGTCCGAAGGCGAAGTTGATTCAGAAGAAACGGGAACGCGCAAGATTCTAACGTGCGGCGTCCCTTTTCTCCCCTTGCACGGCTGCTTCGTGTTGCGGCCGTTAATATATTCCTCGAATTTTTCGAAGAGCTCGGCCGACACGCTGAAACCGACGATCACGGTTTCCATCATAATTATCTTGAAAACCAAAAAAAAAAAAATAGAAAATAGTTCGAGGACGGACACTACACTGCGACTGTCACTCGTCGAGATCCAGAAGCGTAATGAGCCAAATTCCCTCAGTAGAAGTCGCTTCGCCTCCGTAAGGAGGCGAGGCGAGCGGTGCCGGAACAGTGTTCCCAGCCCGCGGGTGCAGCACCGGAGCTCGTAACAGCGAGCTCGTCCTTATGGTGCCCACTGGGCCTAGCATTTTGCTAGTGCGGTCATAATACTGACCAACACTAGCTATGTTTACATGTTGTATGTGACTGGGCGCGCCGCGGCGGCCGTTTTGAACGGTCCGCCGCTTCTTCACGACACCTGGCGGTCCACCCCCTCCGAGTGAGACCCAGGGCGTACCCTGGGAGGCTCAGAGAAGGCGACCAGCGGCAGGTGTGTCGACTTTTAGACGAACCCACAGTTTAGTAATGTAAGCGACTACTAGCGCCGCCGTTTGTGTATGTAGGAGCGGCAATGTTCTGTGTTACACCGCTCTTGAACCAATAGCGCGCGAGGTACTCGCCACGCTATTCGGTGCAAGTGTACTAGCGAGTCTATAGTTATGAGTGTCTGTTTACGACGTGAAATGAGTCTATATTAACTTAGAACAAACTTCACGCCGTGGATGTCGTGTGGGGTGGGCAGTGTTTTTGTTTGAGTAAACAGCGTGTAGACTGATGCTGTTTACTCAGGCGTCAAGTCCGGGAGGTGGATGGGGCTACACAGTCGGTAGTGAGGAGGTCACGTGGGAGGCGCTTTTAGTCCGGCGGGCGCGCGTGCCATGGCGCTTTGTTAGCGATGTGAGGCCAGGCAGAAGCGTCGGCCCGCGCGAACATTGACGTGGCGAGGCGCCCCACAAATTCGTCCAGGCTCTCGATACGGGTGTCCCGCTGTATTACATTGTTCCTCACGTAGCGAGGAGCGTTCATGATGCGGCGCAGCGTGATGTTTTGCTGCGCTCTAAGTTTTTGCTTGTTCGTCTCGCTAGTGAGGGCGAACCAAGCTGGGGTTGCATAAGTTAATATTGATCTAATGTAAGTTTTGTACACGCCCAGCTTGGTGCGGGCGGGGACATACCCCTTTTAGTCTACTGAGATTTTCTATAGTGGCCACCTTCACCAACATTACGTTATATAAGGCGGCACACTATACCAGGAAACCCTTACGAGGTGTCTGGGACCATCTTCGGTAGGTCACGCCTCCGAGAGCACTCGCCCCTGGTACTCAAGAGAAAATGTGAGTCGCATCGTGATTACTCACTACCATTTGTCCAGAATGGTACCGGAGCAATAAAGCCGCTCACCACACGCACCCCAGCACGCCAGCACTAGTGCAAGCACCGGCACCAGCGCAGTTGGTGCTAGCGGATTCAATCCCCGTTAAGGACGCCAGAGAAGCTGGCTCCCATTTCTCCAGAATGGTCCCGGAGCTGAAAGCACGCTCACCTCTCGAATACAAATCATCGCATCTACCCAATGCCTACAGCTGGGTTGCCGGAAAACTAATCCAACGGGTAGTCCTCTACTTTCTATCCAGGAAAGTGCCGGAGATGCAGCTCGCTCACAGGAGCTCACTTGCTTGAGGGTTACTCACGAACCCCGCGTCTGACCACCAGGTGGCCCTTTGCCTTGGGCCGGTAACTTCAGACACTTGTTGCCCGCGAGGAATGACGCTCGACCCACACATAACCGAGCAGAAAAAATGCCACTCCTCTGCAACCACTACATAGACCACCGCGAGTCCAACCTCAATGTCAGGTTCCACCATTGGTGGAGGGCCTACCTGACCCCGCGTACCCTGATCCAAACAGCCGGACCCGTAGTTCCGGCTGCGAAAGCCCCATCTGTTCGAGTCGTACAGATAGGGGTGCGGGCGGGGAGACGGGACGAGAGCACCGGGTACAGCAGGTTGCGGGCTACCCTGCATTGTGTCACCACTTTGGTGACGTGTAGTCCCATCGTGAGCCGGCGGTCGATGGTCACGCCCAAGTACTTGGCCTGGGACGTCCATTCGACGTCGGCTCCTTGTAGTTTCAATGGTGGTGGCAGAGTTCCAGCTTCTGTAACAAGAGCCTGCGTCTTACCCACGTTAACCGACAGTCGCCACATTGATAGCCACTCCGGAATTTTGTCGAGGGCGCGCTGCATCTTGCGCGCTGCATGCCTGGCGTTCATTGAAGTTGAGATGTAGGCCGCGTCGTCGGCATACAGCGCGAGCGTCGTCTCTGGCGTAGTGGGAATGTCGTCGGTGTAACGTGTGTAACACGCAGGCGATAAGCAGCTGCCCTGTGGTACGCCAGCCAGTATCGGGCGGGGGGCGGACAGTGCTCCTTCTACCACCACCCTGAAGGTCCTGTGGGTAAGAAAAGATCGAATCACATTTACAATACGACGGGGCGCGCTGGACTTGGACATCTTGTACACAAGCCCATCATGCCATACACGGTCAAAAGCCTTTTCCATGTCGAGGAATACTGCCACCGCGTGCTCCTTCCTGTTCATAGTTGATGACAGCAGGTGCAGTACCCTCGACAGTTGGAGCGTCGTGCTGTGTTCCGCGCGAAACCCGAATTGTTCCTCGCGTGGCGGTATGTGTGGTGTGAGTTGTCGCAGCAGGAGCGATTCGAACACCTTGAAGATGGTGGGCAGGAGAGTGATCGGCCGATAGCTCTCCGGCTTCAGAGTGTTTTTACCCGCCTTTAGCGTCAGCGGCAAGTGTGTTAACATCTGTGGCGGAGGTGATAGGCCGAGGCGGTGTTGTGAGTTCGATCTTTTCTTGGAACGTCTTCCAGTCTATGAGTCGACGTGGCGCTGGAGGTCTGACCCGGGTGGGCATGCCTGATAGGACGACGAGTACAGGATGGTGATCCGACTGTAACTCGTCGTCCAGTACTTGCTGCGTGACCTGGCAGTGCAGCCCTCGGTGTATTATTATGTCCAGCACGTCTGGCATATGTGTATCGATATCTGGGTAATGTGTGGGCGTATCAGGGCCGGACACAGTGTATCCGAGGGCCTCCGCGTCTGCGAGGAGCCGCCTCCCGTCTTGGTTCGCGTAGTAAGAATTCCACGCTGGGTGTTTACAGTTCCATTTACCGGCAAGGATAGTCGGGTGCTCGGTGTCCGTCAGTAGTGTTTTAAGGTCTCTAATGTCCAGCCTGTTACTCGGTGGTTTGTAACAGGCATAGATTTTTATGTCCTCGCCGGCTACCTGCAGCTGGACACCCAGCGCGTACGCACAGTGTAGAGATGGCGGTGGGAGCTCTTGATGGACGACTCCTCTTTTAACAAGTACAGCCAGACCACGGTAACGGGCATTTAACGCGTTTTTCTCATCCTTACGGTAAGCGAGGTACCCCGGGAACCTGTACCTATCCTCGGTTCCCAGGTGTGTCTCGCTTATGAGCGCCACGTCGATGTTCTGTTCCTTTAACAGATGGCGGAGGGATGTGGCCTTTCCCCTGAGGCCACGGGCATTCCAATGGACCATCCTCAGCGGCTTAGAAGGGCAATGTAAGAAGGGTGGCTAAGCCGTCGAGGATGACCTGCTCAACATCTTGCCCCTGCCTTATGGCCTTGATAAGGTCCATAAGAAGTTGGATGGCACAGGTAGTGAAGTCTTTATTTTTATTTGTATTGTTTACAATGTTATTTGCAGCTGTACTTTAATTGGCTGCCTCTGTTTTCCTCGTGCCCGCGGATTGGCGGACGGTATTTTTAGTTCCGCTTTGTTCCGCGCGGTGGCGCTCGGTTAGCGCGGTAGCGGCGTACGTAGTGTGTTTAGTGTTTTGGTTCACTACTTGTGCCTTTTCTGGGGCAGGGGGTGCCTCAGGGGTGTCTTTTTGAGTGTTTTGAGGGGTAGGTTTCCTACCCTTACCCCCCCTCTTCTTTCGCCGCCGTGTTGAGGTAGTATCGCTACGCTGGGTGGGCCCGTTTGCTGCCGCCATCAATTTGGCGCTTTGTGACTCAGTTTCGATTGTGTTCACTGTCGGTACCTCTTTTTGCGTATAGCGTGAAGTGACGGTAGAGATGGCGACAGTGCCCGCCCGCCTGTTTTTAACTTCTTGTTGAAAAATCGGACATTTGATGTTGTTTGAGGTGTGTGGGCCCTTGCAGTTTGCGCAAGTGGCCGGCTCCTCTCTTGGACGTGGGCAGTCACGTGCCGCGTGTCCCTCCCCGCATCTCACGCAGGCAAGTGGACGGTGACACTGGTGCGAGCTGTGTCTAAATTGCTGGCACCTGTGACATTGGGCGGGCCCTCGTTTTCCACGCCATACCTCTATCTTCACGCCATTCATGAATATGAAGGTAGAGGTGTCATAGATGGCCCGTACATCTTCGGTTTTATTTAAAACGGCGTGAAAAACGCAGCCGGGTCGTCCCTGACGTGCGTTTATATGGCATACGTACTCCGGCTCGTAGCCCAGCGTGCGTAGCTCCTCTTCGATATCTTTGGGATCCGTGTCTGCTGATAGCCCCCTTATGGCCACCTTCAGCTTCTTATCAGCTGGCAGCGAGTACGCGAACCAGCTGATACCGTGTTCTTTCTCGAGATTTATTAGGTATTTTTGTACCACTCTGTACTCCATCTCACTTTCAGGAGAGAACCGGACTCCCTGCCTGAAAGGGCGGGCATTTGGTGGCCTACCTAGTGTGGCCGCCAGGGCTCTGAAATGGGAGGCCCAGTTTGGCAATTTGTCCACCACTAACGGTGGGTATCGGGGCCTTTTATGCTTTTTTGCCTCTGCCGCGGTTTTGTTGTCGGTGTGGGCCTGGCTTGGGGCTACTTCCGGGTTTCGGGTGAGCGTAGGTGATGTACTCGTCCCTGGAGGCGTCTTTTTGGTAGCTGCGGTAGGTGAGCGCGTCTCCTGGTGGGGAGAGCGGCGTGCGGCCTCCGCAAACGTAGGCGATATTTTTCCGCTGCTAACACTTGTCTGTTGTTGTTGTTTGTGCAGTGGATCAATGCGGTATCTTTTGGCTTCTTCTACTTCTGGGAGCCCTACCCCCGGATTGGTAGTCGAAATCCAGCTCCATAGATGGGGTAGGTGACAATTGTGTTTCTACGTTCGAGTCTGTTTCTAACTCGACTTCGTACTCTGCCCTACGCCCATATGACGCGAGCGAGGTGCTTGACCCGTAAGCGACGATTGACCCGAGCGTAGCGCGGGTGAGTCGTATGCTGAGGTGCGCGGGGGAGCAGGTGAGTCTGGGTTTGTCGCCGGCATGGTAAGTGGTGCCATCTGTCGGCGCGGTTCGCGATTTGTACGTGGATCGCGGTTTGACGTACGTACGTCCGCTGTTGTCGAGCTAGCCAGCATCGGGCGAGGCGCAGGTGGTGCGGAGTATGTAGGATGTGAGGCTGATGCACGGGCCATGGTTGTTGGTGGTGCTTTACAAGCTTTGGGGCCTCTTTGTGCGTTGAGCGCGGAGGTACAGAGACGCGAGGCGCGTCGGTACGCGCGGGTGGATTCGTGGCTTTATTTACCGTTATATTTGCTACGGTTCGCGGTTTCTGGGTAGTGGAGCGCGATTTAAATTGGGCTCGGCAGAATTTTTTTCTGACGGCACAAAACTTTTGTGGGTATGTGGAGAAACCGTTGAAAAGTTACTCTCTGGGGTTTTAACGATCGGGGCGCGGCCGGTAGGTACCGGTGTTTTTGCTGGTATTGGGTGGCACTTTGATGGTGGACAGTATCTTTGTGGGTATGTAGGTGATGCAGGGGAGTCGGCAGCATTTTGTCTACCTTGACTTCCTCTGGTTGGCTGCTGTTGTCTGCTGATCTCGGGCAGCGCTGCGTCGGACGCTGCAGTCCCTAGGTTAGGGAGTGAGGCCGTCCGATCCATCGCTGGTCGTAGCTCCTGTTGGCTGGGGGCGCCGCGGTCCGGTGGGCCGCGGGCGCCTGGCGGTGGCATCTTCTTCTGTCTTCTTCTTGTAGCATATGCTAAAATGCATGAAAACTAGGGGTGGGCTAGTTTTCCGCGACCACAATAACGGTTGTGAGCGAGCGACAAACCGTTAGGTAGCTGCGAAACCCGCCCTGGATACTCCCGACAATGCAAGTTTGCAAGACTTACACTATCGACAGTATAGAGGGTAGGTAAAGATGGTGGTCCGTGCGGTTAATATGCGAGTAACAAACAAAAACACGTCTGTAGAGCCAAATTCACAGTGACGCCGTCTTTTATAGGCAGCGGACCGACGCGATTAGCGGCTGTGGAGTCACTAGCGCCGCGTGTCCCTTCTCTTTCCAAGTGCTCTATTGTTGAAATATATCGTACTACTATTTGATTGACAATGATAGTATACTACTATTATTGTAAATTAAATAGCAGTCAATAGTATCTCAGCCTTTTTTTATTATTGAATCGTAAAATTAAATACAAGGTGTTAATGTACACCATATATTTAATTTTACAATCCATGTCAAATCAATCATTCCTTGACATAAGGAATAGAGTAATAAGATTATAAAACAAAAAAAAGCGGGAAGTCAGATTACCCGTGTAACGACTGTCAAAGATGTAAAAATGACAGCCGGGACCAACGGCTTAACGTGCTTTCCGAGGCACGGAGGAGTCATAACATACCAGGAGTTACCCCTCACTTCCTTCATCTTCAGGCAGATCGAAGTTGATCCGCCTCCTCATAAGAGCCACCCCTTTGGTGTGGCGCACCAGCGGTGTCTCTCGCGGATGGGAGGTTACCTTTCCACTAGTAGTGGAAACCGAATCAGAGTCCGAAGGCGAAGTTGATTCAGAAGAAACGGGAACGCGCAAGATTCTAACATACGGCGTTCCTTTTCTCCCCTTGCACGGCTGCTTCGTGTTGCGGCCGTTTATATATTCCTCGAATTTTTCGAAGAGCTCGGCCGACACGCTGAAACCGACGATCACGGTTTCCATCATAATTATCTTGAAAAACAAAAAAAAAAATTAGGAAATAGTTCGAGGACGGACACTACACTGCGACTGTCACTCGTCGAGATCCAGAAGCGTAATGAGCCAAATTCACAATGACGCCGTCTTTTATAGGCGGCGGACCGACGCGATTAGCGGCTGTGGAGTCACTAGCGCCGCGTGTCCCTTCTCTTTCCAAGTGCTCTATTGTTGAAATATATCGTACTACTATTTGATTGACAATGATAGTATACTACTATTATTGTAAATTAAATAGCTCGGCCGACACGCTGAAACCGACGATCACGGTTTCCATCATAATTATCTTGAAAAACAAGAAAAAATAGTTCGAGGACGGACACTACACTGCGACTGTCACTCGTCGAGATCCAGAAGCGTAATGAGCCAAATTCACAATGACGCCGTCTTTTTATAGGCGGCGGACCGACGCGATTAGCGGCTGTGGAGTCACTAGCGCCGCGTGTCCCTTCTCTTTCCAAGTGCTCTATTGTTGAAATATATCGTACTACTATTTGATTGACAATGATAGTATACTACTATTATTGTAAATTAAATAGCTCGGCCGACACGCTGAAACCGACGATCACGGTTTCCATCATAATTATCTTGAAAAACAAAAAAAAATAGTTCGAGGACGGACACTACACTGCGACTGTCACTCGTCGAGATCCAGAAGCGTAATGAGCCAAATTCACAATGACGCCGTCTTTTTATAGGCGGCGGACCGACGCGATTAGCGGCTGTGGAGTCACTAGCGCCGCGTGTCCCTTCTCTTTCCAAGTGCTCTATTGTTGAAATATATCGTACTACTATTTGATTGACAATGATAGTATACTACTATTATTAAAAATTAAATAGTAGTCAATAGTATCTCAGCCTTTTTTTATTATTGAATCGTAAAATTAAATACAAAGTGTTAATGTACACCGTATATTTAATTATACAATCCATGTCAAATCAATCATTCCTTGACATAAGGAATAGAGTAATAAGATTATAAAACAAAAAAAAAGCGGGAAGTCAGATTACCCGTGTAACGACTGTCAAAGATGTAAAAATGACAGCCGGGGCCAACGGCTTAACGTGCTTTCCGAGGCACGGAGGAGTCATAACATACCAGGAGTTACCCCTCACTTCCTTCATCTTCAGGCAGATCGAAGTTGATCCGCCTCGTCATAAGAGCCACCCCTTTGGTGTGGCGCACCAGCGGTGTCTCTCGCGGATGGGAGGTTACCTTTCCACTAGTAGTGGAAACCGAATCAGAGTCCGAAGGCGAAGTTGATTCAGAAGAAACGGGAACGCGCAAGATTCTAACATGCGGCGTCCAATTTCTCCCCTTGCACGGCTGCTTCGTGTTGCGGCCGTTTATATATTCCTCGAATTTTTCGAAGAGCTCGGCCGACACGCTGAAACCGACGATCACGGTTTCCATCATAATTATCTTGAAAAACAAAAAAAAAAATTAGGAAATAGTTCGAGGACGGACACTACACTGCGACTGTCACTCGTCGAGATCCAGAAGCGTAATGAGCCAAATTCACAATGACGCCGTCTTTTTATAGGCGGCGGACCGACGCGATTAGCGGCTGTGGAGTCACTAGCGCCGCGTGTCCCTTCTCTTTCCAAGTGCTCTATTGTTGAAATATATCGTACTACTATTTGATTGACAATGATAGTATACTACTATTATTGTAAATTAAATAGCTCGGCCGACACGCTGAAACCGACGATCACGGTTTCCATCATAATTATCTTGAAAAACAAAAAAAAATAGTTCGAGGACGGACACTACACTGCGACTGTCACTCGTCGAGATCCAGAAGCGTAATGAGCCAAATTCACAATGACGCCGTCTTTTTATAGGCGGCGGACCGACGCGATTAGCGGCTGTGGAGTCACTAGCGCCGCGTGTCCCTTCTCTTTCCAAGTGCTCTATTGTTGAAATATATCGTACTACTATTTGATTGACAATGATAGTATACTACTATTATTAAAAATTAAATAGTAGTCAATAGTATCTCAGCCTTTTTTTATTATTGAATCGTAAAATTAAATACAAAGTGTTAATGTACACCGTATATTTAATTATACAATCCATGTCAAATCAATCATTCCTTGACATAAGGAATAGAGTAATAAGATTATAAAACAAAAAAAAAGCGGGAAGTCAGATTACCCGTGTAACGACTGTCAAAGATGTAAAAATGACAGCCGGGGCCAACGGCTTAACGTGCTTTCCGAGGCACGGAGGAGTCATAACATACCAGGAGTTACCCCTCACTTCCTTCATCTTCAGGCAGATCGAAGTTGATCCGCCTCGTCATAAGAGCCACCCCTTTGGTGTGGCGCACCAGCGGTGTCTCTCGCGGATGGGAGGTTACCTTTCCACTAGTAGTGGAAACCGAATCAGAGTCCGAAGGCGAAGTTGATTCAGAAGAAACGGGAACGCGCAAGATTCTAACATGCGGCGTCCAATTTCTCCCCTTGCACGGCTGCTTCGTGTTGCGGCCGTTTATATATTCCTCGAATTTTTCGAAGAGCTCGGCCGACACGCTGAAACCGACGATCACGGTTTCCATCATAATTATCTTGAAAAACAAAAAAAAAAATTAGGAAATAGTTCGAGGACGGACACTACACTGCGACTGTCACTCGTCGAGATCCAGAAGCGTAATGAGCCAAATCCTTGGAAGTCGCTCCACCCCCGTAAGGGGGTGGGGCGAGCGGTGCCGGAACAGCGTTCCCAGCCCGCGGGTGCAGCACCGGGGCTCGCAACAGCGAACCCGTCGCTGTGTTGTCCTCTGGACCTAGCATAATGCTAGTGCGGTCGTAATGTTGACCAACACTAGCTATGTTTACATGTTGTATGTGACTGTGGGCGCGCCGCGGCGGCCGTTCTGAACGGTCCACCGCTTCTTCACGACACCCGGCGGTCCTTCCCCTCCGAGTGAGACCCAGAGCGTACCCTGGGAGGCTCAGAGAGGATGACCAGCGACAGGCGTGTCGACTTTTAGACGAACCCACAGTTTAGTAATGTAAGCGACTACTAGCGCCGCCGTGATGTATGTAGGAGCGGCAATGACCTGTGTTACACCGCTCATGCTAACCGATAACGCGCGGGCGACCTCACGCTATTCGGTGCAAGTGTACTAGCGCTTGTAAAGTAGTGAGTGTGTGTTTACGACGCGAAGCGTGTCTATATTAACTTAGAACAAACTTCACGCCGTGGATGCAGTGTGGGGTGGGCAGTGTTATTGTTTGAGTAAGCAGTGTGTAGACTGGTACTGCTTACTCAGGCGTCAAGTCCGAGAGGTGGATGGGGTCGTGTCGTCAATTATGAGGTCTCTAGGGAGACGTTTTCTATCGGGCGGGCGCGCGTGCCATGGCGCGATGTCTTTGATATGGGGCCAGGCAGAAGCGTCGGCCCGCGCGAATAGATTTGTGGCGAGTCGGCCAACAAACTCGTCCAGGCTCTCAATCCCTGTATCCCGCAGGATGACATCGTTCCTCACATAGCGAGGGGCGTCCATGATGCGCCGCAGCGCCAGGCTCTGCTGGGCGCGAAGTTTCTTTTTGTTCGTCTCGCTAGTGAGGACGAACCAAGCTGGGGCGGCGTAGGTGAGTATGGCTCGTAGGTATGTTTTATATATGCCCAGCTTGGCGCGGGCAGGAAGGCGGGATGAGAGCACAGGATAGAGCAGGTTTCGGGCGACCCTGCACTGTGCCACCACCCTTTTGATGTGTGACCCCATCGTGAGCCGACGGTCGATGGTCACGCCCAGGTACTTGGCCTGGGGGGTCCACTCGACGTCGGCTCCTTGTAGTGTCAGTCGTGGCGGTAGAGGCGAGAGTCCTGTAACAAGAGCCTGCGTCTTACCCACGTTAACCGATAGCCGCCATTTGGACAGCCACTCGGGGATGAGATCGAGGGCGCGCTGCATCTTCTTTGCCGCGTGCTTGGCGTTCATAGAGGTGGTAATGTACGCGGCATCGTCGGCGTACAGCGCTAGTGTCGCCTCTGGGGTTGTGGGGATGTCGTCGGTGTAACGTGAGTAACACGCAGGCGATAATACGGCGCCCTGGGGCACGCCCGCCAGTATCGGGCGGGGGGCGGACAGTTCGCCCTCCACCACGACTCTGAAACTCCTGTGGGACAGAAAAGATTGTATTACACGTACCACGCGACGGGGGGCGCTAGATGTGGCCAGTTTGTGTACGAGTCCGTCGTGCCACACGCGGTCAAAGGCCTTTTCCATGTCGAGGAATACTGCAACTGCGTATTCCTTCCTGTTCATCGTAGACGACAGCAGGTGCAGTACCCTCGACAACTGGAGCGTCGTGCTATGTTCCGCGCGAAACCCGAACTGTTCTTCACGCGGTGAGATGTGTGGAGCAAGGTGTCGCAGCAGGAGGGACTCGAACACCTTGGAGATGGTGGGCAGGAGAGTGATCGGCCGATAGCTCTCCGGCTTCAGGACATTTTTGCCCGCCTTGGGCAGCATAATGACGCGCCCCTCTTTCCACGAGGCCGGGAAGGAGCCCGTGCGGAGAATCCCGGTGAACAGGCGCGCCACTGCCGCGACCATGCGGTGGGGCAGGTGGCGCAGCGCTGTGTTGGTGATGTTGTCGGCACCTGGGGCCTTCCGGGGCTTCGTTTTCAAGATGGCGCGTCGTACTGCGCCGGGCGAGAAAAAGATGGCATCTTCATCGGGAGCTATCGGCGTGGCGAAGTAGTCTCCAACGTGTTTCTCGACTGCTGCGACATGTTCATGTTGAGTTGTCGGGTTCGGTTGGAACTGACGCTCCAGGTGCTCGGCAAAGACCTCTGCTCGGTCTCCCGCGACGTATTTGAGCGCCCCGTCTGTGCTCAGTAGTGGTCGTACCGGAGCTGGGGTGTTCTTCAGTTGGCGGCACAATCTGTGTATCGAGGGCAGGTCGCCCTCCGCGGCGTCAATATGTTCCTCCCAGCTCGTGGCTCTTAGAGCACACAACTCGGCCTTCACTTTTTCCGCGAGTTTATTTAGCGCGGTTTTCATAGTAGGGCAGCGAGTTTGCTGCCACTGCTTGCGTAATCGCCGCTTCTCGGTAATAAGACGTCGGATGCGCGCTGGCAGGGGCGGCTGGAGCACTCTCCCCTGCTGCTGCGTCATCGTTGCTGTTTCCAGGGCCTGCTGTACGCAAGCAGTGATGTCATCGGCTAGTAAGTCGACATCGGCGGCGGTGGTGATAAGCCGAGTTGGCGTGGTAGAATCAATCTTTTCTGCGTAGGTTTTCCAGTCGATTTTTCGACGTGGCGCTGGTGGCTTCTGGCGAGTCGGCATACCCGATAGTACG
The DNA here is from genome assembly GCA_964057195.1 of Orthosia cruda. Classification (NCBI taxonomy): domain Eukaryota; kingdom Metazoa; phylum Arthropoda; class Insecta; order Lepidoptera; family Noctuidae; genus Orthosia; species Orthosia cruda. The sequence goes on along the minus strand of OZ059827.1, from coordinate 43,848,934 downwards.
ACGAGTACAGGATGGTCGTCCGACTGCAGCTCGTCGTCTAACACCTGCTGAGTGACCTGGCAGTGAAGGCCCAGGTGTACTACGATGTCAAGCACGTCAGGCATGTAGGTGTTCCTGTCTGGGTAGTGGGTAGGCGTCTCAGGGCCTGACACCGTGTACCCATGGGCTTCTGAGTCCGCGAAGAGTCGTCTACCTCCCTCATTGGTGTAGCAGCTGTTCCACGCTGGGTGCTTGGAGTTAAAGTCTCCGGCGAGGATAGTAGGGTTATCTGTGCACGTGAGGAGCGCCCTTAGCTCACTCATGTCGAGTTTGTTGTTCGGCGGCTTATAAAAGGCATACACCTCTAAGTCCTCGCCGGCCATATGCAGCTGCACACCCAGCGCGTATGCTGATTGCAGAGTTGGCAGTGGGAGTTCTTGGTGTACGACTCTTCTCTTTACTAAAACGGCCAGGCCACGGTATCGGATTCCGTATGCCGACCGCTCGTCCTTCCTGTAGACATGGTATCCTGGGATCTTGCACCTATCTTCAGGTCCCAGGAGTGTCTCACTGATGAGCGCCACGTCGATATCTTGTTCCCGCAAGAGATGGCGGAGGAGCGCGACCTTCTTTTGGAGGCCGCGGGCATTCCAATGCAGTATCCTTAACGGCTTGTTACTCATTATGGTAAAGTGTTAGCAGTGCGGCTAAGCCGTCCTGCTCCACATCATGTCCTTGCCTGATGGCCTTAATCAGGTCCATCAGCAATTGGATAGCGCAGGCAGTGAAATTTTTGTTTTGAGTGTTTTTATTACTCCAGTTTTGTGAGGCCTCTCGGTTAGTGTTACTTCTACTTTGTGCCGCCTCTCCAACACATTTTTCGGTTCCTTTCTCGGCCGGCAGGGAGCGCGCTTGTAGCTTTCTGCCGGCGTTTGTTGACATCACGTGGTCACTTGCATACTTAACCGACTGTTGAAGGAGGGAGTTGCGGTTTTCTGTATGTTTGTTTGTGGGTGCGTTATTTTTGACTACCTGCGCTATTTTGTGTGCAGGGGTGGCCTCCATATTTTTTTCTTGTTCTTGGGTCGCGGGGGGGTTTTGCCTTTTTCCTTTCCCCCCCCTCTTCTTCTTCCTCCGCCCAGAGGAGGTAGCCTCTCCGCGTTGCGTGGGCCCATTCGCTGCTGCCATCAGCGACTCGCCTTGGGCCTCTTCTGTTGGCTGCGCTTCTATTGTCATTGTTGACGCCGTTTTCTGTGGCTGGCGTGATGAGGCGGTCGTGATGGCTATAGTGCCCGCCCGCCTGTGTTTTATCTCACGCTGGAACACTGGGCATTTGATGTTATTTGCCGGATGCGCACCTTTGCAATTTGCGCAGGTGGCCGGCTCTGTTCTAGGACGTGGGCAGTCACGTGCCGTGTGTCCTTCTCCACACCTTACACAGGCGAGAGGGCGGTGGCACTGGTGCGAGCTGTGTCGGAAGTGCTGGCACCGGTGGCACTGGGCTGGCCCACGTTTTCCACGCCATGCTTCAATCTTGAACCCCGCATTAGCATGAACACGGAGGTGTCGTATATGGTTCTGACATTCTCTGTCTTAGCCAGCACGGCGTGGAATACGCAGCCGGGTCTTCCTTGGCGGGCATTGATATGCCGTACGTACTCCGGCTCGTAACCTTTGTTGCGGAGCTCCTCCTCTATCTCCTGGGGGTCCGTGTCCGCCGGCAGCCCCCTGATAGCTACCTTTAATTTCTTGTCAGCTGGCAGGCTGTATGCGAACCAGCTGATACCCTCTTCTTTTTCCAGGGTGGTCAGATATCTCTGTACCACCCTGTATTCATCCTCACTCTCTGGGGAGAATCGAACCCCCTGTCTGAAAGGGCGGGCGTTCGGTGGCCGCTTCAGGATGTTCGCCAGTGCCCTGAAATGTGTGGCCCAGTTGGGCAATTTTTCGACTACCAGTGGAGGGTAGCGGGGGCGCTTTTGTTTGGCGGACTTTTGTTGTTGGCTATTACTACTACTATTTTCATTGGAGGGTAGTAGTATGGGGGCTGCATCTGGGTTGGGGGTGAGTGAAGGCTCGTCACTTACCCCTATTGTCCTCTGTGTGTGTGCGGCGTCGGTATGTACTCCGGGTGACGGGGTACGTCGGACAGCTTCCGCAAAAGTGGGCGAGTTTGCGCTCTGTCGGTCGCGCGCCTCAGTGCGCTGCGAGTCGAGGCAGTAGCGCTTTGCCTCCTCTGTAGTGTCCTCCGGGCTTCTGCGACGTCTTAGCGCCCTACCTCCCGTCTGGAAATCATAATCTAGATCCATAGCTGGGTTGGGCGACGTTGGAGTTTGTAGGTCCTCAAGCTCTGCCCCGCGCCCGTATGACGCGAGCGAGTTGCTTGACCCACTAAGACTTGATTGGCCCGAGCGCATTGCGGGGGAATCATATGCTGAGGTACGGGGGGGTGCAGGCGAGCCGGTATTGGCCGCCGAACCCACTTGTGGCGCCACCTGGCGGATTGGTTCCCTTTTATTTATGCGTGGGTCGCGGGTGGAATTTCGCGCATCGGTCATTGCTGCATTTTGCAGTGTATGTCTGGGCGCAGATGGTGCAGCGCGTAGCGCTGATGATGATGATGATGATGGTTGGTGGGCCAGCTTAGGCTTGACCTCTTGTGCACGCGCTATGGGGCGCGGCGATACGGGTATCAGTGGCGCATTTTTGTTTTTAGTTTGTTGCGCCGACAGTATTTTGAACGCACTATTTGGTGTGGTGCGTGGCTGCTGCGTTGCAGGTTTGTGTGGGTGAGTGCCTACTTGAGTCACTATTGGCCCATGACCACTGAGGGTAGTCGGTGAAACCTGCGAAAATTTTGAGTCCGGTGTCCTAACGGTCGATTTTCGACTCGCGGGTACCGGTGTTTTCGCAGGGACAGGTCTACACTGGGATGGGGGACAGTACCTTTCCGTGGGTGATGTTGGTGAAGCAGGGGAGTCGGTGATTGACTGCCTACCCTGGCTTCCTCTGGACGTCTGCTGGTGTTGGTGGCTGCGTCCCTCGGTCGGCTGCGCACCGGGCGCCGCGGTCCCTAGGTTAGGGAGCGAGGCGGTCCGGTCCATCGCCGGTCGAAGCTCCTGCTGGCTGGGGGCGCCGCGGCCCTGGGGGCCGCGGGCGCCTGGCGGTGACATCTGCTTCTTCTTGTCTTCTTTCTTCTTGCGTGCATACGCTAAAACTCATGAAAACCAGTTTTGGGGACTAGTTTTCCGCGACCACGATAACGACTGTGCTGTGCCTCAGTCGTTAGGTAGCAACGAAACCCGCCCTGGATATTCCCGACAATGCAAACCCAACGAGTTTACACTATCGACAATATAGAGGGTAGGCTGGTGAAGGTGGTCCGTGCGGTTGGTGACTTTAAAAAACAACGATACGTGCTTAGCGGTGCGCGACTAGTGGCAAATCCTGAGCCAAATTCACAATGACGCCGTCTTTTATAGGCGGCGGACCGACGCGATTAGCGGCTGTGGAGTCACTAGCGCCGCGTGTCCCTTCTCTTTCCAAGTGCTCTATTGTTGAAATATATCGTACTACTATTTGATTGACAATGATAGTATACTACTATTATTGTAAATTAAATAGCTCGGCCGACACGCTGAAACCGACGATCACGGTTTCCATCATAATTATCTTGAAAAACAAAAAAAAATAGTTCGAGGACGGACACTACACTGCGACTGTCACTCGTCGAGATCCAGAAGCGTAATGAGCCAAATTCACAATGACGCCGTCTTTTTATAGGCGGCGGAACGACGCGATTAGCGGCTGTGGAGTCACTAGCGCCGCGTGTCCCTTCTCTTTCCAAGTGCTCTATTGTTGAAATATATCGTACTACTATTTGATTGACTATGATAGTATACTACTATTATTGTAAATTAAATAGCTCGGCCGACACGCTGAAACCGACGATCACGGTTTCCATCATAATTATCTTGAAAAACAAAAAAAAATAGTTCGAGGACGGACACTACACTGCGACTGTCACTCGTCGAGATCCAGAAGCGTAATGAGCCAAATTCCATCACTAGAAGTCGCTTCGCCTCCGTCAGGAGGCGAGGCGAGCGGTGCCGGAACCATGTTCCCAGCCCGCGGGTGCAGCACCGGAGCTCGTAACAGCGAGCTCGTCCTTGTGGTGCCCACTGGGCCTAGCATTTTGCTAGTGCGGTCATATTACTGACCAACACTAGCTATGTTTACATGTTGTATGTGACTGTGGGCGCGCCGCGGCGGCCGTTCTGAACGGTCCGCCGCTTCTTCACGACACCCGGCGGTCCACCCCCTCCGAGTGAGACCCAGGGCGTACCCTGGGAGGCTCAGAGAAGGTGACCAGCGGCGGGTGTGTCGACTTTTAGACGAACCCACAGTTTAGTAATGTAAGCGACTACTAGCGCCGCCGTTTGTGTATGTAGGAGCGGCAATGTTCTGTGTTACACCGCTCATGAACCAATAGCGTGCGAGGTACTCGCGACGCTATTCGGTGCAAGTGTACTAGCGAGTGTATAGTTATGAGTGTCTGTTTACGACGTGAAATGAGTCTATATTAACTTAGAACAAACTTCACGCCGTGGATGTCGTGTAGGGTGGGCAGTGTTACTGTTTGAGTAAACAGCGTGTAAACTGTTGCTGTTTACTCAGGTGTCAAGTCCGGGAGGTGGATGGGGTTACACAGTCATTTGTAAGGAGGTCACGTGGGAGGCGCTTTTTGTCCGGCGGGCGCGCGTGCCATGGCGCTATGTTGGCGATGTGTGGCCAGGCAGAAGCGTCGGCCCGCGCGAACATTTGAGTAGCTAGGCGCCCTACAAATTCGTCCAGGCTCTCAATACCGATGCCCCGCTGTATGACATCGTTCCTCACGTAGCGAGGGGCGTCCATGATGCGGCGCAGCGTGATGTTCTGCTGCGCTCTGAGTTTTTGTTTGTTCGTCTCGCTAGTGAGGGCGAACCAAGCTGGGGTAGCATATTTTAAAATAGATCGTATGTATGTTTTGTACACGCCCAGCTTGGTGCGGGCGGGGAGGCGGGACGAGAGCACTGGATATAGTAGGTTGCGGGCTACCCTGCACTGGGTCACCACATTGGTGACGTGTAACCCCATCGTGAGCCGGCGGTCGATGGTCACGCCCAGGTACTTGGCCTGGGACGTCCACTCGACGTCGGCTCCTTGTAATTTCAGCGGTGGTGGCAGAGTTCCAGCTCCTGTAACAAGAGCCTGCGTCTTACCCACGTTAACCGACAATCGCCATTTTGTCAGCCACTTCGGGATGGTGTCTAGTGCACGCTGCATCTTGCGCGCTGCATGCCTGGCGTTCATTGAAGTTGATATGTAGGCCGCGTCGTCGGCATACAGCGCGAGCGTCGTTTCTGGCGTAGTGGGAATGTCGTCGGTGTAACGTGTGTAACACGCAGGCGATAAGCAGCTGCCCTGCGGCACGCCCGCCAGTATTGGGCGGGGGGCGGACAGCGCTCCTTCTACCACCACCCTGAAGGTCCTGTTGGTGAGAAAGGATCGAATCACACTGACAATACGACGGGGCGCGCTGGACTTGGACATTTTGTACGCAAGTCCATCATGCCATACTCGGTCAAAAGCCTTTTCCATGTCGAGGAATACTGCTACCGCGTGCTCTTTCCTGTTCATAGTTGCTGACAGCAGGTGCAGTACCCTCGACAGTTGGAGCGTCGTGCTATGTTCCGCGCGAAACCCGAATTGTTCCTCGCGTGGCGGTATGTGTGGTGTGAGTTGTCGCAGCAGGAGCGACTCAAACACCTTGGAGATGGTGGGCAGGAGAGTGATCGGCCGATAGCTCTCCGGCTTCAGCGTGTTTTTACCCGCCTTGGGCAGCATGATGACGCGCCCTTCTTTCCACGAGGCCGGGAAGGAGCCCGTGCGGAGGATACCCGTAAACAGGCGCGCCAGGGCCGCTACCATTCGGTAGGGCAGGTGGCGCAGCGCTGTGTTCGAGATACCGTCGGCACCTGGGGCCTTCCGGGGCCTCGTTAACAAGATGGCGCGTCTGACTGCTCCAGGCGAGAAAGAGATGGGTTTCTTCATCGGGAGCTATCGGCGTTGAGAAGTAGTCCTCAAGGTGTTTCTCCACTGCTGCGACATGTTCGTGCTCTGTGGTCGGGTTCGGTTGGAACTGACGCTCCAGATGTTCCGCGAAGACTTCTGACCGGTCTTCTGCTACATATTTCAGCGCCCCGTCGCTGCTCTGTAGTGGGCGTACCGGAGCTGGGGTGTTCTTTAGCTGGTGGCATAGTCGGTGTAGGGAGGGCCAGTCGCCGACCGCGGTATCAATACGTTCCTCCCAGCTCGCGGCGCGCAGAGCGTTTAGCTCGGCCTTCACATTCTCCGCGAGTTTATTTAATCTGGTTTTTAATGTTGGACATCTAAGTTGTTGCCACTGCTTGCGTAGGCGCCTTATTTCCTTTATCATTCGCATGATGCGTGCCGGCAGGGGCGGCTGAAGCACTCTCCCCTGCGGTTGTGCTATCGTAGCTTCGTCTAGTGCGTGTTGTACGCAAGCAGTGACGTCAGCGGCTAGTGTGTTGACATCTGCGGCGGAGGTGATAGGCCGAGTTTGGGTCGTGGATTCGATCCTTTCTTGGAACTTCTTCCAGTCTATGAGTCGACGTGGCGCTTGAGGTCTTACTCTGGTCGGCATGCCCGACAGGACGACGAGGACAGGATGGTGATCCGACTGTAGCTCGTCGTCCAGTACTTGCTGCGTGACCTGGCAGTGTAGCCCTCGGTGTATCATTATGTCCAGCACGTCTGGCATGTGATTGTCCCTGTCTGGGTAGTGTGTGGGCGTATCAGGGCTGGACACAGTGTACCCGAGGGTCTCCGCGTCCGCGAGGAGTCGCCTCCCGTCTTGGTTCGCGTAATAAGAATTCCACGCTGGGTGTTTGCAATTCCAATCACCGGCGAGGATGGTAGGGTTTTCTGACCTTTTTAATAGTGTGTCCAGGTCTCTTACGTCCAGCCTGTTTCCTGGAGGTTTGTAGCAGGCATAAATTTCGATATCCTCGCCGGCTACATGCAGCTGGACACCCAGCGCGTACGCACTGTGCAGAGACGGCGGTGGGAGCTCTTGGTGGACGACTCCTCTCTTTACAAGTACAGCCAGGCCACGGTAACGGGCATTTATTGCGTTTCTCTCGTCTTTGCGATAAGCGAGATAACCCGGGAACTTGTACCTGTCCTCAGGTCCCAGGTGTGTCTCGCTTATGAGCGCCACGTCGATATTCTGTTCTCTTAGTAAATGGCGGAGGGATGTGGCCTTACCCCTGAGGCCACGGGCATTCCAATGTATCATCCTCAGCGGCTTAGACATTGTGGTATAATGTAAGAAGGGCGGCTAAGCCGTCGAGGATGACTTGTTCAACATCTTGCCCCTGTCTAATGGCCTTTATAAGGTCCATGAGGAGCTGGATGGCACAAGTAGTGAAGTCTTTTTTCTTTTTATTTATTTTTTCAATGTTATTGGCAGCCATATTTTGATTGGCTGCCTCAGTTTTCCTAGCGCCCGCGGATTGGCTAACGATGTTTTTAGTTCCGCTTTGTTCCGCGGGGTGGCGCTTGGTTAGCGCGGTAGCGTCGTCCGTTGTGTTTTTTCTACGTTCGAACACTACTTGTGCCTTTTCTGCGACAGGGGCTGTCTCAGGGGTGTTCATAGGGTTGTTTTGGGGGAAGGGTTTTTTACCCTTACCCCCCCTCTTCTTCCTCCGCCGGGTTGTAGTGGTGTCGCCTCGCTGGGTGGGCCCGTTTGCTGTCGCCATCAAAGTTTCGCCTTGTACCTCGGTATCGAGTGTCGACACTGCAGGTACCTCTGTCTGAGGTTGGCGTGATGTTGCGTTATTTGATAAGGCGACAGTGCCCGCCCGCCTGTTTTTTATTTCTTTCTGAAATATGGGGCATTTTATGTTGTTTGCGGGGTGGTTTCCTTTGCAATTTGCGCATGTGGCTGGTTGCTCTCTTGGTCGTGGGCAGTCACGTGCCGAGTGACCCTCCCCGCATCTCACGCAGGCGAGCGGTCGGTGACACTGGTGCGAGCTATGCCGAAATTGCTGGCACCGGTGGCATTGAGCGGGCCCTCTTTTTCCACGCCATGCCTCTATCTTCACGCCATTCATGTACATGAAGACAGAGGTGTCGTATATCTCACGTACGTTTTCCATTTTATTTAAGACGGCGTGAAAGACGCAGCCGGGTCGTCCCTGACGTGCGTTTATGTGGCGCACGTACTCCGGCTCGTAGCCCAGCGTGCGCAGCTCCTCTTCTATTTCTTGCGGGTCCGTGTCTGCAGGCAGCCCCCTTATGGCCACCTTCAGCTTTTTATCAGCTGGTAACGAGTACGCAAACCAGCTGATACCGCTCTCTTTTTCTAGGGCGGTCAGGTACTTTTGTACCACCCTATACTCTGTTTCACTTTCAGGTGAAAAACGGACTCCCTGTCTGAAGGGACGGGCGTTTGGTGGTCGTCCTAGGGTGGCCGCTAGTGCTCTGAAATGTGTGGCCCAGTTTGGTAGCTTATCCACCACTAATGGTGGGTAGCGGGGCCTCTTTTGTTTTTTTTGGTTTATTGTCCCATTATTTTCGGTGGGGGGCTGTTCTGGGGTTTGTTTCTGATTTGGGGTGGGGGTGGGTGGTGCACCCATCCCTGGAGATGGCCTTCTTGGTGCTAAGTGGGGCGAGCACGTTCCCTGTGGCGGGGAACGCCGTGCTGCCTCCGCAAAAGTGGGCGACTTTTTGTCGCTGTGGTCGGTCGCCTGCTGTTGCTGGCGCTGTGGGTCAAGGCGGTACCTCTTGGCCTCTTCTGATGTTTCATCATCTGGGCTCCTTCTTCTCCTAGGCGCCCTACCCCCGGATTGATAATCGAAATCAAGTTCCATGGACGGGGTAGGTGAAATTGGAGTTTCTGTGTTTGACTCGGCCTCTAATTCTGCCCTGCGCCCGTATGATGCGAGCGAGGTGCTTGACCCACTTAGCGATGATTGGCCCGATCGAAGTGCGGGTGAGTCGTATGCTGAGGTGCGCGGGGGTGCAGGCGAATCAATATTCGTTGCTGGCATTACGAGTGGCGCCATCTGACGGCGCGGTTCTTTATATGTGCGTGGATCGCGACTTGTTTGCCGTGTTTCCACTGTTGCTGCGCTCGTCATCAATGGGCGAGGTGCTGGTGGTGCGGTATGTGTGGTTGGCGCGCGGGCCATGGGTGTGGGTACCGCTTTGCTAACCCTTTGGGTTTCTTTTTGTGAATGATACGGCAATGTTGGGTTTCTCGCAACTGCGCGTATTGTTGGCTGAATCTCAGTGGTTTGGCGCTGCTGTTTAGTGGTGGAGCGCGAGTAAGGTTCAGTGGAGAGTTTTTCCACTGATTTTATGGGTGCGCGGGTAGTCGGTGAAACCGTCGAAAATTGACTTTCCGGGGTTTTTACGGACGACGCGCGGCCGGCTTGCGCCGGGGTTTTGGCGGTTTTTGGAAGGCACTTTGGTGGTGGACAGTACCTTGATGGTGATGTTGGTGAAGCAGGGGAGTCGGCTTGGCCTTGCCTGCCCTGACTTCCTCTGGTTTGCTGGTGGTGTTGGCGGCTTTCCTCGGGCGGTGGTGGTGCGCCGGACGCCCCCGTCCCTAGGTTAGGGAGCGAGGTCGTCCGGTCCATCGTCGGGCGAGGCTCCTGATGGCTGGGGGCGCCGCGGCCCGCAGGGCCGCGGGCGCCAGGCGGCGGCATCTTCTTCTTCCTTTTTCTTCTCGAACAACTTGGCTAAAAAGCATGAAAACTAACATAGGGCTAGTTTTCCGCGACCACTATAACGGTTGTGCGTCGCGCACAACCGTTAGGCGGCAACGAAACCCGCCCTAGATACTCCCGACAATGCAAGTTTGCAAGACTTACACTATCGACAGTATAGAGGGTAGGTAAGATGGTGGTCCGTGCGGTTAATATGCGAGTACAAACAAAAACACGTCTGTAGCGGTGCGCGACTAGTGGCAATCCATCAATGAGCCAAATTCACAATGACGCCGTCTTTTTATAGGCGGCGGACCGACGCGATTATCGGCTGTGGAGTCACTAGCGCCGCGTGTCCCTTCTCTTTCCAAGTGCTCTATTGTTGAAATATATCGTACAACTATTTGATTGACAATGATAGTATACTACTATTATTGAAAATTAAATAGTAGTCAATAGTATCTCAGCCTTTTTTTATTATTGAATCGTAAAATTAAATACAAGGTTTTAATGTACACCGTATATTTAATTTTACAATCCATGTCAAATCAATCATTCCTTGACATAAGGAATAGAGTAATAAGATTATAAAACAAAAAAAAAAGCGGGAAGTCAGATTACCCGTGTAACGACTGTCAAAGATGTAAAAATGACAGCCGGGACCAACGGCTTAACGTGCTTTCCGAGGCACGGAGGAGTCATAACATACCAGGAGTTACCCCTCACTTCCTTCATCTTCAGGCAGATCGAAGTTGATCCGCCTCCTCATAAGAGCCACCCCTTTGGTGTGGCGCACCAGCGGTGTCTCTCGCGGATGGGAGGTTACCTTTCCACTAGTAATGGAAACCGAATCAGAGTCCGAAGGCGAAGTTGATTCAGAAGAAACGGGAACGCGCAAGATTCTAACGTGCGGCGTCCCTTTTCTCCCCTTGCACGGCTGCTTCGTGTTGCGGCCGTTAATATATTCCTCGAATTTTTCGAAGAGCTCGGCCGACACGCTGAAACCGACGATCACGGTTTCCATCATAATTATCTTGAAAAACAAAAAAAAATAATAGAAAATAGTTCGAGGACGGACACTACACTGCGACTGTCACTCGTCGAGATCCAGAAGCGTAATGAGCCAAATTCATTTTTTTTTTTTTTTTTTTTTTTTTTTTTTTAATGCGTGGCGTCTCGCAGTTCGGCCAAAGTAGCCGTCCTCTGCTTAACCGGACTAACCTGTGGAGACTAAGCTAAGTAGCCTCCGGCCAGGCTTAAAGTTTCTAAACCTAAAGCGACAGCACTAAGGGCTACCCCAGTTGGGGTCGGACCTCGGCTCAGGGCGTCGCTTGGGGGATGGCAAAGGCCGGATCTGATAAAGTGATTCTACCATCCGTTCGGAAAAGCCTACGTGGAGAAGAACGGACAAGAGCCAAATTCACAATGACGCCGTCTTTTATAGGCGGCGGACCGACGTGATTAGCGGCTGTGGAGTCACTAGCGCCGCGTGTCCCTTCTCTTTCCAAGTGCTCTATTGTTGAAATATATCGTACTACTATTTGATTCGACACCCTACTTAAGTTAAGATTAGGCAAATTAATATTATGTGCATTGCCCTATTCTGGCAAGTTACTTGTTCATGAAAATGAATACATTTCTAGTTTGAATAACCTGATGCATATATTATCTTGTCGTCATAGTGACCGTTTATTGTTTTTTGACACCAACAATTTTGTTAGTGATTTTGTTTTGATTGGGAACCATATGTTTTTTCCCAAAAATAGTCGACATTTATTAGCTACATTGTTAGCTTTTAATATACACGCAGTTATTGATAATTTAACTGAGACTAGGTTTAGTGATTTAACAGTATTATCCAGTTTTTCTGATAATACTTTAAACGACGATTCTTTAAACGATTAGAGCCGACAAAAGAGAAGTCGAATAGTAATATTTTACTATATCATCAAAATATAAATCGGCAAACTTTTAGACGTGGAATTGTTAGTAGATAAATACCACATGGATATCTTATGTTTTTGTGAAACTTGGTTAAAACCAAATAGGATGTTGTTTAATGTAAATAATTTCTCAGTTGCCAGCGCGTACAACAGATCCACAGTGGGTGGTGGTACCCTGATACTTTGTAATAGTCATTTAAAATATAAGGAAAGGAAGGATGTCACTGCTTACTCTGTTGATCGCTTGTGTGAGGTAGCATGTGCAGAGGTCGAGGGGCATGCTGTCTTGTGCGTTTACAGACCACCAGCATCAAACTTGTCATTGTTTTTGATTACAATGGAAGAATTATTAAGTAAACTTTTCAGAGATAATAAATTAGTTTTTGTTTGTGGTGACTTAAACATAGATCTGTTAGTCAACTCGCCTGAAAAATGTAAGCTCATTTCATTATTTAAATCATTTAACCTAAAATATTTATTTAATGAACCAACAAGAATAACAGCGACTTCAGCTTCTTGCATAGATAATGTATTCACTAATTGTAAAGTAAAAGATTCGTTTTTAATTAGTGGCGTTAGGTCAGACCATACTGGTCAACTAGTATCTTTTGAGTCAAATAAAAAAAATAACCTAGCTAAATCAATTCGATTAAGACCACTTACTAAAAATAAATTAATCTCTTTTAATAATAATGTTTTTAGCAACCTTTGTACCGCCAGTTTTGATTCAAACGACCCCAATATAAATTACGGCAAGTTGTTTTCAACAGTTTGCCAAGAATTCAATAAAACGTGTCCTGTAAAAACAGTTAAAGTCAACAATTCCAAATCGAAATTTAGTGAATGGGCCACTGTGGGCATAAGAAAAAGCCGAGATATCTTATATAATTTATATTACGAAAAATCTTTGACTTCCGATCAAGTTTTTCACACTTATGTTAGAAACTATTCCAAAATATTCAAAAGAGTCTGCGCTCAAGCAAAATCTCAAATAATAATTAACAAAATTGGTGCTTCTAATAATAAAATAAAAACTGTGTGGCAATTAATTAATAGAGAAACTGGAAAGATACAACAACGCGATCAGAATGAGTTGTCTTTGAAAATAACTAATCAAACCATTTCTGATAGGCAAGAAGTCGCTGAGACATTAGAAAATTTCTTTACCAACATTCCGTTAGAGGTTACGAAGTCTCTTCCTTCCTCATCTAAATTAGCTGAAGCTCTTCTTAAAGAAAACTTTACTGAAGACATACCAATCTTTAAATTTAAACCAATATGTATTGATACAATTAAAAACGCGTTCAAAAGTCTCAATATAAAGAATACTGAAGACTTGTGGGGGATATCCGTTAGGGTTCTTGGAGATATTATTGACTCAATTGCTCCTGTCCTAACAGGCATATTCAATCAATGTTTGGACAGCGGCACTTTTCCTGACTTAATGAAACACAGTAAAGTAGTACCAATTTTCAAATCAGGCTGTAAGAGTGATCCTTCTAATTATAGACCTATATCCGTGCTTCCAGCATTGAGTAAAATCTATGAAAAAATCATGCTGGAACAGATGTTGTCTCACTTCAATTCAAATGGGATCCTGCATAGTCAACAGTTTGGTTTCACGAAAGGTAGGTCGACAACGGACGCGGGAGTAAAACTCATCAGCCACATCTTGGAGGCTTGGGAGAGGTCCCAGGATGCCATTGGCATTTTCTGTGATCTCTCAAAAGCTTTCGACTGCGTCGACCACAACACACTGATCTGTAAATTGCACCACTACGGAATTCGTGGAAAATCTGCTGATCTCGTGCTTTCCTATTTATCAAACAGACAGCAAAAAGTAAATGTTAATGGGGCGACGTCCTCCGGGTCTCTAGTCAAGATGGGCGTGCCCCAAGGTTCAATTCTCGGCCCTTTCCTTTTTCTTGTTTACATTAATGATCTCCCTTTTATGATGGCCAAATTATCGGATATAATTCTATTTGCTGATGATACTTCGCTAATTTTTAAAATAGATAGGCAAGATACGGATGTTTTAAATGTCAACGAAAGTCTAATTGTTCTCTCAAAATGGTTCGCAGCTAACAATCTTTTACTGAATGCGAAAAAAAAAAATGAATAAAGTTCTCTTTACCAAATGTACCACAACATGACCTAAACTTAAATCTTGACGGCAAAAATCTTGAAGTTATAACGGAAACTGTATTCTTAGGGATTACTATCGATTCAAAATTGCAGTGGGGCGCGCACATTAGAACTCTTTCGGGTAGGTTAAGTTCGGCTGCATATGCAGTAAGGAAAATAAGGCAGCTAACCGATATAGCTACAGCTAGGTTAGTATACTATGCTTATTTCCACAGTATTATGTCTTATGGCATTCTGCTGTGGGGATCAGCAGCAGACGTTGACTCAATTTTCATCCTACAAAAGAGGGCAATCCGCGCAATCTATAAAATGGGTCCTCGCGAGTCCCTCAGAGAAAAATTTAAAGAGATCGATATACTGACTCTACCTTCACTTTATATTTTGGAATGTATTTTGTATGTCCGTAAAAATCGGGGGCTGTTCAAAACTAGAAGCGACTTCCATAATTTAAATACACGCAGTAAGCACGAAATTGTAATACCCAAATTCAGATTAACGAAAACTAGCAAGTCTTTTCTTATAAACAGTATACGCTTTTATAACAAGTTGCCAAAGTCAGTTATAGAACTGACCGATGGAAGGTTCAAAAACTACATCAAACGTATCCTTATTAAAAAAGCATATTATAAAATCAAGGACTACGTTGAAGATAAAAACATTTGGCCTTAGCTCCTTCTGCGCATGCAGCTTCCCTGGTAACTTGTAAACGGCACAAATATGTGGATGTCTCTAACTATTCTCAATCTCATTTTTCTTTCCTTCTTTTAATTTGACTTTTTACAATGGTTTTCAAACATCTTTATAGCCCTTTGCTAAGAATAGTTACAGCACTGATAACAAAATTTGTGCCACATGTTAAATTTAGTCTTGTTATACTTATTTTTATTTACAATGTAGATTCTTTTACCGATTGTTTTGTGAATGTGTGAACATTGTAGGCCTTCTAGTTGCTAGTTAACATTTGTTAACTTTTTTATAAAATATATAATCCTTTTATTTTATTTTTTTAGTTTCTTACGACTTATTGTCATAAGTCGGGCCTACGTTGTCCCCACATGTCTAAGTACTAATGCTGTAACATGGAAATATTGTAAAACCAAACCATTTTTAAAAGAGTAACCATGGAGTTTCTTGCCGGTTCTTCTCCATAGGAAACGACCAACCCGAACCGTGCACTTTTTGTCGACGTTTTATAAGTGCCCATGTAGGCCTATGTGAAATAAAAATATTGATTTTGATTTTGATTGACAATGATAGTATACTACTATTATTGTAAATTAAATAGTAGTCAATAGTATCTCAGCCTTTTTTTATTATTGTATCGTAAAATTAAATACAAGGTGTTAATGTACACCGTATATTTAATTATACAATCCATGTCAAATCAATCATTCCTTGACATAAGGAATAGAGTAATAAGATTATAAAACAAAAAAAAAGCGGGAAGTCAGATTACCCGTGTAACGACTGTCAAAGATGTAAAAATGACAGCCGGGACCAACGGCTTAGCGTGCTTTCCGAGGCACGGAGGAGTCATAACATACCAGGAGTTACCCCTCACTTCCTTCATCTTCAGGCAGATCGAAGTTGATCCGCCTCCTCATAAGAGCCACCCCTTTGGTGTGGCGCACCAGCGGTGTCTCTCGCGGATGGGACGTTACCTTTCCACTAGTAGTGGAAACCGAATCAGAGTCCGAAGGCGAAGTTGATTCAGAAGAAACGGGAACGCGCAAGATTCTAACGTGCGGCGTCCCTTTTCTCCCCTTGCACGGCTGCTTCGTGTTGCGGCCGTTTATATATTCCTCGATTTTTTCGAAGAGCTCGGCCGACACGCTGAAACCGACGATCACGGTTTCCATCAAAATTATCTTGAAAAACAAAAAAAAATAGTTCGAGGACGGATACTACACTGCGACTGTCACTCGTCGAGATCCAGAAGCGTAATGAGCCAAATTCACAATGACGCCGTCTTTTTATAGGCGGCGGACAGACGCGATTAGCGGCTGTGGAGTCACTAGCGCCGCGTGTCCCTTCTCTTTCCAAGTGCTCTATTGTTGAAATATATCGTACTACTATTTGATTGACAATGATAGTATACTACTATTATTGTAAATTAAATAGCAGTCAATAGTATCTCAGCCTTTTTTTATTATTGAATCGTAAAATTAAATACAAGGTGTTAATGTACACACACAATATATTTAATTTTACAATCCATGTCAAATCAATCATTCCTTGACATAAGGAATAGAGTAATAAGATTATAAAACAAAAAAAAGCGGGAAGTCAGATTACCCGTGTAACGACTGTCAAAGATGTAAAAATGACAGCCGGGACCAACGGCTTAACGTGCTTTCCGAGGCACGGAGGAGTCATAACATACCAGGAGTTACCCCTCACTTCCTTCATCTTCAGGCAGATCGAAGTTGATCCGCCTCCTCATAAGAGCCACCCCTTTGGTGTGGTGCACCAGCGGTGTCTCTCGCGGATGGGAGGTTACCTTTCCACTAGTAGTGGAAACCGAATCAGAGTCCGAAGGCGAAGTTGATTCAGAAGAAACGGGAACGCGCAAGATTCTAACATGCGGCGTCCAGTTTCTCCCCTTGCACGGCTGCTTCGTGTTGCGGCCGTTTATATATTCCTCGAATTTTTCGAAGAGCTCGGCCGACACGCTGAAACCGACGATCACGGTTTCCATCATAATTATCTTGAAAAACAAAAAAAAAAAATTAGGAAATAATTCGAGGACGGACACTACACTGCGACTGTCACTCGTCGAGATCCAGAAGCGTAATGAGCAAAATTCACAATGACGCCGTCTTTTATAGGCGGCGGACCGACGCGATAAGCGGCTGTGGAGTCACTAGCGCCGCGTGTCCCTTGTCTTTCCAAGTGCTCTATTGTTGAAATATATCGTACTACTATTTGATTGACAATGATAGTATACTACTATTATTGTAATTTAAATAGCTCGGCCGACACGCTGAAACCGACGATCACGGTTTCCATCATAATTATCTTGAAAAACAAAAAAAAATAATAGAAAATAGTTCGAGGACGGACACTACACTGCGACTGTCACTCGTCGAGATCCAGAAGCGTAATGAGCCAAATTCACAATGACGCCGTCATTTATAGGCGGCGGACCGACGCGAAGCGCGGCTGTGGAGTCACTAGCGCCGTGTGTCCCTTCTCTTTCCAAGTGCTCTATTGTTGAAATATATCGTACTACTATTTGATTGACAATGATAGTATACTACTATTATTGTAAATTAAATAGCAGTCAATAGTATCTCAGTCTTTTTTTATTATTGAATCGTAAAATTAAATACAAGGTGTTAATGTACACCGTATATTTAATTTTACAATCCATGTCAAATCAATCATTCCTTGACATAAGGAATAGAGTAATAAGATTATAAAACAAAAAAAAAGTGGGAAGTCAGATTACCCGTGTAACGACTGTCAAAGATATAAAAATGACAGCCGGGACCAACGGCTTAACGTGCTTTCCGAGGCACGGAGGAGTCATAACATACCAGGAGTTACCCCTCACTTCCTTCATCTTCAGGCAGATCGAAGTTGATCCGCCTCCTCATAAGAGCCACCCCTTTGGTGTGGCGCACCAGCGGTGTCTCTCGCGGATGGGAGGTTACCTTTCCACTAGTAATGGAAACCGAATCAGAGTCCGAAGGCGAAGTTGATTCAGAAGAAACGGGAACGCGCAAGATTCTAACGTGCGGCGTCCCTTTTCTCCCCACGCACGGCTGCTTCGTGTTGCGGCCGTTAATATATTCCTCGAATTTTTCGAAGAGCTCGGCCGACACGCTGAAACCGACGATCACGGTTTCCATCATAATTATCTTGAAAAACAAAAAAAAAATAATAGAAAATAGTTCGAGGACGGACACTACACTGCGACTGTCACTCGTCGAGATCCAGAAGGGTAATGAGCCAAATTCACAATGACGCCGTCTTTTATAGGCGGCGGACCGACGCGATTAGCGGCTGTGGAGTCACTAGCGCCGCGTGTCCCTTCTCTTTCCAAGTGCTCTATTGTTGAAATATATCGTACTACTATTTGATTGACAATGATAGTATACTACTATTATTGTAAATTAAATAGTAGTCAATAGTATCTCAGCCTTTTTTTATTATTGTATCGTAAAATTAAATACAAGGTGTTAATGTACACCGTATATTTAATTTTACAATCCATGTCAAATCAATCATTCCTTGACATAAGGAATAGAGTAATAAGATTATAAAACAAAAAAAAAGCGGGAAGTCAGATTACCCGTGTAACGACTGTCAAAGATGTAAAAATGACAGCCGGGACCAACGGCTTAACGTGCTTTCCGAGGCACGGAGGAGTCATAACATACCAGGAGTTACCCCTCACTTCCTTCATCTTCAGGCAGATCGAAGTTGATCCGCCTCGTCATAAGAGCCACCCTTTTGGTGTGGCGCACCAGCGGTGTCTCTCGCGGATGGGAGGTTACCTTTCCACTAGTAGTGGAAACCGAATCAGAGTCCGAAGGCGAAGTTGATTCAGAAGAAACGGGAACGCGCAAGATTCTAACGTGCGGCGTCCCTTTTCTCCCCTTGCACGGCTGCTTCGTGTTGCGGCCGTTAATATATTCCTCGATTTTTTCGAAGAGCTCGGCCGACACGCTGAAACCGACGATCACGGTTTCCATCATAATTATCTTGAAAAACAAAAAAAAATAGTTCGAGGACGGACACTACACTGCGACTGTCACTCGTCGAGATCCAGAAGCGTAATGAGCCAAATTCACAATGACGCCGTCTTTTTATAGGCGGTGGACCGACGCGATTAGCGGCTGTGGAGTCACTAGCGCCGCGTGTCCCTTCTCTTTCCAAGTGCTCTATTGTTGAAATATATCGTACTACTATTTGATTGACAATGATAGTATACTACTATTATTGAAAATTAAATAGTAGTCAATAGTATCTCAGCCTTTTTTTATTATTGAATCGTAAAATTAAATACAAGGTGTTAATGTACACCGTATATTTAATTTTACAATCCATGTCTTAAGTCCTTGACATAAGGAATAGAGTAATAAGATTATAAAACAAAAAAAAAGCGGGAAGTCAGATTACCCGTGTAACGTCTGTCAAAGATGTAAAAATGACAGCCGGGACCAACGGCTCAACGTGCTTTCCGAGGCATGGAGGAGTCATAACATACCAGGAGTTACCCCTCACTTCCTTCATCTTCAGGCAGATCGAAGTTGATCCGCCTCGTCATAAGAGCCACCCCTTTGGTGTGGCGCACCAGCGGTGTCTCTCGCGGATGGGAGGTTACCTTTCCACTAGTAGTGGAAACCGAATCAGAGTCTGAAGGCGAAGTTGATTCAGAAGAAACGGGAACGCGCAAGATTCTAACGTGCGGCGTCCCTTTTCTCCCCTTGCACGGCTGCTTCGTGTTGCGGCCGTTTATATATTCCTCGATTTTTTCGAAGAGCTCGGCCGACACGCTGAAACCGACGATCACGGTTTCCATCATAATTATCTTGAAAAACAAAAAAAAATAGTTCGAGGACGGACACTACACTGCGACTGTCACTCGTCGAGATCCAGAAGCGTAATGAGCCAAATTCACAATGACGCCGTCTTTTTATAGGCGGCGGACCGACGCGATTAGCGGCTGTGGAGTCACTAGCGCCGCGTGTCCCTTCTCTTTCCAAGTGCTCTATTGTTGAAATATATCGTACTACTATTTGATTGACAATGATAGTATACTACTATTATTGAAAATTAAATAGAAGTCAATAGTATCTCAGCCTTTTTTTATTATTGAATCGTAAAATTAAATACAAGGTGTTAATGTACACCGTATATTAAATTTTACAATCCATGTCAAATTAATCATTTCTTGACATAAGGAATAGAGTAATAAGATTATAAAACAAAAAAAAAAGCGGGAAGTCAGATTACCCGTGTAACGACTGTCAAAGATGTAAAAATGACAGCCGGGACCAACGGCTTAACGTGCTTTCCGAGGCACGGAGGAGTCATAACATACCAGGAGTTACCCCTCACTTCCTTCATCTTCAGGCAGATCGAAGTTGATCCGCCTCGTCATAAGAGCCACCCCTTTGGTGTAGCGCACCAGCGGTGTCTGTCGCGGATGGGAGGTTACCTTTCCACTAGTAGTGGAAACCGAATCAGAGTCCGAAGGCGAAGTTAATTCAGAAGAAACGGGAACGCGCAAGATTCTAACGTGCGGCGTCCCTTTTCTCCACTTGCACGGCTGCTTCGTGTTGCGGCCGTTTATATATTCCTCGATTTTTTCGAAGAGCTCGGCCGACACGCTGAAACCGACGATCACGGTTTCCATCATAATTATCTTGAAAAACAAAAAAAGATAGTTCGAGGACGGACACTACACTGCGACTGTCACTCGTCGAGATCCAGAAGCGTAATGAGCCAAATTCACAATGACGCCGACTTTTATAGGCGGCGGACCGACGCGATTAGCGGCTGTGGAGTCACTAGCGCCGCGTGTCCCTTCTCTTTCCAAGTGCTCTATTGTTGAAATATATCGTACTACTATTTGATTGACAATGATAGTATACTACTATTATTGTAAATTAAATAGTAGTCAATAGTATCTCAGCCTTTTTTTATTATTGTATCGTAAAATTAAATACAAGGTGTTAATGTACACCGTATATTTAATTATACAATCCATGTCAAATCAATCATTCCTTGACATAAGGAACAGAGTAATAAGATTATAAAACAAAAAAAAAGCGGGAAGTCAGATTACCCGTGTAACGACTGTCAAAGATGTAAACATGACAGCCGGGACCAACGGCTTAGCGTGCTTTCCGAGGCACGGAGGAGTCATAACATACCAGGAGTTACCCCTCACTTCCTTCATCTTCAGGCAGATCGAAGTTGATCCGCCTCCTCATAAGAGCCACCCCTTTGGTGTGGCGCACCAGCGGTGTCTCTCGCGGATGGGAGGTTACCTTTCCACTAGTAATGGAAACCGAATCAGAGTCCGAAGGCGAAGTTGATTCAGAAGAAACGGGAACGCGCAAGATTCTAACGTGCGGCGTCCCTTTTCTCCCCTCGCACGGCTGCTTCGTGTTGCGGCCGTTAATATATTCCTCGAATTTTTCGAAGAGCTCGGCCGACACGCTGAAACCGACGATCACGGTTTCCATCATAATTATCTTGAAAAACAAAAAAAAAATAATAGAAAATAGTTCGAGGACGGACACTACACTGCGACTGTCACTCGTCGAGATCCAGAAGGGTAATGAGCCAAATTCACAATGACGCCGTCTTTTATAGGCGGCGGACCGACGCGATTAGCGGCTGTGGAGTCACTAGCGCCGCGTGTCCCTTCTCTTTCCAAGTGCTCTATTGTTGAAATATATCGTACTACTATTTGATTGACAATGATAGTATACTACTATTATTGTAAATTAAATAGTAGTCAATAGTATCTCAGCCTTTTTTTATTATTGTATCGTAAAATTAAATACAAGGTGTTAATGTACACCGTATATTTAATTTTACAATCCATGTCAAATCAATCATTCCTTGACATAAGGAATAGAGTAATAAGATTATAAAACAAAAAAAAAGCGGGAAGTCAGATTACCCGTGTAACGACTGTCAAAGATGTAAAAATGACAGCCGGGACCAACGGCTTAACGTGCTTTCCGAGGCACGGAGGAGTCATAACATACCAGGAGTTACCCCTCACTTCCTTCATCTTCAGGCAGATCGAAGTTGATCCGCCTCGTCATAAGAGCCACCCTTTTGGTGTGGCGCACCAGCGGTGTCTCTCGCGGATGGGAGGTTACCTTTCCACTAGTAGTGGAAACCGAATCAGAGTCCGAAGGCGAAGTTGATTCAGAAGAAACGGGAACGCGCAAGATTCTAACGTGCGGCGTCCCTTTTCTCCCCTTGCACGGCTGCTTCGTGTTGCGGCCGTTAATATATTCCTCGATTTTTTCGAAGAGCTCGGCCGACACGCTGAAACCGACGATCACGGTTTCCATCATAATTATCTTGAAAAACAAAAAAAAATAGTTCGAGGACGGACACTACACTGCGACTGTCACTCGTCGAGATCCAGAAGCGTAATGAGCCAAATTCACAATGACGCCGTCTTTTTATAGGCGGTGGACCGACGCGATTAGCGGCTGTGGAGTCACTAGCGCCGCGTGTCCCTTCTCTTTCCAAGTGCTCTATTGTTGAAATATATCGTACTACTATTTGATTGACAATGATAGTATACTACTATTATTGAAAATTAAATAGTAGTCAATAGTATCTCAGCCTTTTTTTATTATTGAATCGTAAAATTAAATACAAGGTGTTAATGTACACCGTATATTTAATTTTACAATCCATGTCTTAAGTCCTTGACATAAGGAAAAGAGTAATAAGATTATAAAACAAAAAAAAAGCGGGAAGTCAGATTACCCGTGTAACGACTGTCAAAGATGTAAAAATGACAGCCGGGACCAACGGCTCAACGTGCTTTCCGAGGCATGGAGGAGTCATAACATACCAGGAGTTACCCCTCACTTCCTTCATCTTCAGGCAGATCGAAGTTGATCCGCCTCGTCATAAGAGCCACCCCTTTGGTGTGGCGCACCAGCGGTGTCTCTCGCGGATGGGAGGTTACCTTTCCACTAGTAGTGGAAACCGAATCAGAGTCTGAAGGCGAAGTTGATTCAGAAGAAACGGGAACGCGCAAGATTCTAACGTGCGGCGTCCCTTTTCTCCCCTTGCACGGCTGCTTCGTGTTGCGGCCGTTTATATATTCCTCGATTTTTTCGAAGAGCTCGGCCGACACGCTGAAACCGACGATCACGGTTTCCATCATAATTATCTTGAAAAACAAAAAAAGATAGTTCGAGGACGGACACTACACTGCGACTGTCACTCGTCGAGATCCAGAAGCGTAATGAGCCAAATTCACAATGACGCCGTCTTTTATAGGCGGCGGACCGACGCGATTAGCGGCTGTGGAGTCACTAGCGCCGCGTGTCCCTTCTCTTTCCAAGTGCTCTATTGTTGAAATATATCGTACTACTATTTGATTGACAATGATAGTATACTACTATTATTGAAAATTAAATAGAAGTCAATAGTATCTCAGCCTTTTTTTATTATTGAATCGTAAAATTAAATACAAGGTGTTAATGTACACCGTATATTTAATTTTACAATCCATGTCAAATTAATCATTTCTTGACATAAGGAATAGAGTAATAAGATTATAAAACAAAAAAAAAAGCGGGAAGTCAGATTACCCGTGTAACGACTGTCAAAGATGTAAAAATGACAGCCGGGACCAACGGCTTAACGTGCTTTCCGAGGCACGGAGGAGTCATAACATACCAGGAGTTACCCCTCACTTCCTTCATCTTCAGGCAGATCGAAGTTGATCCGCCTCGTCATAAGAGCCACCCCTTTGGTGTAGCGCACCAGCGGTGTCTCTCGCGGATGGGAGGTTACCTTTCCACTAGTAGTGGAAACCGAATCAGAGTCCGAAGGCGAAGTTGATTCAGAAGAAACGGGAACGCGCAAGATTCTAACGTGCGGCGTCCCTTTTCTCCACTTGCACGGCTGCTTCGTGTTGCGGCCGTTTATATATTCCTCGATTTTTTCGAAGAGCTCGGCCGACACGCTGAAACCGACGATCACGGTTTCCATCATAATTATCTTGAAAAACAAAAAAAGATAGTTCGAGGACGGACACTACACTGCGACTGTCACTCGTCGAGATCCAGAAGCGTAATGAGCCAAATTCACAATGACGCCGTCTTTTATAGGCGGCGGACCGACGCGATTAGCGGCTGTGGAGTCACTAGCGCCGCGTGTCCCTTCTCTTTCCAAGTGCTCTATTGTTGAAATATATCGTACTACTATTTGATTGACAATGATAGTATACTACTATTATTGTAAATTAAATAGTAGTCAATAGTATCTCAGCCTTTTTTTATTATTGTATCGTAAAATTAAATACAAGGTGTTAATGTACACCGTATATTTAATTATACAATCCATGTCAAATCAATCATTCCTTGACATAAGGAACAGAGTAATAAGATTATAAAACAAAAAAAAAGCGGGAAGTCAGATTACCCGTGTAACGACTGTCAAAGATGTAAAAATGACAGCCGGGACCAACGGCTTAGCGTGCTTTCCGAGGCACGGAGGAGTCATAACATACCAGGAGTTACCCCTCACTTCCTTCATCTTCAGGCAGATCGAAGTTGATCCGCCTCCTCATAAGAGCCACCCCTTTGGTGTGGCGCACCAGCGGTGTCTCTCGCGGATGGGAGGTTACCTTTCCACTAGTAGTGGAAACCGAATCAGAGTCCGAAGGCGAAGTTGATTCAGAAGAAACGGGAACGCGCAAGATTCTAACGTGCGGCGTCCCTTTTCTCCCCTTGCACGGCTGCTTCGTGTTGCTGCCGTTTATATATTCCTCGATTTTTTCGAAGAGCTCGGCCGACACGCTGAAACCGACGATCACGGTTTCCATCATAATTATCTTGAAAAACAAAAAAAAATAGTTCGAGGACGGACACTACACTGCGACTGTCACTCGTCGAGATCCAGAAGCGTAATGAGCCAAATTCACAATGACGCCGTCTTTTTATAGGCAGCGGACCGACGCGATTAGCGGCTGTGGAGTCACTAGCGCCGCGTGTCCCTTCTCTTTCCAAGTGCTCTATTGTTGAAATATATCGTACTACTATTTGATTGACAATGATAGTATACTACTATTATTGTAAATTAAATAGTAGTCAATAGTATCTCAGCCTTTTTTTATTATTGTATCGTAAAATTAAATAGAAGGTGTTAATGTACACCGTATATTTAATTATACAATCCATGTCAAATCAATCATTCCTTGACATAAGGAACAGAGTAATAAGATTATAAAACAAAAAAAAAGCGGGAAGTCAGATTACCCGTGTAACGACTGTCAAAGATGTAAAAATGACAGCCGGGACCAACGGCTTAGCGTGCTTTCCGAGGCACGGAGGAGTCATAACATACCAGGAGTTACCCCTCACTTCCTTCATCTTCAGGCAGATCGAAGTTGATCCGCCTCCTCATAAGAGCCACCCCTTTGGTGTGGCGCACCAGCGGTGTCTCTCGCGGATGGGAGGTTACCTTTCCACTAGTAGTGGAAACCGAATCAGAGTCCGAAGGCGAAGTTGATTCAGAAGAAACGGGAACGCGCAAGATTCTAACGTGCGGCGTCCCTTTTCTCCCCTTGCACGGCTGCTTCGTGTTGCTGCCGTTTATATATTCCTCGATTTTTTCGAAGAGCTCGGCCGACACGCTGAAACCGACGATCACGGTTTCCATCATAATTATCTTGAAAAACAAAAAAAAATAGTTCGAGGACGGATACTACACTGCGACTGTCACTCGTCGAGATCCAGAAGCGT
Source organism: Orthosia cruda (assembly GCA_964057195.1). Classification (NCBI taxonomy): domain Eukaryota; kingdom Metazoa; phylum Arthropoda; class Insecta; order Lepidoptera; family Noctuidae; genus Orthosia; species Orthosia cruda. The sequence continues at coordinate 43,823,623 of OZ059827.1, read as the reverse complement.
AATGAGCCAAATTCACAATGACGCCGTCTTTTTATAGGCGGCAAACCGACGCGATTAGCGGCTGTGGAGTCACTAGCGCCGCGTGTCCCTTCTCTTTCCAAGTGCTCTATTGTTGAAATATATCGTACTACTATTTGATTGACAATGATAGTATACTACTATTATTAAAAATTAAATAGTAGTCAATAGTATCTCAGCCTTTTTTTATTATTGAATCGTAAAATTAAATACAAAGTGTTAATGTACACCGTATATTTAATTATACAATCCATGTCAAATCAATCATTCCTTGACATAAGGAACAGAGTAATAAGATTATAAAACAAAAAAAAAGCGGGAAGTCAGATTACCCGTGTAACGACTGTCAAAGATGTAAAAATGACAGCCGGGACCAACGGCTTAGCGTGCTTTCCGAGGCACGGAGGAGTCATAACATACCAGGAGTTACCCCTCACTTCCTTCATCTTCAGGCAGATCGAAGTTGATCCGCCTCCTCATAAGAGCCACCCCTTTGGTGTGGCGCACCAGCGGTGTCTCTCGCGGATGGGAGGTTACCTTTCCACTAGTAGTGGAAACCGAATCAGAGTCCGAAGGCGAAGTTGATTCAGAAGAAACGGGAACGCGCAAGATTCTAACGTGCGGCGTCCCTTTTCTCCCCTTGCACGGCTGCTTCGTGTTGCTGCCGTTTATATATTCCTCGATTTTTTCGAAGAGCTCGGCCGACACGCTGAAACCGACGATCACGGTTTCCATCATAATTATCTTGAAAAACAAAAAAAAATAGTTCGAGGACGGATACTACACTGCGACTGTCACTCGTCGAGATCCAGAAGCGTAATGAGCCAAATTCACAATGACGCCGTCTTTTTATAGGCGGCAAACCGACGCGATTAGCGGCTGTGGAGTCACTAGCGCCGCGTGTCCCTTCTCTTTCCAAGTGCTCTATTGTTGAAATATATCGTACTACTATTTGATTGACAATGATAGTATACTACTATTATTAAAAATTAAATAGTAGTCAATAGTATCTCAGCCTTTTTTTATTATTGAATCGTAAAATTAAATACAAAGTGTTAATGTACACCGTATATTTAATTATACAATCCATGTCAAATCAATCATTCCTTGACATAAGGAATAGAGTAATAAGATTATAAAACAAAAAAAAAGCGGGAAGTCAGATTACCCGTGTAACGACTGTCAAAGATGTAAAAATGACAGCCGGGGCCAACGGCTTAACGTGCTTTCCGAGGCACGGAGGAGTCATAACATACCAGGAGTTACCCCTCACTTCCTTCATCTTCAGGCAGATCGAAGTTGATCCGCCTCGTCATAAGAGCCACCCCTTTGGTGTGGCGCACCAGCGGTGTCTCTCGCGGATGGGAGGTTACCTTTCCACTAGTAGTGGAAACCGAATCAGAGTCCGAAGGCGAAGTTGATTCAGAAGAAACGGGAACGCGCAAGATTCTAACGTGCGGCGTCCCTTTTCTCCCCTTGCACGGCTGCTTCGTGTTGCGGCCGTTTATATATTCCTCGATTTTTTCGAAGAGCTCGGCCGACACGCTGAAACCGACGATCACGGTTTCCATCATAATTATCTTGAAAAACAAAAAAAGATAGTTCGAGGACGGACACTACACTGCGACTGTCACTCGTCGAGATCCAGAAGCGTAATGAGCCAAATTCACAATGACGCCGTCTTTTATAGGCGGCGGACCGACGCGATTAGCGGCTGTGGAGTCACTAGCGCCGCGTGTCCCTTCTCTTTCCAAGTGCTCTATTGTTGAAATATATCGTACTACTATTTGATTGAAAATGATAGTATACTACTATTATTGTAAATTAAATAGTAGTCAATAGTATCTCAGCCTTTTTTTATTATTGAATCGTAAAATTAAATACAAGGTGTTAATGTACACCGTATACTTAATTTTACAATCCATGTCTTAAGTCCTTGACATAAGGAATAGAGTAATAAGATTATAAAACAAAAAAAAAGCGGGAAGTCAGATTACCCGTGTAACGACTGTCAAAGATGTAAAAATGACAGCCGGGACCAACGGCTCAACGTGCTTTCCGAGGCACGGAGGAGTCATAACATACCAGGAGTTACCCCTCACTTCCTTCATCTTCAGGCAGATCGAAGTTGATCCGCCTCGTCATAAGAGCCACCCCTTTGGTGTGGCGCACCAGCGGTGTCTCTCGCGGATGGGAGGTTACCTTTCCACTAGTAGTGGAAACCGAATCAGAGTCCGAAGGCGAAGTTGATTCAGAAGAAACGGGAACGCGCAAGATTCTAACGTGCGGCGTCCCTTTTCTCCCCTTGCACGGCTGCTTCGTGTTGCTGCCGTTTATATATTCCTCGATTTTTTCGAAGAGCTCGGCCGACACGCTGAAACCGACGATCACGGTTTCCATCATAATTATCTTGAAAAACAAAAAAAAATAGTTCGAGGACGGACACTACACTGCGACTATCACTCGTCGAGATCCAGAAGCGTAATGAGCCAAATTCTCAATGACGCCGTCTTTTTATAGGCGGCGGACCGACGCGATTAGCGGCTGTGGAGTCACTAGCGCCGCGTGTCCCTTCTCTTTCCAAGTGCTCTATTGTTGAAATATATCGTACTACTATTTGATTGACAATGATAGTATACTACTATTATTGAAAATTAAATAGAAGTCAATAGTATCTCAGCCTTTTTTTATTATTGAATCGTAAAATTAAATACAAGGTGTTAATGTACACCGTATATTTAATTTTACAATCCATGTCAAATTAATCATTTCTTGACATAAGGAATAGAGTAATAAGATTATAAAACAAAAAAAAAGCGGGAAGTCAGATTACCCGTGTAACGACTGTCAAAGATGTAAAAATGACAGCCGGGACCAACGGCTTAACGTGCTTTCCGAGGCACGGAGGAGTCATAACATACCAGGAGTTACCCCTCACTTCCTTCATCTTCAGGCAGATCGAAGTTGATCCGCCTCGTCATAAGAGCCACCCCTTTGGTGTAGCGCACCAGCGGTGTCTCTCGCGGATGGGAGGTTACCTTTCCACTAGTAGTGGAAACCGAATCAGAGTCCGAAGGCGAAGTTGATTCAGAAGAAACGGGAACGCGCAAGATTCTAACGTGCGGCGTCCCTTTTCTCCCCTTGCACGGCTGCTTCGTGTTGCGGCCGTTTATATATTCCTCGATTTTTTCGAAGAGCTCGGCCGACACGCTGAAACCGACGATCACGGTTTCCATCATAATTATCTTGAAAAACAAAAAAAGATAGTTCGAGGACGGACACTACACTGCGACTGTCACTCGTCGAGATCCAGAAGCGTAATGAGCCAAATTCACAATGACGCCGTCTTTTATAGGCGGCGGACCGACGCGATTAGCGGCTGTGGAGTCACTAGCGCCGCGTGTCCCTTCTCTTTCCAAGTGCTCTATTGTTGAAATATATCGTACTACTATTTGATTGACAATGATAGTATACTACTATTATTGTAAATTAAATAGTAGTCAATAGTATCTCAGCCTTTTTTTATTATTGTATCGTAAAATTAAATACAAGGTGTTAATGTACACCGTATATTTAATTATACAATCCATGTCAAATCAATCATTCCTTGACATAAGGAACAGAGTAATAAGATTATAAAACAAAAAAAAAGCGGGAAGTCAGATTACCCGTGTAACGACTGTCAAAGATGTAAAAATGACAGCCGGGACCAACGGCTTAGCGTGCTTTCCGAGGCACGGAGGAGTCATAACATACCAGGAGTTACCCCTCACTTCCTTCATCTTCAGGCAGATCGAAGTTGATCCGCCTCCTCATAAGAGCCACCCCTTTGGTGTGGCGCACCAGCGGTGTCTCTCGCGGATGGGAGGTTACCTTTCCACTAGTAGTGGAAACCGAATCAGAGTCCGAAGGCGAAGTTGATTCAGAAGAAACGGGAACGCGCAAGATTCTAACGTGCGGCGTCCCTTTTCTCCCCTTGCACGGCTGCTTCGTGTTGCTGCCGTTTATATATTCCTCGATTTTTTCGAAGAGCTCGGTCGACACGCTGAAACCGACGATCACGGTTTCCATCATAATTATCTTGAAAAACAAAAAAAATAGTTCGAGGACGGACACTACACTGCGACTGTCACTCGTCGAGATCCAGAAGCGTAATGAGCCAAATTCTTCAGTGTGGAAGTCGCTTCGCCTCCGTCAGGAGGCGAGGCGAGCGGTGCCGGAACATGGTTCCCAGCCCGCGGGTGCAGCACCGGGGCTCGCAACAGCGAACCCGTCCCTTTGGTGCCCAATGGGCCTAGCATTTTGCTAGTGCGGTCATAATACTGACCAACACTAGCTATGTTTATATGTTGTATGTGACTGTGGGCGCGCCGCGGCGGCCGTTATGAACGGTCCGCCGCTTCTTCACGACACCCGGCGGTCTACCCCCTCCGAGTGAGACCCAGGGCGTACCCTGGGAGGCTCAGAGAAGGTGACCAGCGACAGGTGTGTCGACTTTTAGACGAACCCACAGTTTAGTAATGTAAGCGACTACTAGCGCCGCCGTTTTGTATGTAGGAGCGGCAATGTTCTGTGTTACACCGCTCATGAACCAATAGCGCGCGAGGTACTCGCGGCGCTATTCGGTGCAAGTGTACTAGCGAGTGTATAGTTATGAATGTCTGTTTACGACGTGAAATGAGTCTATATTAACTTAGAACAAACTTCACGCCGTGGGTGTCGTGTGGGGTGGGTAGTGTTATTGTTTGAGTAAGCAGCGTGTAGACTGATGCTGCTTACTCAGGCGTCAAGTCCGGGAGGTGGATGGGGCTACACAGTCGGTAGTGAGGAGGTCACGTGGGAGGCGCTTTTTGTCCGGCGGGCGCGCGTGCCATGGCGCTATGTTAGCGATGTGGGGCCAGGCAGAAGCGTCGGCCCGCGCGAACATTGATGTAGCGAGGCGTTCCACGAATTCATCCAGGCTCTCTATCTTGATGTCCCGCTGAATAACATCGTTCCTCACGTAGCGAGGAGCGTCCATGATGCGGCGCAGCGTGATGTTCTGCTGCGCCCTGAGCTTTTGTTTGTTCGTCTCGCTAGTGAGGGCGTACCAAGCTGGGGTAGCATAAGTTAAAATAGATCTTATATAAGTTTTGTACACGCCCAGCTTGGTGCGGGCGGGGAGGCGAGATGAGAGCACTGGATACAGCAGATTGCGGGCCACTCTGCATTGTGTCACCACATTGGTGACGTGTAGCCCCATCGTGAGCCGGCGGTCGATGGTCACACCCAGGTACTTGGCCTGGGGTGTCCACTCGACGTCGGCCCCTTGTAGTTTCAATGGTGGTGGCAGAGTTCCTGCACCTGTAACAATGGCCTGCGTCTTACCCACGTTAACCGACAGTCGCCACTTGGATAGCCACTCTGGTATGGTGTCAAGGGCGCGCTGCATCTTGCGCGCTGCATGCCTGGCGTTCATGGAAGTTGAGATGTAGGCCGCGTCGTCGGCATACAGCGCGAGCGTCGCTTCTGGCGTAGTGGGAATGTCGTCGGTGTAACGCGTGTAACACGCAGGCGATAAGCAGCTGCCCTGCGGCACGCCCGCCAGTATCGGGCGGGGGGCGGACAGCGCTCCTACCACCACCACCTTGAAAGTCCTGTGGGTAAGAAAAGATCGAATCACACTGACAATACGACGGGGCGCGTTGGACTTGGTCATCTTGTACACAAGCCCATCATGCCATACACGGTCAAAAGCCTTCTCCATGTCGAGGAATACTGCTACCGCGTGCTCTTTCCTGTTCATGGTTGACGACAGCTGGTGCAGTACCCTCGACAGTTGAAGCGTCGTGCTGTGTTCCGCGCGAAACCCGAATTGTTCCTCGCGTGGCGGTATGTATGGTGTGAGATGTCGCAGCAGGAGCGACTCGAACACCTTGGAGGTGGTGGGCAGGAGAGTGATCGGCCGATAGCTCTCCGGCTTCAGTGTGTTTTTACCCGCCTTGGGCAGCATGATGACGCGCCCCTCTTTCCACGAGGCCGGGAAGGAGCCCGTGCGGAGGATACCCGTAAACAGGCGCGCCAGGGCCGCTACCATCCGGTAGGGCAGGTGGCGCAGCGCTGTGTTTGAGATACCGTCGGCACCTGGGGCCTTCCGGGGCCTCGCTAACAAGATGGCGCGTCTGACTGCGCCAGGCGAGAATGAGATGGGGTCTTCTTCGGGAGCTATCGGCGTGGAGAAGTATTCCTCCAGGTGTTTCTCCACTGCTGCGACATGCTCTTGATCTGTGGTTGGGTTCGGTTGGAACTGGCGCTGAAGGTGTTCAGCGAAGACTTCTGACCGGTCCTCTGCTGCGTATTTCAGCGCCCCGTCGCTGCTCTGTAATGGACGTACTGGAGCTGGGGTGTTCGTCAACTGGCGGCACAGTCGGTGTAGGGAGGGCCAGTCGCCCTCCGCGGTATCTATGCGTTCCTCCCAGCTCGCGGCGTTTAGAGCATTTAGCTCGGCCTTCACCTTCTCCGCGAGTTTGTTGAGGCGTGTTTTCAATGTTGGGCATCGTAGTTGTTGCCACTGCTTGCGTAGGCGCCTTTTTTCAGTAATCATGCGCTTGATGCGCGCCGGCAGGGGCGGCTGAAGCACTCTCCCCTGCGGCTGCACTATCGTAGCTGCGTTCAGTGCGTTTTGTACGCAAGCAGTGACTTCGGCGGCTAATGTGTCGACGTCTGCGGCGGAGGTGATAGGCCGAGTCGGTGTCGTGGATTCGATCTCTTCTTGGAACTTCATCCAGTCGATTAATCGACGTGGCGCTGGAGGTACTACTCTAGTAGGTATGCCCGATAGGACGACGAGAACAGGATGGTGATCCGACTGTAACTCGTCGTCCAGTACCTGCTGTGTGACCTGGCAGTGTAGCCCTCGGTGTATCATTATGTCCAGCACGTCTGGCATATGATTCTCTCTGTCTGGGTAGTGTGTGGGCGTATCAGGGCCGGACACATTGAAACCGAGGGCCTCCGCGTCCGCGAGGAGCCGTCTCCCATCTTGGTTAGCGTAGAAGGAATTCCACGCTGGGTGTTTGCAATTCCAATCACCGGCGAGGATGGTAGGTTGCTCGGTGGTTGTTAGCAGAGTTTCCAGGTCTCTAGTGTCTAGCCTGTTACCTGGAGGTTTGTAACAGGCGTAGATTTTAATGTCCTCGCCGGCTATGTGCAGCTGGACACCCAGCGCGTACGCGCTGTGGAGTAGTGGTGGTGGGAGTTCTTGATGGACGACTCCTCTCTTTACTAATACGGCCAGGCCACGGTAACGGGCATTTAGCGCGTTTTTCTCGTCCTTTCGGTAAGCGTGATAACCTGGGAACTTGTACCTATCCTCAGGTCCCAGACGTGTGTCTCGCTTATGAGCGCCACGTCGATGTTTTGTTCTCTTAATAGGTGGCGGAGGGATGTGGCCTTTCCCCTGAGGCCACGGGCGTTCCAATGAATCATCCTCAGCGGCTTAGACATTGTGATACAATGTTAATAAGGCGGCTAAGCCGTCGAGGATGACCTGTTCAACATCTTGCCCCTGCCTGATGGCCTTTATGAGGTCCATGAGGAGCTGAATTGCACAGGTAGTGAAGTCTTTATTTTTTTTGGACTGATTTGTGTTGTTTACATCTGCCCTCGCTTGATTGGTCGTCTCTATTTTCTTGTTCCGCGCTGATTGGCTGACGGTATTTTTAGTTCCAATTTGGTCCGCGGTGTGGCGCTTGGTTAGCGCGGTGTCGTCGCTTGTAATGATAACGTTATTTTTGTTTACGTTTTGTTGGTTCACTACCTGCGTCGTTTCTAAGGCAGGGGCTGCCTCAGGGGTGTCTTTTGCTGTTTGAGGGGTGGGTTTCCTACCCTTACCCCCCCTCTTCTTCCTCCGCCTTGTGGAGGTGGTATCGCTACGCTGGGTGGGCCCATTAGCAGCCGCCATCAATGTAGCGCCTTGGGTTTCGGTATCTAATGTTGTCACTGCCGGTACCTCTTTCTGAGGTTGGCGCGATGATACGGTGGAGATGGCGACGGTGCCCGCCCGCCTGTTTTTGATTTCTCTTTGAAATATCGGGCATTTAATATTATTTGCGGGGTGTGCGCCCTTGCAATTTGCGCAAGTGGCCGGTTCTTCTCGAGGGCGTGTACATTCGCGTGCTAGGTGCCCTTCGCCACACCTCACGCAGGCGAGCGGGCGGTGACACTTGTGTGAACTGTGCCTAAATTGTTGGCACCTGTGACACTGCGCGGGCCCCCGTTTTCCACGCCATGCCTCTATCTTCACGCCGTTCATGTACATGAAGGTAGAGGTGTCGTAGATGGCCCGTACATTATCAGTCTTATTTAAGACGGCGTGAAAAACGCAGCCGGGTCGTCCCTGACGTGCGTTAATGTGACGCACGTACTCCGGCTCATATCCCAGCGTGCGTAGTTCTTCTTCAATGTCCTTGGGGTCCGTGTCCGCGGGTAGTCCCCTTATGGCCACTTTCATCTTTTTGTCAGCTGGCAGCGAGTAAGCAAACCAGCTGATACCGCTTTCTTTCTCGAGGGTGGTCAAATATTTTTGAACCACCCTGTATTCAGCGTCACTTTCTGGGGAGAAACGTACCCCCTGTCTGAATGGCCGGGCGTTTGGTGGACGGCCCAGTGTGGCCGCCAGGGCCCTAAAGTGGGTGGCCCAGTTTGGCAACTTGTCCACCACTAGAGGTGGGTAGCGGGGCCTTTTGTGTTTTTTCACCTCTGCTGCTGTATTGTTATCGGCAGAGGTGAGGTTGGAGGCAGCGTCTGTGTTCTCGATACGCGGTGGTGATCCACCTACCCCCATTGTCGGTTGAATATTTTTTGAATATATTGTACCCGATTTTGGTGACGGTGTGCAACGCGTAGCTTCGGCAAAAGTGGGCGAGTGTGCGCCCTGTCTGTCGCTCACCAGTGGATGCTGGGAGCTGGGGCAGTACCTTTTTGGTTCGTCCGAAAGCTCGTCCGGACTCCTTCTTCTTCTTAGCGGCCTACCCCCCAATTGGAAATCGACGTCCATGTCGGTCTGTGTGTAAGGTGAGGTAGGGGTGGGTAAATCGTCTGTTTCTGTCTCTGCCCTGCGCCCGTAGGAAGCAAGCGAGGTGCTTGACCCACTTAGCGACGATTGGCCAGAGCGCATTGCGGGGGAGTCGTACGCGGCGGTGCGGGGGGGTGCAGGCGAGCCTGGATTGGCGGCTGAACCCACAAGTGGAGCCATCTGGTGGCGTAGTTCCCGGCTTATACGCGGGTCACGTCGTGTCTCTGATGTTGCCGGGCCCGCCAGCAAGGGCCTGGGCGCAGGTGGTGCGGCGCGAGTTTTTGGCATAGTTGCCATGGGGGTAGGTGCGGCACGATTTGATAGGGTGCCTTGTGGGGCGCGCGCTGTGTTGCGCGGCGGTACGGGTGCGCGAGGCGCATTTGTGCGCGTCATCGTTTGCGCAGTAGTATGTGCCGTCGTATTACTGTTTTGTGTACGAGGCTGTGGGTTCCCTTGAGAACGAGGTGGGTGAGAACCTGAGCGGGTGGGCCTTTGGTCCATGTGGGTAGTCGGTAAAACCGTGGAAAAATTTGATTCCGGGGTTTTTACCGATGTACTACGGGTTGCGGGTACCGGAGTATTACTCAAACGGCTTTGTGCAGTAGAATTGTACCTACTTGTAGGCGATGTGGGTGAAGCTGGGGAGTCGGTGGTCGACTGCCTACCCTGCTTTCCTCCGGATGTCTGGTGCTGGTGGTGGCGGCTACCCTCGGTTGGTGGTGGTGCTCCGGATGTCCTGGTCCCCAGGTTGGGGAGCGAGGCGGTCCGGTCCAACGTTGGTCGAGGCTCCTGCTGGCTGGGGGCGCCGCGGCCCTGGTGGCCGCGGGCGCCTGGCGGTGACATCTGCTTCTTTTTCTTCTTTCTTCTTCTGCATGTAGATGCTAAAAAGCATGAAAACTAGGGGTGGGCTAGTTTTCCGCGACCACAATAACGACTGTGCGTAGGCCTCCAGTCGTTAGGTAGCAGCGAAACCCGCCCTGGATACTCCCGATAATGCAAATTCAAAGAATTAACACTATCGACAGTAAAGAGGGTAGGCTGGTGATGGTGGTCCGTGCGGTTGGTGATTTAAAGTACGACGATACGTGCTTAGCGGTGCGCGACTAGTGGCAATCCGAGCCAAATTCACAATGACGCCGTCTTTTTATAGGCGGCGGACCGACGCGATTAGCGGCTGTGGAGTCACTAGCGCCGCGTGTCCCTTCTCTTTCCAAGTGCTCTATTGTTGAAATATATCGTACAACTATTTGATTGACAATGATAGTATACTACTATTATTGAAAATTAAATAGTAGTCAATAGTATCTCAGCCTTTTTTTATTATTGAATCGTAAAATTAAATACAAGGTTTTAATGTACACCGTATATTTAATTTTACAATCCATGTCAAATCAATCATTCCTTGACATAAGGAATAGAGTAATAAGATTATAAAACAAAAAAAAAGCGGGAAGTCAGATTATCCGTGTAACGACTGTCAAAGATGTAAAAATGACAGCCGGGACCAACGGCTTAACGTGCTTTCTGAGGCACGGAGGAGTCATAACATACCAGGAGTTACCCCTCACTTCCTTCATCTTCAGGCAGATCGAAGTTGATCCGCCTCCTCATAAGAGCCACCCCTTTGGTGTGGCGCACCAGCGGTGTCTCTCACGGATGGGAGGTTACCTTTCCACTAGTAGTGGAAACCGAATCAGAGTCCGAAGGCGAAGTTAATTCAGAAGAAACGGGAACGCGCAAGATTCTAACGTGCGGCGTCCCTTTACTCCCCTTGCACGGCTGCTTCGTGTTGCGGCCGTTTATATATTCCTCGATTTTTTCGAAGAGCTCGGCCGACACGCTGAAACCGACGATCACGGTTTCCATCATAATTATCTTGAAAAACAAAAAAAATTGTTCGAGGACGGACACTACACTGCGACTGTCACTCGTCGAGATCCAGAAGCGTAATGAGCCAAATTCACAATGACGCCGTCTTTTATAGGCGGCGGACCGACGCGATTAGCGGCTGTGGAGTCACTAGCGCCGCGTGTCCCTTCTCTTTCCAAGTGCTCTATTGTTGAAATATATCGTACTACTATTTGATTGACAATGATAGTATACTACTATTATTGAAAATTAAATAGTAGTCAATAGTATCTCAGCCTTTTTTTATTATTGAATCGTAAAATTAAATACAAGGTTTTAATGTACACCGTATATTTAATTTTACAATCCATGTCAAATCAATCATTCCTTGACATAAGGAATAGAGTAATAAGATTATAAAACAAAAAAAAAAAGCGGGAAGTCAGATTACCCGTGTAACGACTGTCAAATATGTAAAAATGACAGCCGGGACCAACGGCTTAACGTGATTTCCGAGGCACGGAGGAGTCATAACATACCAGGAGTTACCCCTCACTTCCTTCATCTTCAGGCAGATCGAAGTTGATCCGCCTCGTCATAAGAGCCACCCCTTTGGTGTGGCGCACCAGCGGTGTCTCTCGCGGATGGGAGGTTACCTTTCCACTAGTAGTGGAAACCGAATCAGAGTCCGAAGGCGAAGTTGATTCAGAAGAAACGGGAACGCGCAAGATTCTAACGTGCGGCGTCCCTTTTCTCCCCTTGCACGGCTGCTTCGTGTTGCGGCCGTTAATATATTCCTCGATTTTTTCGAAGAGCTCGGCCGACACGCTGAAACCGACGATCACGGTTTCCATCATAATTATCTTGAAAAACAAAAAAAACTGTCGAGGACGGACACTACACTGCGACTGTCACTCGTCGAGATCCAGAAGCGTAATGAGCCAAATTCACAATGACGCCGTCTTTTATAGGCGGCGGACCGACGCGATTAGCGGCTGTGGAGTCACTAGCGCCGCGTGTCCCTTCTCTTTCCAAGTGCTCTATTCTTGAAATATATCGTACTACTATTTGATTGACAATGAGTGTATACTACTATTATTGTAAATTAAATAGTAGTCAATAGTAACTCAGCCTTTTTTTATTATTGAATCGTAAAATTAAATACAAGGTGTTAATGTACACCGGATATTAAATTTTACAATCCATGTCAAATCAATCATTCCTTGACATAAGGAATAGAGTAATAAGATTATAAAACAAAAAAAAAGCGGGAAGTCAGATTACTCGTGTAACGACTGTCAAAGATGTAAAAATGACAGCCGGGACCAACGGCTTAACGTGCTTTCCGAGGCACGGAGGAGTCATAACATACCAGGAGTTACCCCTCACTTCCTTCATCTTCAGGCAGAACGAAGTTGATCCGCCTCCTCATAAGAGCCACCCCTTTGGTGTGGCGCACCAGCGGTGTCTCTCGCGGATGGGAGGTTACCTTTCCACTATTAGTGGAAACCGAATCAGAGTCCGAAGGCGACGTTGATTCAGAAGAAACGGGAACGCGCAAGATTCTAACGTGCGGCGTCCCTTTTCTCCCCTTGCACGGCTGCTTCGTGTTGCGGCCGTTAATATATTCCTCGATTTTTTCGAAGAGCTCGGCCGACACGCTGAAACCGATAATCACGGTTTCCATCATAATTATCTTGAAAAACAAAAAAAAATTGTTCGAGGACGGACACTACACTGCGACTGTCACTCGTCGAGATCCAGAAGCGTAATGAGCCAAATTCACAATGACGCCGTCTTTTATAGGCGGCGGACCGACGCGATTAGCGGCTGTGGAGTCACTAGCGCCCCGTGTCCCTTCTCTTTCCAAGTGCTCTATTGTTGAAATTTATCGTACTACTATTTGATTGACAATGAGTGTATACTACTATTATTAAAAATTAAATAGTAGTCAATAGTAACTCAGCCTTTTTTTATTATTGAATCGTAAAATTAAATACAAGGTGTTAATGTACACCGGATATTAAATTTTACAATCCATGTCAAATCAATCATTCCTTGACATAAGGAATAGAGTAATAAGATTATAAAACAAAAAAAAAACGGGAAGTCAGATTACCCGTGTAACGACTGTCAAATATGTAAAAATGACAGCCGGGACCAACGGCTTAACGTGCTTTCCGAGGCACGGAGGAGTCATAACATACCAGGAGTTACCCCTCACTTCCTTCATTTTCAGGCAGATCGAAGTTGATCCGCCTCGTCATAAGAGCCACCCCTTTGGTGTGGCGCACCAGCGGTGTCTCTCGCGGATGGGAGGTTACCTTTCCACTAGTAGTGGAAACCGAATCAGAGTCCGAAGGCGAAGTTGATTCAGAAGAAACGGGAACGCGCAAGATTCTAACGTGCGGCGTCCCTTTTCTCCCCTTGCACGGCTGCTTCGTGTTGCGGCCGTTAATATATTCCTCGATTTTTTCGAAGAGCTCGGCCGACACGCTGAAACCGACGATCACGGTTTCCATCATAATTATCTTGAAAAACAAAAAAAAATTGTTCGAGGACGGACACTACACTGCGACTGTCACTCGTCGAGATCCAGAAGCGTAATGAGCCAAATTCACAATGACGCCGTCTTTTATAGGCGGCGGAACGACGCGATTAGCGGCTGTGGAGTCACTAGCGCCGCGTGTCCCTTCTCTTTCCAAGTGTTCTATTCTTGAAATATGTCGTACTACTATTTGATTGACAATGAGTGTATACTACTATTATTGTAAATTAAATAGTAGTCAATAGTAACTCAGCCTTTTTTTATTATTGAATCGTAAAATTAAATACAAGGTGTTAATGTACACCGGATATTTAATTTTACAATCCATGTCAAATCAATCATTCCTTGACATAAGGAATAGAGTAATAAGATTATAAAACAAAAAAAAAGCGGGAAGTCAGATTACCCGTGTAACGACTGTCAAAGATGTAAAAATGACAGCCGGGACCAACGGCTTAACGTGCTTTCCGAGGCACGGAGGAGTCATAACATACCAGGAGTTACCCCTCACTTCCTTCATCTTCAGGCAGATCGAAGTTGATCCGCCTCCTCATAAGAGCCACCCCTTTGGTGTGGCGCACCAGCGGTGTCTCTCGCGGATGGGAGGTTACCTTTCCACTAGTAGTGGAAACCGAATCAGAGTCCGAAGGCGAAGTTGATTCAGAAGAAACGGGAACGCGCAAGATTCTAACGTGCGGCGTCCCTTTTCTCCCCTTGCACGGCTGCTTCGTGTTGCGGCCGTTAATATATTCCTCGATTTTTTCGAAGAGCTCGGCCGACACGCTGAAACCGACGATCACGGTTTCCATCATAATTATCTTGAAAAACAAAAAAAAATTGTTCGAGGACGGACACTACACTGCGACTGTCACTCGTCGAGATCCAGAAGCGTAATGAGCCAAATTCACAATGACGCCGTCTTTTATAGGCGGCGGACCGACGCGATTAGCGGCTGTGGAGTCCCCGTGTCCCTTCTCTTTCCAAGTGCTCTATTGTTGAAATATATCGTACTACTATTTGATTGACAATGAGTGTATACTACTATTATTGTAAATTAAATAGTAGTCAATAGTAACTCAGCCTTTTTTTATTATTTAATCGTAAAATTAAATACAAGGTGTTAATGTACACCGGATATTTAATTTTACAATCCATGTCAAATCAATCATTCCTTGACATAAGGAATAGAGTAATAAGATTATAAAACAAAAAAAAAGCGGGAAGTCAGATTATCCGTGTAACGACTGTCAAAGATGTAAAAATGACAGCCGGGACCAACGGCTTAACGTGCTTTCTGAGGCACGGAGGAGTCATAACATACCAGGAGTTACCCCTCACTTCCTTCATCTTCAGGCAGATCGAAGTTGATCCGCCTCCTCATAAGAGCCACCCCTTTGGTGTGGCGCACCAGCGGTGTCTCTCACGGATGGGAGGTTACCTTTCCACTAGTAGTGGAAACCGAATCAGAGTCCGAAGGCGAAGTTAATTCAGAAGAAACGGGAACGCGCAAGATTCTAACGTGCGGCGTCCCTTTACTCCCCTTGCACGGCTGCTTCGTGTTGCGGCCGTTTATATATTCCTCGATTTTTTCGAAGAGCTCGGCCGACACGCTGAAACCGACGATCACGGTTTCCATCATAATTATCTTGAAAAACAAAAAAAATTGTTCGAGGACGGACACTACACTGCGACTGTCACTCGTCGAGATCCAGAAGCGTAATGAGCCAAATTCACAATGACGCCGTCTTTTATAGGCGGCGGACCGACGCGATTAGCGGCTGTGGAGTCACTAGCGCCGCGTGTCCCTTCTCTTTCCAAGTGCTCTATTGTTGAAATATATCGTACTACTATTTGATTGACAATGATAGTATACTACTATTATTGAAAATTAAATAGTAGTCAATAGTATCTCAGCCTTTTTTTATTATTGAATCGTAAAATTAAATACAAGGTTTTAATGTACACCGTATATTTAATTTTACAATCCATGTCAAATCAATCATTCCTTGACATAAGGAATAGAGTAATAAGATTATAAAACAAAAAAAAAAAGCGGGAAGTCAGATTACCCGTGTAACGACTGTCAAATATGTAAAAATGACAGCCGGGACCAACGGCTTAACGTGATTTCCGAGGCACGGAGGAGTCATAACATACCAGGAGTTACCCCTCACTTCCTTCATCTTCAGGCAGATCGAAGTTGATCCGCCTCGTCATAAGAGCCACCCCTTTGGTGTGGCGCACCAGCGGTGTCTCTCGCGGATGGGAGGTTACCTTTCCACTAGTAGTGGAAACCGAATCAGAGTCCGAAGGCGAAGTTGATTCAGAAGAAACGGGAACGCGCAAGATTCTAACGTGCGGCGTCCCTTTTCTCCCCTTGCACGGCTGCTTCGTGTTGCGGCCGTTAATATATTCCTCGATTTTTTCGAAGAGCTCGGCCGACACGCTGAAACCGACGATCACGGTTTCCATCATAATTATCTTGAAAAACAAAAAAAACTGTCGAGGACGGACACTACACTGCGACTGTCACTCGTCGAGATCCAGAAGCGTAATGAGCCAAATTCACAATGACGCCGTCTTTTATAGGCGGCGGACCGACGCGATTAGCGGCTGTGGAGTCACTAGCGCCGCGTGTCCCTTCTCTTTCCAAGTGCTCTATTCTTGAAATATATCGTACTACTATTTGATTGACAATGAGTGTATACTACTATTATTGTAAATTAAATAGTAGTCAATAGTAACTCAGCCTTTTTTTATTATTGAATCGTAAAATTAAATACAAGGTGTTAATGTACACCGGATATTAAATTTTACAATCCATGTCAAATCAATCATTCCTTGACATAAGGAATAGAGTAATAAGATTATAAAACAAAAAAAAAGCGGGAAGTCAGATTACTCGTGTAACGACTGTCAAAGATGTAAAAATGACAGCCGGGACCAACGGCTTAACGTGCTTTCCGAGGCACGGAGGAGTCATAACATACCAGGAGTTACCCCTCACTTCCTTCATCTTCAGGCAGAACGAAGTTGATCCGCCTCCTCATAAGAGCCACCCCTTTGGTGTGGCGCACCAGCGGTGTCTCTCGCGGATGGGAGGTTACCTTTCCACTATTAGTGGAAACCGAATCAGAGTCCGAAGGCGACGTTGATTCAGAAGAAACGGGAACGCGCAAGATTCTAACGTGCGGCGTCCCTTTTCTCCCCTTGCACGGCTGCTTCGTGTTGCGGCCGTTAATATATTCCTCGATTTTTTCGAAGAGCTCGGCCGACACGCTGAAACCGATGATCACGGTTTCCATCATAATTATCTTGAAAAACAAAAAAAAATTGTTCGAGGACGGACACTACACTGCGACTGTCACTCGTCGAGATCCAGAAGCGTAATGAGCCAAATTCAGTCATCGTGTGGAAGTCGCTTCGCCTCCGTAAGGAGGCGAGGCGAGCGGTGCCGGAACAGCGTTCCCAGCCCGCGGGTGCAGCACCGTGGCTCACAACTGCGAACCCGTCGCTAGGTTGCCCTCTGGGCATGGCGTGTTGCGAACGCGAATTTCTAAAACTCGCGCCCGCTATGTATGGTATGTTGTATGTGACTGTAGGCGCGCCACGGCGGCGAGCGTTACTGAACGACTCGTCGCTTTTTCACGGCACTCTGGCGGTCTACCCCTGCCGAGTGAGACCCAGGGCGTACCCTGGGAGGCTCAGCAAAGGTGACCTGCATCAGTAGTACCGACTTGGACGAACCTACAGTTTAGTATGAAAGCGACTACTAGCGCCGTAATGTATGTGGGAGCGGCAATGACCTGAGTTACACCGCTCATGTTTACCGATAGCGCGCAGGCGACCGCACGCTATTCGGTGCAAGTGTACTCGCGTATGTCTAGTTATGTTTGTCTGTTTACAGCGCGAAGTGAGTCTATATTAACTTAGAACAAACTTCACGCTGTGGATGCAGTGTGGGGTGGGTAGTGTTACTGTTTGAGTAAGCAGCGTGTAGACTGTTGCTGCTTACTCAGGCGTCAAGTCCGGGAGGTTGATGGGGTTGCACAGTCTGCAGTGATGAGGTCACGTGGGAGACGTTTTTTGTCCGGCGGGCGCGCGTGCCATGGCGCTATATCTTTGATATGCGGCCAGGCAGAAGCGTCGGCCCGCGCGAACATAGACGTCGCTAGGCGTCCCACGAAGGCGTCCAGGCTCTCAATCCCGGTGTCCCGCAGGATGACATCATTCCTCACGTAGCGAGGAGCGTCCATGATGCGGCGCAGCGATAGGTTCTGCTGCGCGCAGAGTTTCTTCTTACTCGACTCGCTCGTGAGGGCGAACCAAGCTGGGGAGGCATAGGTTAGAATGGAACGGATGTAAGTTTTGTACACTCCCAGCTTGGTGCGGGCGGGGAGGCGAGATGAGAGCACTGGATTCAGCAGGTTTCGTGCGACCCTGCACTGGTTCACCACATTGGTGACGTGCAGCCCCATCGTGAGCCGGCGGTCGATCGTCACTCCCAGGTACTTGGCATGGGGTGACCACTCGACGTCGGCTCCTTGTAGCTTCAGGCGTGGTGGCAGGGCTCCTAATCCCGTGGCGAGAGCCTGCGTCTTACTCACGTTCACAGTCAGTCGCCATTTGGACAGCCACTCTGGAATAAGGTCGAGGGCGCGCTGCATCTTACGCGCCGCGTGTTTGGTGTTGAGTGATGTAGTTATGTACGCGGCGTCGTCTGCATACAGCGCGAGCGTCGCCTCTGGCGTCGTGGGGATGTCGTTGGTGAAGCAGGAGTAGGACGCAGGCGATAGACAGCTGCCCTGGGGCACACCCGCCAGTATAGGGCGGGGTGCAGACAGCTCGCCCTCTACCACCACTCTGAAGTTCCTGTTGGTCAGAAAGGATCGAATCACATGTATTACGCGACGGGGCGCGCTAGTCTGAGACATTTTAAATAACAGGCCTTCATGCCACACACGGTCGAAGGCCTTCTCCATGTCGAGGAATACTGCGACCGCGTGTTCTTTTTTGTTAAGTGTAGCCGACAGCTGGTGCAGTACCCTCGACAGCTGGAGCGTCGTAGAGTGTTCCGCTCGAAACCCAAATTGTTCCTCCCGGGGTGTTATGTGGGGTGTGAGTTGTCGCAGCAGGAGGGATTCGAACACCTTGGAGGTGGTGGGCAGAAGAGTGATCGGCCGATAGCTCTCTGGCTTCAGGACATTTTTATTCGCCTTGGGCAGCATGATGACGCGCCCTTCTTTCCACGAGGCCGGGAAGGAGCCCGTGCGCAGGATCCCCGTGCATTTGTGATCCCGTCAGCACCTGGGGCCTTCCTAGGGCTCGTTCTCAAGATGGCGCGTCTGACTGCGCCAGGCGAAAAGTAAATGGGATCTTCTTCGGGAGCTATCGGCGTAGCGAAGTACTCCCCAAGGTGTTTCTCGACTGCCGCGACGTGTGCGTTTTCGGTGGTCGGGTTTGGTTGGAACTGACGCTCCAGGTGTTCTGCGAAGACCTCCGCCCGGTCCTCTGCTATGTATTTTAGCGCCCCGTCGCTGTTTAGTAGTGGACGCACCGGAGCTGGGGTGTTTTTGATCTGGCGGCACAACCGGTGAATGGAGGGCCAGTCGCCCTCCGCGGCGTCTATTCTGTCCTCCCAGCTCGCGGCGCTCAGTGCTCTGAGCTCGGCCTTCACCTTTTCCGCTAGCTTGTTGAGTTGTGTTTTCATGGTTGGGCATCGGAGTTGCTGCCACTGCTTGCGTAGTCGCCGCTTCTCCGTGATTAGGCGTCGGATGCGCGCTGGCAGGGGCGGCTGTAGCACTCTCCCCTGCTGCTGCGTCGTCGTAGCTTCTTTTAGTGCTTGCTGGATGCAAGCAGTGACCTCCTTTGCCAGTTCATCCACATCTTCTGCGGAGGTGATAGGCCGAGTAGGTGTTGTGGATTCGATCCTTTCCGAAAATACGTCCCAGTCAATGGTTCGACGTGGCGCTTGTGGTTTCAGTCTGGTCGGCAGGCCCGATAGTACTACTAGTACTGGGTGGTGATCAGAGTCCAGTTCGTCGTCCAG
This sequence comes from Orthosia cruda, assembly GCA_964057195.1. NCBI lineage: Eukaryota > Metazoa > Arthropoda > Insecta > Lepidoptera > Noctuidae > Orthosia > Orthosia cruda. The sequence goes on along the minus strand of OZ059827.1, from coordinate 43,804,105 downwards.
GACTTGTTGTGTGACCTGGCAGTGTAGCCCTCGGTGAACAACGATGTCGAGCACGTCGGGCATGTGGGTAGGTACATCTGGGTAGTGAGTGGGCGTCTCAGGGCCCTCCACCATGTACCCGAAGGCTTCCGCGTCCGCGAAGAGTCGTCTCCCTTCCTGGTTCGCGTGGTAGGCGTTCCACGCCTGGTGTTTGCAATTTAGGTCGCCGGCGAGGATGGCCGGGTGATCGTCGAAATGTATTAGCGCCCGGATTTCCGACGTGTCTAGCGTGTTTCCGGGCGGTTTGTAGACGGCATAGATCTTCATATCCTCGCCGGCCACGTGCAGCTGCACGCCCAGCGCGTAGAAGGAGTTCAGCTGGGGCGGAGGGAGTTCTTGGTGGACGACTCTTCTCTTTACCATGACTGCCAGGCCACGGTAACGGGCATTTCCTGCCGACCGTTCGTCCTTCCTGTATACGATGTAACCTGGGAACTTGTACCTATCTTCAGGTCCCAGGTGTGTTTCGTTTATGAGCGCCACGTCTATATCTTGCTCCTTTAGTAGATGGCGGAGTTGCACGACCTTCCCTCTGAGGCCGCGAGCATTCCAATGCATCATCCTTAACGGCTTATTTTCCATGGTATAAAGTTAGTAAAGCGGCTAAGCCGTCAAGGATGACCTGCTCCACATCATGTCCTTGCCTGATGGCCTTGATCAGGTCCATCAGCAACTGTATTGCGCAAGCAGTGAAGTCTCTGTTTTGATTTTGAGACGTCCAACTTTTGGCCGCCTCTCGGTTTGTCCAATCTTTTGCCGCCTCCCCGACGCATTTTGTAGTTACAACCTCGGCCGGCAGGGTGCGCTCTTGTCGCTTTCTGCCGGCGTTTGTTGACATCGGTTTAACCGACTGCGCCGGGAGGGTATTCTGGTTTTCTGTGTGTATGTTTTTGTCAACATTCACTACTTGCGATTTTCTGCTTTTATTTGCAGGGGCGGCCTCAGGGACGTTTTCTTGGGTGGGTTTGGGGGTGGGTTTTTTACCCTTACCCCCTCTTTTATTTTTTCTCCGCCTTGCAGAGGTAGCATCGCCTCGTTGGGTGGGCCCGTTTGCTGTCGCCATCAACGACTCGCTTGGTGCCTCTTCAGTCGGCAGAGTTGCCGTCTGGGCTGCTTCTTGTGGTTGGCGTGTTCTTGTCGTCGTGATGGCAACAGTGCCCGCTCGTCTGTGCCCTATTTCCTTCTGAAATACGGGGCACTTAATGTTGTTCGCTGGGTGTGGGCCCCCGCAATTTTTGCAGGTGGCCGGCATTTCCCTCGGGCGCGGGCAGTCGCGTGCTGTGTGCCCCTCCCCGCATCGTACACAGGCGAGCGGACGGTGGCACTGGTGCGAACTATGCCTGAATTGTTGGCACCGATGGCATTGTGCGGGCCCCCGTTTTCCACGCCAGGCCTCTATCTTCACGCCTCGCATTAACATGAAGGTAGAGACGTCGTATATGTCCCGCACGTTTTCTGTCTTATTTAAGACTGCGTGGAAAACGCAGCCGGGTCGTCCTTGACGCGCGTTTATGTGACGCACGTACTCCGGCTCGAAACCCAGCTGGCGAAGCTCCTCCTCAATGTCCTGTGGGCTGGTGTCTGCTGGCAGCCCCCTTATGGCCACCTTGAGCTTCTTGTCAGCTGGGAGCGAATACGCAAACCAGCTGACGCCTTCCTCTTTTTCCAGGGTGGTGAGGTACCTCTGTACCACCCTGTACTCTTCTTCGCTCTCCGGTGAGAATCTTACCCCTTGCCTGAATGGTCTGGCGTTGGGCGGTCTCTTCAGTAGGGTTGCTAAGGCCCTGAAATGGGTTGCCCAATTTGGCAGTTTTTCCACTACTAGTGGTGGGTATCGGGGCCTCTTACGTTTTTTTGCCGCCTCTGAAGTGTTGTTTTCAGCGGTGGTTGTGTTTGTGGGGGCAGGTGATGATGAGCTACCTGCCTTTGTGGGTGTCTTCTTGTGGGTGTGTGCCGCTAAGGAGGACCTTGGCGACGGAGTGCGCCTCAGGGCCTCGGCAAAGGTTGGTGAGTTGGTACCTACTTGGCTGCGCGTTTTTTCGCGTTGTAAGTCTAGGCGATACCTCTTTGCTTCCTCTGTCGAGTCATCATCGTCGGGGCTGCGCCTTCTTCTCGGCGCCCTACCTCCCGTTTGATAGTCGAAGTCTAACTCCATCGACGGGGTGGGAGAGTTTGGAGTCTCAATAAGGTCGGCCTCGAGCTCTGCCCTGCGCCCATAGGACGCAAGCGAGTTGCTTGACCCACTTATCGATGATTGGCCCGACCTCAGAGCGGGTGAGTCGTATGCTGAGGAACGGGGGGGCGCGGGGGAATCTAAGTTTGTCACCGCTGGCATTGTTAGTGGCGCCATCTGGCGGCGTGTGTCGCGTTTTGTGCGAGGATCGCGATTTGTTGTCTCTCTGATTGCTTCGCGTGATGATGTGGATGGTGCTGTATGAGGGTTTTGAGCCCTGCTAGCTGATGATTTAGTAGCATCAGATGTTCTCTGTGAGATGTTAAGCATGGGGCGCGGCTGTGTCGCTGCGCGAGGCGCGGCAGAGCGCATAGGTGGGTTCATTGTCTGGCTGCCAGCAATGTTTCTATTGTCACTGCACGCGCTAGTGGCGGCTGTGCGTGACTGTTGTACAGTTTGGCGGCCAGTTTGAGCGGTCGACCGCTTATCGGATGATCCCGTCCTAATGAGGGTAGACGGATAAACGGTCGAAAAATTTTTTTCCGGGGTACGTACGGTAGCAACACTTTTTGTGGGTACCGGGGCGTTCTCGGGAACAGCGCGACCCTTTGTCGTGGCACAGTACCTTGCTGTTGGTGATGTTGGTGAAGCAGGGGAGTCGGTGATCGGCTGCCTACCCTGGCTTCCTCTGGATGACGTCTGCTGGTGTTGGTGGCTTTCCGTGGGTGATGTTGGTGAAGCAGGGGAGTCGGTGATTGACTGCCTACCCTGGCTTCCTCTGGACGTCTGCTGGTGTTGGTGGCTGCATCCCTCGGTCGGCTGCGCACCGGGCGCCGCGGTCCCTAGGTTAGGGAGCGAGGCGGTCCGGTCCATCGCCGGTCGAGGCTCCTGCTGGCTGGGGGCGCCGCGGCCCTGGGGGCCGCGGGCGCCTGGCGGTGACATCTGCTTCTTCTTGTCTTCTTTCTTCTTGCGTGCATACGCTAAAACTCATGAAAACCAGTTTTGGGGACTAGTTTTCCGCGACCACGATAACGACTGTGCTGTGCCTCAGTCGTTAGGTAGCAACGAAACCCGCCCTGGATATTCCCGACAATGCAAACCCAACGAGTTTACACTATCGACAATATAGAGGGTAGGCTGGTGAAGGTGGTCCGTGCGGTTGGTGACTTAAAAAACAACGATACGTGCTTAGCGGTGCGCGACTAGTGAAATACTTCCGTGAGCCAAATTCACAATGACGCCGTCTTTTATAGGCGGCGGACCGACGCGATTAGCGGCTGTGGAGTCACTAGCGCCCCGTGTCCCTTCTCTTTCCAAGTGCTCTATTGTTGAAATTTATCGTACTACTATTTGATTGACAATGAGTGTATACTACTATTATTAAAAATTAAATAGTAGTCAATAGTAACTCAGCCTTTTTTTATTATTGAATCGTAAAATTAAATACAAGGTGTTAATGTACACCGGATATTAAATTTTACAATCCATGTCAAATCAATCATTCCTTGACATAAGGAATAGAGTAATAAGATTATAAAACAAAAAAAAAACGGGAAGTCAGATTACCCGTGTAACGACTGTCAAATATGTAAAAATGACAGCCGGGACCAACGGCTTAACGTGCTTTCCGAGGCACGGAGGAGTCATAACATACCAGGAGTTACCCCTCACTTCCTTCATTTTCAGGCAGATCGAAGTTGATCCGCCTCGTCATAAGAGCCACCCCTTTGGTGTGGCGCACCAGCGGTGTCTCTCGCGGATGGGAGGTTACCTTTCCACTAGTAGTGGAAACCGAATCAGAGTCCGAAGGCGAAGTTGATTCAGAAGAAACGGGAACGCGCAAGATTCTAACGTGCGGCGTCCCTTTTCTCCCCTTGCACGGCTGCTTCGTGTTGCGGCCGTTAATATATTCCTCGATTTTTTCGAAGAGCTCGGCCGACACGCTGAAACCGACGATCACGGTTTCCATCATAATTATCTTGAAAAACAAAAAAAAATTGTTCGAGGACGGACACTACACTGCGACTGTCACTCGTCGAGATCCAGAAGCGTAATGAGCCAAATTCACAATGACGCCGTCTTTTATAGGCGGCGGAACGACGCGATTAGCGGCTGTGGAGTCACTAGCGCCGCGTGTCCCTTCTCTTTCCAAGTGTTCTATTCTTGAAATATGTCGTACTACTATTTGATTGACAATGAGTGTATACTACTATTATTGTAAATTAAATAGTAGTCAATAGTAACTCAGCCTTTTTTTATTATTGAATCGTAAAATTAAATACAAGGTGTTAATGTACACCGGATATTTAATTTTACAATCCATGTCAAATCAATCATTCCTTGACATAAGGAATAGAGTAATAAGATTATAAAACAAAAAAAAAGCGGGAAGTCAGATTACCCGTGTAACGACTGTCAAAGATGTAAAAATGACAGCCGGGACCAACGGCTTAACGTGCTTTCCGAGGCACGGAGGAGTCATAACATACCAGGAGTTACCCCTCACTTCCTTCATCTTCAGGCAGATCGAAGTTGATCCGCCTCCTCATAAGAGCCACCCCTTTGGTGTGGCGCACCAGCGGTGTCTCTCGCGGATGGGAGGTTACCTTTCCACTAGTAGTGGAAACCGAATCAGAGTCCGAAGGCGAAGTTGATTCAGAAGAAACGGGAACGCGCAAGATTCTAACGTGCGGCGTCCCTTTTCTCCCCTTGCACGGCTGCTTCGTGTTGCGGCCGTTAATATATTCCTCGATTTTTTCGAAGAGCTCGGCCGACACGCTGAAACCGACGATCACGGTTTCCATCATAATTATCTTGAAAAACAAAAAAAAATTGTTCGAGGACGGACACTACACTGCGACTGTCACTCGTCGAGATCCAGAAGCGTAATGAGCCAAATTCACAATGACGCCGTCTTTTATAGGCGGCGGACCGACGCGATTAGCGGCTGTGGAGTCCCCGTGTCCCTTCTCTTTCCAAGTGCTCTATTGTTGAAATATATCGTACTACTATTTGATTGACAATGAGTGTATACTACTATTATTGTAAATTAAATAGTAGTCAATAGTAACTCAGCCTTTTTTTATTATTTAATCGTAAAATTAAATACAAGGTGTTAATGTACACCGGATATTTAATTTTACAATCCATGTCAAATCAATCATTCCTTGACATAAGGAATAGAGTAATAAGATTATAAAACAAAAAAAAAGCGGGAAGTCAGATTACCCGTGTAACGACTGTCAAAGATGTAAAAATGACAGCCGGGACCAACGGCTTAACGTGCTTTCCGAGGCACGGAGGAGTCATAACATACCAGGAGTTACCCCTCACTTCCTTCATCTTCAGGCAGATCGAAGTTGATCCGCCTCCTCATAAGAGCCACCCCTTTGGTGTGGCGCACCAGCGGTGTCTCTCGCGGATGGGAGGTTACCTTTCCACTAGTAGTGGAAACCGAATCAGAGTCCGAAGGCGAAGTTGATTCAGAAGAAACGGGAACGCGCAAGATTCTAACGTGCGGCGTCCCTTTTCTCCCCTTGCACGGCTGCTTCGTGTTGCGGCCGTTAATATATTCCTCGATTTTTTCGAAGAGCTCGGCCGACACGCTGAAACCGACGATCACGGTGTCCATCATAATTATCTTGAAAAACAAAAAAAAATTGTTCGAGGACGGACACTACACTGCGACTGTCACTCGTCGAGATCCAGAAGCGTAATTAGCCAAATTCACAATGACGCCGTCTTTTATAGGCGGCGGAACGACGCGATTAGCGGCTGTGGAGTCACTAGCGCCGCGTGTCCCTTCTCTTTCCAAGTGTTCTATTCTTGAAATATGTCGTACTACTATTTGATTGACAATGAGTGTATACTACTATTATTGTAAATTAAATAGTAGTCAATAGTAACTCAGCCTTTTTTTATTATTGAATCGTAAAATTAAATACAAGGTGTTAATGTACACCGGATATTTAATTTTACAATCCATGTCAAATCAATCATTCCTTGACATAAGGAATAGAGTAATAAGATTATAAAACAAAAAAAAAGCGGGAAGTCAGATTACCCGTGTAACGACTGTCAAAGATGTAAAAATGACAGCCGGGACCAACGGCTTAACGTGCTTTCCGAGGCACGGAGGAGTCATAACATACCAGGAGTTACCCCTCACTTCCTTCATCTTCAGGCAGATCGAAGTTGATCCGCCTCCTCATAAGAGCCACCCCTTTGGTGTGGCGCACCAGCGGTGTCTCTCGCGGATGGGAGGTTACCTTTCCACTAGTAGTGGAAACCGAATCAGAGTCCGAAGGCGAAGTTGATTCAGAAGAAACGGGAACGCGCAAGATTCTAACGTGCGGCGTCCCTTTTCTCCCCTTGCACGGCTGCTTCGTGTTGCGGCCGTTAATATATTCCTCGATTTTTTCGAAGAGCTCGGCCGACACGCTGAAACCGACGATCACGGTTTCCATCATAATTATCTTGAAAAACAAAAAAAAATTGTTCGAGGACGGACACTACACTGCGACTGTCACTCGTCGAGATCCAGAAGCGTAATGAGCCAAATTCACAATGACGCCGTCTTTTATAGGCGGCGGACCGACGCGATTAGCGGCTGTGGAGTCCCCGTGTCCCTTCTCTTTCCAAGTGCTCTATTGTTGAAATATATCGTACTACTATTTGATTGACAATGAGTGTATACTACTATTATTGTAAATTAAATAGTAGTCAATAGTAACTCAGCCTTTTTTTATTATTGAATCGTAAAATTAAATACAAGGTGTTAATGTACACCGGATATTTAATTTTACAATCCATGTCAAATCAATCATTCCTTGACATAAGGAATAGAGTAATAAGATTATAAAACAAAAAAAAAGCGGGAAGTCAGATTACCCGTGTAACGACTGTCAAAGATGTAAAAATGACAGCCGGGACCAACGGCTTAACGTGCTTTCCGAGGCACGGAGGAGTCATAACATACCAGGAGTTACCCCTCACTTCCTTCATCTTCAGGCAGATCGAAGTTGATCCGCCTCGTCATAAGAGCCACCCCTTTGGTGTGGCGCACCAGCGGTGTCTCTCGCGGATGGGAGGTTACCTTTCCACTAGTAGTGGAAACCGAATCAGAGTCCGAAGGCGACGTTGATTCAGAAGAAACGGGAACGCGCAAGATTCTAACGTGCGGCGTCCCTTTTCTCCCCTTGCACGGCTGCTTCGTGTTGCGGCCGTTAATATATTCCTCGATTTTTTCGAAGAGCTCGGCCGACACGCTGAAACCGACGATCACGGTTTCCATCATAATTATCTTGAAAAACAAAAAAAAATTGTTCGAGGACGGACACTACACTGCGACTGTCACTCGTCGAGATCCAGAAGCGTAATGAGCCAAATTCACAATGACGCCGTCTTTTATAGGCGGCGGACCGACGCGATTAGCGGCTGTGGAGTCACTAGCGCCCCGTGTCCCTTCTCTTTCCAAGTGCTCTATTGTTGAAATATATCGTACTACTATTTGATTGACAATGAGTGTATACTACTATTATTGAAAATTAAATAGTAGTCAATAGTAACTCAGCCTTTTTTTATTATTGAATCGTAAAATTAAATACAAGGTGTTAATGTACACCGGATATTAAATTTTACAATCCATGTCAAATCAATCATTCCTTGACATAAGGAATAGAGTAATAAGATTATAAAACAAAAAAAAAGCGGGAAGTCAGATTACCCGTGTAACGACTGTCAAAGATGTAAAAATGACAGCCGGGACCAACGGCTTAACGTGCTTTCCGAGGCACGGAGGAGTCATAACATACCAGGAGTTACCCCTCACTTCCTTCATCTTCAGGCAGATCGAAGTTGATCCGCCTCCTCATAAGAGCCACCCCTTTGGTGTGGCGCACCAGCGGTGTCTCTCGCGGATGGGAGGTTACCTTTCCACTAGTAGTGGAAACCGAATCAGAGTCCGAAGGCGAAGTTGATTCAGAAGAAACGGGAACGCGCAAGATTCTAACGTGCGGCGTCCCTTTTCTCCCCTTGCACGGCTGCTTCGTGTTGCGGCCGTTAATATATTCCTCGATTTTTTCGAAGAGCTCGGCCGACACGCTGAAACCGACGATCACGGTTTCCATCATAATTATCTTGAAAAACAAAAAAAAATTGTTCGAGGACGGACACTACACTGCGACTGTCACTCGTCGAGATCCAGAAGCGTAATGAGCCAAATTCACAATGACGCCGTCTTTTATAGGCGGCGGAACGACGCGATTAGCGGCTGTGGAGTCACTAGCGCCGCGTGTCCCTTCTCTTTCCAAGTGTTCTATTCTTGAAATATGTCGTACTACTATTTGATTGACAATGAGTGTGTTGGGGTTTGGAACGAAATCATAGCGTGATCTAATATTAATTTTTGTCAAGAGTTGTCACCGCGCTCGATAGATGGCGTTGGCGTCGAATTAGATCGCGCTATGGTTTCGTTACCGCGAAAAGTGTAAGAGATCAGAATTTTATTTTTTTTGTGTGTGAACCTATTGTGAACCTATTGTGTTCTTGGGATATAATATACGCTATTATACCGATATAGTGCTATATTATTTATTCCTCGCCGTAATTGGACCCTTCTTAGTGAAGTATAAAATACATGGTCCTTCGAACTGGATTAGTCGGGAGTGTGTGTGGTGGTTTCCAGAGGTGGTAGTGTATCACCACCCTTCGCGTCGTTACTGGGCAGTGGATCGCTGTCCAGATCAGCCCCTTCAACGGGCACCAGGTGAGGTGTCCAGGAGTTGGAGGAGGAACCGATTGGAGCCGGGAGCAGCCAGGTGGAGCGTGGACGCAGCCAACCTGGTACCCAGCAGTCGGAGGATCGTCGCGAGGGAGGATTTCGTCGAATAGAGGGCGCCACTTGTATGGTGCAGTGCTGCGCGCTGCGAAGAAGGCGCTTGCGGCTCGTGGTGCAGTACAGCACGCGTGCCGGCTGTGGCTCGGGTGCAGTACAACAATAAAGTGTCAGTGAGTGAAAATAAAAAATCGTGAGTACATTTGAATTATAACTTAGATCAGGAAGTTTAGTGTTTACATCAATCAAGAATCTCAAAAAGTGCGCGTAATTTGGACTTTAAATTTAACATTAACTTTAATGGTTTTTATTAGCTTAGGACTTGTAATTGTTTTATGTGAAAAGCGGTTCTGACGGGGAATCCATGCCCGATTTTAGAACCAAATAAAAGTTGTTCCAAACACTTGTAAAATTTTGGGATTTGTTGGATAACTTTAAACATAAAACAAATCTATTTTTTGTGACTTGTGTTTTGATTGTGTTGATAAAAGTTGTGCCATAATTGTTGCAAAATGGAGTCGTTCTGTAGTATACAGGAAGATGTTAGTTCTAAAATGATTAAGGCTAGATCAAATTTTAAGAAAGCTCCTAAAGACCGTTTAACTACTTCATATTTAGAGACACGACTTGAAAATTTGGAACAATTATGGAACGCATTTACTTCTAATCATAAGGAAATATTAAGCACGATAAAAAAGCCTGAATTGGCTAATTCGAGCTATGTTAAAAATAATCTTTATGATGAAGTTGAAGAATTTTATGTGGATTTTAAAAGTGATTTAAAAGAAATGTTATCCGAAAGAAAGTTTACTGATTCGCGTACAGATTCTAATATTTGTTCTAAAACAGAAGGGAACCTCAGTAGAGTAAGGTTGCCTGAAATAAAAATTCCCTCTTTTTCGGGAAAGTATTCGGAGTGGCAAACATTCAAAGATTTATTTGTGGGTTTGGTGCATGAAAACAAATCTTTGGATGATGCACAACGCTTATTTTATTTAAAGGGTCATTTATCAGGGGAAGCTGAACAGTTGTTACGAAATATCAATGTTACATCAGATAACTATAAAATTGCTTGGTCTAAGTTAGAAAAAATGTACAACAATAAAAGGTTTCTGGCAAATAGTATAATGAAAAGATTGTTAAGTCAAAAGACATTATCGTTTGAATCGGCATTGGAAATAAAGCGACTTATTACGACTACTGTTGAATGCTTAGAGTCAATTAGTAATTTAGGGGTAGATGTGTCTTCCTGGGATCTGATTGTGATACACATAATTAGTGGAAAGTTAGATAAAGAGACCAGGAAAGCGTGGGAACTTAATGCGGCTTCAGACGCAAGCGATGAATTACCTACCTTTAAACAGTTTTCGGAATATTTAAATAATCGGTTTAGAGGTCTAGAAAATTTAGATAAGGTCGATAACAAAGACAGACATTCAAACCAAAAAGGGACTCAGTCGTTTCATGTAGTAAAAAAGTCGGTTGCATGTGCGTTTTGCTCGTCAGCCGATCATAAAATTACGTCCTGTTCTAAGTTTGGAAAGGAGTCTAATGACGCTCGGCGTAGTTTTGCTCAGGAACATAATTTGTGCTTTGTTTGCTTATACAATAATCACTCTGCTAAACATTGTAAAAACACTCTCAAGTGCCAGGTGTGTAAACGCCGCCACCATTCTTTGTTACACCCAACAGGGGTTTCTGGGTCTGATATGGGCGAAGGTAGTAATAGGGCTCACGAGGAAACCTCATCGTTGATGAAGGAGGATAATAAAACTAGTAACGTTGAAAGGGCCGCGCAAGCGGAGGGGTCGAGCAAGCCACTGGTTTCCTGTTTATCCACAGGAGGCGGTCGGAAAACCGTCTTATTAACTACTGCTTTGATCGAGGCGAAATCTAAAGACGGCTCGTATCGAATAGTTAGGGCTTTGCTGGACCAAGGATCACAGGGTTCTTTCGTTACAGAATCCGTGGTACAATATTTGGGTTTAAATAAAACTCCATCGCGACAAACAGTGATTGGGGTAGGTGGGGAGAAAAGTGCGACTGCCAAGTCCACTGTAACCCTTAAAATGAGATCTAGAATAGATCCCACGGTCAAGATAACAGTCGATGCTTTCGTCTTGAAGTCGGTCACTGCCCTTCTCCCAGCTACGAAAGTAACTAGGGTAGAATGGGTTGACTTGGCCGATGATGATTTGGCTGATCCAAAATACGATAGGCCTAATAAAATTGATGTTTTGTTAGGTGCTGAAATTTACAGCCAAGTCATCCAAGAAGGAATCAAACGAAACGTAAGCGGAACTTACTTGACACAAAATACCACGTTAGGGTGGATATTGTCGGGTACCTTTGAGTTGGATCACTCAAATTATCCAGCACATATTACCGTCATGCATTTAAGTCTTGATCCCGATGAGTTGCTTCGAAAATTTTGGGAGTTAGAGGCAGAACCATCGAGAAAGAAAACGCTAACGGAGGATGAAAATAACTGCGAAAAATTATACGCAGATACAACAGAACGCGACAAAGGTGGCCGGTATATAGTAAGGCTACCATTGCGCGACGGGGACCCGGTCGACAAGGTTGGTGAATCGAAAGTTATTGCTGAAAAAAGATTAAAGTCGTTAGAAAGTAAATTCAAGAAAAACAGTAAATTCAAGGAAGATTATTCGAAGGTTATCCAGGAATACTTACAGCTAAATCACATGAAAAAGGTTTTAGAAAATGACAAGAATAATCCGAAGGCTATTTATTTACCACACCATGCTGTTGTCCGGGAGGATAAAGTAACGTCTAAGGTGCGCGTCGTATTTGATGCCTCCTGTAAGGGATCAAAGGGAGCTTCACTTAATGACTGTATGTTAGTTGGTCCTACATTGCAGGCGGAACTTCGGCATACGATTATGCGATGGAGAACGCACCGAATATGTCTTGTAGCTGACATAATAAAAATGTATCGGCAGGTGTTAGTTCACAAAGAAGACTCAGTACTACAAAGGATCCTCTGGAGAGAAAGTCCTGAAAAGGAAACAGAAGTGTATCAATTAGAAACGGTAACATTCGGCACGGCGTCGGCACCATATCTGGCAGTACGGTCACTTCAACAGGTGGCGTACGATGAGTGCTCAGATCAGCCCGAAATAGCCAAGATTATTCTAAACGATTTCTACATGGACGACGTGATGACAGGATCTGAAAATATAAAAAGCTGTTTTAATATTTACACGGAATTAAGCAAAGTGTTAGACAAGAGAGGTTTTCCATTACAAAAATGGAGGAGTAATAGTCAGCAATTACTGAATAAAATAAGGGATGGGAAAGAAACTACAGAGGAAGAATTAAGGATAAAAATAGATGATGTAACGAAGATTTTAGGACTTACCTGGAACTCGAACAAAGACTTCTTTCAGTATTCTGTAGAACTCCAACCGTTGACTGCACCTGTAACGAAAAGAAAAATTATCTCCGAGATATCACGTCTATTTGACCCTTTGGGTTGGTTGGCACCAAGCATTGTTTTAGCCAAAATATTTATTCAGAAATTATGGTTAGCGGGATTAGAGTGGGACCAAGAAATTCCAAAAAACTTAGTACAAGAATGGATTACTTACCATCATAGTTTGGCCGATTTGGTGAATATTAAAATCCCACGATGGTTGCAACAGGAAAGTACCAATTTGAAGGCTGAATTGCACGGGTTTTCCGACGCTTCGAAATTAGCGTATTCGGCAGTCATATACCTGAGAGTAGTGGATCACAAAGGGGATATTCACATTTCATTAGTCACGTCGAAAACGAAAGTAGCGCCCGTTAGACAAGTGTCTATTCCACGATTAGAACTTTGTGGTGCTACTCTCCTTGCTAAATTAATGGTGGAAGTAGGAGAAGTATTGAACATACCACGTGACAATTGGCATGCATGGACCGATAGTGAGGTGGTGCTAGCTTGGCTCAACGGACACCCAAGTCGCTGGAAAACGTTCGTCGCAAATCAAGTTTCTGAGATTTTAAGTCTGTTAGATACGAAATATTGGTCTCACGTATCAACGAAACATAACCCCGCAGATTGTGCATCTCGCGGAGTTTCCCCAGCTGATCTTGAATCTACGGCTTTATGGTGGAATGGGCCGGATTATCTAAGACAGCTGGTGGTGGAGTATAAAAGACCCAAACACCTTATCACACACTTAGAAGAAGTGAAAGTTCACACGACTTCTTTGGAACGTGAAGGTTTGTTTGAGTTTTCGTCATTATCCCGATTAGTCCGAGTTGTTGCTTATTGTCGGCGATTTTTAAATCTAAGGAGATCAGTAACAATCAGACATAATACACGACATTTATCCAAATTAGAACTTGAAGTTGCTCTAGAAACATGTATCAAAAAATGTCAACAAGAATTTACCGAGGAAATGGAGGATTTAAAGAGTGGTAAAGTAGGAAAAAAGTCCGGTAATTTAAGGTCTTTAAATGCTTTCGTGGATTCAAAAGGAATCATAAGAGTTGGAGGGCGACTTGAGATGTCTCAATTAAGTTATAATAGAGTTCATCCTATATTGTTACCAAAGCAGTCTTTTCTGACAGTTCTATTAGTGGCAGATGCTCACGAAAAGACGATGCATGGTGGTCCGCAACTTATGGTGACATACTTGCGTTCCAAATATTGGATTATTGGTGTCAAGCAATTGGTTAAAAAACATGTTAAAGGATGTATTAAATGCATTCGATATTCGTCTAAAGTTAGAACGCAGTTAATGGGACAACTGCCTTCGGCACGTGTTACACCTAGTAAACCATTTCTATATAGTGGAGTAGATTACGCTGGCCCTATTAACATTCGGGTATCGAAAGGTCGAGGTAATAGGTCCTATAAAGGCTATATAGCATTGTTTATATGCATGGTCACTAGAGCAGTACACTTAGAGGCGGTCAGTGAATTAAGTACTAGAGGTTTCCTGACAGCTTTCAAAAGATTCGTGGCAAGACGTGGTCGATGCAGTGACTTACATAGCGACAATGGGACAAACTTTGTGGGAGCGTCACGCGAGTTACTCTACTTATTTAACGATGAGAAGTCCAACCTCAATCCGGAACTAGCAGAGTACCTCGCTAATAATGGCACAGATTGGCACTTTATCCCGCCCCACGCACCTAATTTTGGTGGCCTATGGGAGGCAGGAATAAAATCGACCAAGTACCACCTTAAAAGGGTTATTGGGAATTCTACACTGACGTACGAAGAGATGGCAACAGTGCTGGCTCAAATTGAGGCTTGCCTCAACTCCAGGCCTTTATCGTATGTCGAGGATCAAGATAAGTGTGTCATTTTAACGCCAGGGCATTTCTTGATCGGAGAACCACCCGTTTTAGCACCAGATTCGAATTACGAAAGGTCCAATGTGAGTACCTTAAAACGCTGGCAGCTTCATCAGAGGATGATGCAGGATTTTTGGCGTCGTTGGTCGCAGGATTATTTAAACCAATTCCTGCAACGCCATAAATGGGCCAATAAAAATCCGGAACCATCAGTTGGGGAGGTCGTGTTAGTAAAGGAAGACGGTTTGCCTCCAGGCAAGTGGTTATTGGGTAAGGTTGAACAGACGCATCCGGGTCCTGACGGAATTACTCGGGTCGTAACCATACGCACACAGGCTTCAGTCTTTAAGAGACCCACCTCTAAATTGTGTGTGTTACCTATTTGCCAGTAATCAGTTAAGTTAAGGTCAAGTTTAAATTTTGTTGTACTTAAGATTTGTTTTATTTATTATTTTTCTTTGTTTATTATAATGTAAAACCAAGGGTATGATATTTGTTCTGATAAACCCTATATTGTGTTAAAACCTACTACCAAGGACGCAAACTTTTATTTAAAGGTTTCCGGTCATGGTCAGGCTTGATATAAGCCGGACGTTTGTCACGGTGGGCGGTAATTAAGGACATGTTGTCAATATGTCCTTGGTGGGCGGTATGTTGGGGTTTGGAACGAAATCATAGCGTGATCTAATATTAATTTTTGTCAAGAGTTGTCACCGCGCTCGATAGATGGCGTTGGCGTCGAATTAGATCGCGCTATGGTTTCGTTACCGCGAAAAGTGTAAGAGATCAGAATTTTATTTTTTTTGTGTGTGAACCTATTGTGAACCTATTGTGTTCTTGGGATATAATATACGCTATTATACCGATATAGTGCTATATTATTTATTCCTCGCCGTAATTGGACCCTTCTTAGTGAAGTATAAAATACAGAGTGTATACTACTATTATTGTAAATTAAATAGTAGTCAATAGTAACTCAGCCTTTTTTTTTATTGAATCGTAAAATTAAATACAAGGTGTTAATGTACACCGGATATTTAATTTTACAATCCATGTCAAATCAATCATTCCTTGACATAAGGAATAGAGTAATAAGATTATAAAACAAAAAAAAAGCGGGAAGTCAGATTACCCGTGTAACGACTGTCAAAGATGTAAAAATGACAGCCGGGACCAACGGCTTAACGTGCTTTCCGAGGCACGGAGGAGTCATAACATACCAGGAGTTACCCCTCACTTCCTTCATTTTCAGGCAGATCGAAGTTGATCCGCCTCGTCATAAGAGCCACCCCTTTGGTGTGGCGCACCAGCGGTGTCTCTCGCGGATGGGAGGTTACCTTTCCACTAGTAGTGGAAACCGAATCAGAGTCCGAAGGCGAAGTTGATTCAGAAGAAACGGGAACGCGCAAGATTCTAACGTGCGGCGTCCCTTTTCTCCCCTTGCACGGCTGCTTCGTGTTGCGGCCGTTAATATATTCCTCGATTTTTTCGAAGAGCTCGGCCGACACGCTGAAACCGACGATCACGGTTTCCATCATAATTATCTTGAAAAACAAAAAAAAATTGTTCGAGGACGGACACTACACTGCGACTGTCACTCGTCGAGATCCAGAAGCGTAATGAGCCAAATTCACAATGACGCCGTCTTTTATAGGCGGCGGAACGACGCGATTAGCGGCTGTGGAGTCACTAGCGCCGCGTGTCCCTTCTCTTTCCAAGTGTTCTATTCTTGAAATATGTCGTACTACTATTTGATTGACAATGAGTGTATACTACTATTATTGTAAATTAAATAGTAGTCAATAGTAACTCAGCCTTTTTTTATTATTGAATCGTAAAATTAAATACAAGGTGTTAATGTACACCGGATATTTAATTTTACAATCCATGTCAAATCAATCATTCCTTGACATAAGGAATAGAGTAATAAGATTATAAAACAAAAAAAAAGCGGGAAGTCAGATTACCCGTGTAACGACTGTCAAAGATGTAAAAATGACAGCCGGGACCAACGGCTTAACGTGCTTTCCGAGGCACGGAGGAGTCATAACATACCAGGAGTTACCCCTCACTTCCTTCATCTTCAGGCAGATCGAAGTTGATCCGCCTCCTCATAAGAGCCACCCCTTTGGTGTGGCGCACCAGCGGTGTCTCTCGCGGATGGGAGGTTACCTTTCCACTAGTAGTGGAAACCGAATCAGAGTCCGAAGGCGAAGTTGATTCAGAAGAAACGGGAACGCGCAAGATTCTAACGTGCGGCGTCCCTTTTCTCCCCTTGCACGGCTGCTTCGTGTTGCGGCCGTTAATATATTCCTCGATTTTTTCGAAGAGCTCGGCCGACACGCTGAAACCGACGATCACGGTTTCCATCATAATTATCTTGAAAAACAAAAAAATATTGTTCGAGGACGGACACTACACTGCGACTGTCACTCGTCGAGATCCAGAAGCGTAATGAGCCAAATTCACAATGACGCCGTCTTTTATAGGCGGCGGACCGACGCGATTAGCGGCTGTGGAGTCCCCGTGTCCCTTCTCTTTCCAAGTGCTCTATTGTTGAAATATATCGTACTACTATTTGATTGACAATGAGTGTATACTACTATTATTGTAAATTAAATAGTAGTCAATAGTAACTCAGCCTTTTTTTATTATTTAATCGTAAAATTAAATACAAGGTGTTAATGTACACCGGATATTTAATTTTACAATCCATGTCAAATCAATCATTCCTTGACATAAGGAATAGAGTAATAAGATTATAAAACAAAAAAAAAGCGGGAAGTCAGATTACCCGTGTAACGACTGTCAAAGATGTAAAAATGACAGCCGGGACCAACGGCTTAACGTGCTTTCCGAGGCACGGAGGAGTCATAACATACCAGGAGTTACCCCTCACTTCCTTCATCTTCAGGCAGATCGAAGTTGATCCGCCTCGTCATAAGAGCCACCCCTTTGGTGTGGCGCACCAGCGGTGTCTCTCGCGGATGGGAGGTTACCTTTCCACTAGTAGTGGAAACCGAATCAGAGTCCGAAGGCGACGTTGATTCAGAAGAAACGGGAACGCGCAAGATTCTAACGTGCGGCGTCCCTTTTCTCCCCTTGCACGGCTGCTTCGTGTTGCGGCCGTTAATATATTCCTCGATTTTTTCGAAGAGCTCGGCCGACACGCTGAAACCGACGATCACGGTTTCCATCATAATTATCTTGAAAAACAAAAAAAAATTGTTCGAGGACGGACACTACACTGCGACTGTCACTCGTTGAGATCCAGAAGCGTAATGAGCCAAATTCACAATGACGCCGTCTTTTATAGGCGGCGGACCGACGCGATTAGCGGCTGTGGAGTCACTAGCGCCCCGTGTCCCTTCTCTTTCCAAGTGCTCTATTGTTGAAATATATCGTACTACTATTTGATTGACAATGAGTGTATACTACTATTATTGTAAATTAAATAGTAGTCAATAGTAACTCAGCCTTTTTTTATTATTGAATCGTAAAATTAAATACAAGGTGTTAATGTACACCGGATATTTAATTTTACAATCCATGTCAAATCAATCATTCCTTGACATAAGGAATAGAGTAATAAGATTATAAAACAAAAAAAAAGCGGGAAGTCAGATTACCCGTGTAACGACTGTCAAAGATGTAAAAATGACAGCCGGGACCAACGGCTTAACGTGCTTTCCGAGGCACGGAGGAGTCATAACATACCAGGAGTTACCCCTCACTTCCTTCATCTTCAGGCAGATCGAAGTTGATCCGCCTCCTCATAAGAGCCACCCCTTTGGTGTGGCGCACCAGCGGTGTCTCTCGCGGATGGGAGGTTACCTTTCCACTATTAGTGGAAACCGAATCAGAGTCCGAAGGCGACGTTGATTCAGAAGAAACGGGAACGCGCAAGATTCTAACGTGCGGCGTCCCTTTTCTCCCCTTGCACGGCTGCTTCGTGTTGCGGCCGTTAATATATTCCTCGATTTTTTCGAAGAGCTCGGCCGATACGCTGAAACCGACGATCACGGTTTCCATCATAATTATCTTGAAAAACAAAAAAAAAATATTCGAGGACGGACACTACACTGCGACTGTCACTCGTCGAGATCCAGAAGCGTAATGAGCCAAATTCACAATGACGCCGTCTTTTATAGGCGGCGGACCGACGCGATTAGCGGCTGTGGAGTCACTAGCGCCCCGTGTCCCTTCTCTTTCCAAGTGCTCTATTGTTGAAATTTATCGTACTACTATTTGATTGACAATGAGTGTATACTACTATTATTGTAAATTAAATAGTAGTCAATAGTAACTCAGCCTTTTTTTATTATTGAATCGTAAAATTAAATACAAGGTGTTAATGTACACCGGATATTAAATTTTACAATCCATGTCAAATCAATCATTCCTTGACATAAGGAATAGAGTAATAAGATTATAAAACAAAAAAAAAGCGGGAAGTCAGATTACCGGTGTAACGACTGTCAAAGATGTAAAAATGACAGCCGGGACCAACGGCTTAACGTGCTTTCCGAGGCACGGAGGAGTCATAACATACCAGGAGTTACCCCTCACTTCCTTCATCTTCAGGCAGATCGAAGTTGATCCGCCTCCTCATAAGAGCCACCCCTTTGGTGTGGCGCACCAGCGGTGTCTCTCGCGGATGGGAGGTTACCTTTCCACTAGTAGTGGAAACCGAATCAGAGTCCGAAGGCGAAGTTGATTCAGAAGAAACGGGAACGCGCAAGATTCTAACGTGCGGCGTCCCTTTTCTCCCCTTGCACGGCTGCTTCGTGTTGCGGCCGTTAATATATTCCTCGATTTTTTCGAAGAGCTCGGCCGACACGCTGAAACCGACGATCACGGTTTCCATCATAATTATCTTGAAAAACAAAAAAAAATTGTTCGAGGACGGACACTACACTGCGACTGTCACTCGTCGAGATCCAGAAGCGTAATGAGCCAAATTCACAATGACGCCGTCTTTTATAGGCGGCGGAACGACGCGATTAGCGGCTGTGGAGTCACTAGCGCCGCGTGTCCCTTCTCTTTCCAAGTGTTCTATTCTTGAAATATGTCGTACTACTATTTGATTGACAATGAGTGTATACTACTATTATTGTAAATTAAATAGTAGTCAATAGTAACTCAGCCTTTTTTTATTATTGAATCGTAAAATTAAATACAAGGTGTTAATGTACACCGGATATTTAATTTTACAATCCATGTCAAATCAATCATTCCTTGACATAAGGAATAGAGTAATAAGATTATAAAACAAAAAAAAAGCGGGAAGTCAGATTACCCGTGTAACGACTGTCAAAGATGTAAAAATGACAGCCGGGACCAACGGCTTAACGTGCTTTCCGAGGCACGGAGGAGTCATAACATACCAGGAGTTACCCCTCACTTCCTTCATCTTCAGGCAGATCGAAGTTCATCCGCCTCCTCATAAGAGCCACCCCTTTGGTGTGGCGCACCAGCGGTGTCTCTCGCGGATGGGAGGTTACCTTTCCACTAGTAGTGGAAACCGAATCAGAGTCCGAAGGCGAAGTTGATTCAGAAGAAACGGGAACGCGCAAGATTCTAACGTGCGGCGTCCCTTTTCTCCCCTTGCACGGCTGCTTCGTGTTGCGGCCGTTAATATATTCCTCGATTTTTTCGAAGAGCTCGGCCGACACGCTGAAACCGACGATCACGGTTTCCATCATAATTATCTTGAAAAACAAAAAAAAATTGTTCGAGGACGGACACTACACTGCGACTGTCACTCGTCGAGATCCAGAAGCGTAATGAGCCAAATTCACAATGACGCCGTCTTTTATAGGCGGCGGACCGACGCGATTAGCGGCTGTGGAGTCCCCGTGTCCCTTCTCTTTCCAAGTGCTCTATTGTTGAAATATATCGTACTACTATTTGATTGACAATGAGTGTATACTACTATTATTGTAAATTAAATAGTAGTCAATAGTAACTCAGCCTTTTTTTATTATTGAATCGTAAAATTAAATACAAGGTGTTAATGTACACCGGATATTTAATTTTACAATCCATGTCAAATCAATCATTCCTTGACATAAGGAATAGAGTAATAAGATTATAAAACAAAAAAAAAGCGGGAAGTCAGATTACCCGTGTAACGACTGTCAAAGATGTAAAAATGACAGCCGGGACCAACGGCTTAACGTGCTTTCCGAGGCACGGAGGAGTCATAACATACCAGGAGTTACCCCTCACTTCCTTCATCTTCAGGCAGATCGAAGTTGATCCGCCTCGTCATAAGAGCCACCCCTTTGGTGTGGCGCACCAGCGGTGTCTCTCGCGGATGGGAGGTTACCTTTCCACTAGTAGTGGAAACCGAATCAGAGTCCGAAGGCGACGTTGATTCAGAAGAAACGGGAACGCGCAAGATTCTAACGTGCGGCGTCCCTTTTCTCCCCTTGCACGGCTGCTTCGTGTTGCGGCCGTTAATATATTCCTCGATTTTTTCGAAGAGCTCGGCCGACACGCTGAAACCGACGATCACGGTTTCCATCATAATTATCTTGAAAAACAAAAAAAAATTGTTCGAGGACGGACACTACACTGCGACTGTCACTCGTTGAGATCCAGAAGCGTAATGAGCCAAATTCACAATGACGCCGTCTTTTATAGGCGGCGGACCGACGCGATTAGCGGCTGTGGAGTCACTAGCGCCCCGTGTCCCTTCTCTTTCCAAGTGCTCTATTGTTGAAATATATCGTACTACTATTTGATTGACAATGAGTGTATACTACTATTATTGTAAATTAAATAGTAGTCAATAGTAACTCAGCCTTTTTTTATTATTGAATCGTAAAATTAAATACAAGGTGTTAATGTACACCGGATATTTAATTTTACAATCCATGTCAAATCAATCATTCCTTGACATAAGGAATAGAGTAATAAGATTATAAAACAAAAAAAAAGCGGGAAGTCAGATTACCCGTGTAACGACTGTCAAAGATGTAAAAATGACAGCCGGGACCAACGGCTTAACGTGCTTTCCGAGGCACGGAGGAGTCATAACATACCAGGAGTTACCCCTCACTTCCTTCATCTTCAGGCAGATCGAAGTTGATCCGCCTCCTCATAAGAGCCACCCCTTTGGTGTGGCGCACCAGCGGTGTCTCTCGCGGATGGGAGGTTACCTTTCCACTATTAGTGGAAACCGAATCAGAGTCCGAAGGCGACGTTGATTCAGAAGAAACGGGAACGCGCAAGATTCTAACGTGCGTCGTCCCTTTTCTCCCCTTGCACGGCTGCTTCGTGTTGCGGCCGTTAATATATTCCTCGATTTTTTCGAAGAGCTCGGCCGACACGCTGAAACCGACGATCACGGTTTCCATCATAATTATCTTGAAAAACAAAAAAAAATTGTTCGAGGACGGACACTACACTGCGACTGTCACTCGTCGAGATCCAGAAGCGTAATGAGCCAAATTCACAATGACGCCGTCTTTTATAGGCGGCGGACCGACGCGATTAGCGGCTGTGGAGTCACTAGCGCCCCGTGTCCCTTCTCTTTCCAAGTGCTCTATTGTTGAAATTTATCGTACTACTATTTGATTGACAATGAGTGTATACTACTATTATTGAAAATTAAATAGTAGTCAATAGTAACTCAGCCTTTTTTTATTATTGAATCGTAAAATTAAATACAAGGTGTTAATGTACACCGGATATTAAATTTTACAATCCATGTCAAATCAATCATTCCTTGACATAAGGAATAGAGTAATAAGATTATAAAACAAAAAAAAAGCGGGAAGTCAGATTACCCGTGTAACGACTGTCAAAGATGTAAAAATGACAGCCGGGACCAACGGCTTAACGTGCTTTCCGAGGCACGGAGGAGTCATAACATACCAGGAGTTACCCCTCACTTCCTTCATCTTCAGGCAGATCGAAGTTGATCCGCCTCCTCATAAGAGCCACCCCTTTGGTGTGGCGCACCAGCGGTGTCTCTCGCGGATGGGAGGTTACCTTTCCACTAGTAGTGGAAACCGAATCAGAGTCCGAAGGCGAAGTTGATTCAGAAGAAACGGGAACGCGCAAGATTCTAACGTGCGGCGTCCCTTTTCTCCCCTTGCACGGCTGCTTCGTGTTGCGGCCGTTAATATATTCCTCGATTTTTTCGAAGAGCTCGGCCGACACGCTGAAACCGACGATCACGGTTTCCATCATAATTATCTTGAAAAACAAAAAAAAATTGTTCGAGGACGGACACTACACTGCGACTGTCACTCGTCGAGATCCAGAAGCGTAATTAGCCAAATTCACAATGACGCCGTCTTTTATAGGCGGCGGAACGACGCGATTAGCGGCTGTGGAGTCACTAGCGCCGCGTGTCCCTTCTCTTTCCAAGTGTTCTATTCTTGAAATATGTCGTACTACTATTTGATTGACAATGAGTGTATACTACTATTATTGTAAATTAAATAGTAGTCAATAGTAACTCAGCCTTTTTTTATTATTGAATCGTAAAATTAAATACAAGGTGTTAATGTACACCGGATATTTAATTTTACAATCCATGTCAAATCAATCATTCCTTGACATAAGGAATAGAGTAATAAGATTATAAAACAAAAAAAAAGCGGGAAGTCAGATTACCCGTGTAACGACTGTCAAAGATGTAAAAATGACAGCCGGGACCAACGGCTTAACGTGCTTTCCGAGGCACGGAGGAGTCATAACATACCAGGAGTTACCCCTCACTTCCTTCATCTTCAGGCAGATCGAAGTTGATCCGCCTCCTCATAAGAGCCACCCCTTTGGTGTGGCGCACCAGCGGTGTCTCTCGCGGATGGGAGGTTACCTTTCCACTAGTAGTGGAAACCGAATCAGAGTCCGAAGGCGAAGTTGATTCAGAAGAAACGGGAACGCGCAAGATTCTAACGTGCGGCGTCCCTTTTCTCCCCTTGCACGGCTGCTTCGTGTTGCGGCCGTTAATATATTCCTCGATTTTTTCGAAGAGCTCGGCCGACACGCTGAAACCGACGATCACGGTTTCCATCATAATTATCTTGAAAAACAAAAAAAAATTGTTCGAGGACGGACACTACACTGCGACTGTCACTCGTCGAGATCCAGAAGCGTAATGAGCCAAATTCACAATGACGCCGTCTTTTATAGGCGGCGGACCGACGCGATTAGCGGCTGTGGAGTCCCCGTGTCCCTTCTCTTTCCAAGTGCTCTATTGTTGAAATATATCGTACTACTATTTGATTGACAATGAGTGTATACTACTATTATTGTAAATTAAATAGTAGTCAATAGTAACTCAGCCTTTTTTTATTATTGAATCGTAAAATTAAATACAAGGTGTTAATGTACACCGGATATTTAATTTTACAATCCATGTCAAATCAATCATTCCTTGACATAAGGAATAGAGTAATAAGATTATAAAACAAAAAAAAAGCGGGAAGTCAGATTACCCGTGTAACGACTGTCAAAGATGTAAAAATGACAGCCGGGACCAACGGCTTAACGTGCTTTCCGAGGCACGGAGGAGTCATAACATACCAGGAGTTACCCCTCACTTCCTTCATCTTCAGGCAGATCGAAGTTGATCCGCCTCGTCATAAGAGCCACCCCTTTGGTGTGGCGCACCAGCGGTGTCTCTCGCGGATGGGAGGTTACCTTTCCACTAGTAGTGGAAACCGAATCAGAGTCCGAAGGCGACGTTGATTCAGAAGAAACGGGAACGCGCAAGATTCTAACGTGCGGCGTCCCTTTTCTCCCCTTGCACGGCTGCTTCGTGTTGCGGCCGTTAATATATTCCTCGATTTTATCGAAGAGCTCGGCCGACACGCTGAAACCGACGATCACGGTTTCCATCATAATTATCTTGAAAAACAAAAAAAAATTGTTCGAGGACGGACACTACACTGCGACTGTCACTCGTCGAGATCCAGAAGCGTAATTAGCCAAATTCACAATGACGCCGTCTTTTATAGGCGGCGGAACGACGCGATTAGCGGCTGTGGAGTCACTAGCGCCGCGTGTCCCTTCTCTTTCCAAGTGTTCTATTCTTGAAATATGTCGTACTACTATTTGATTGACAATGAGTGTATACTACTATTATTGTAAATTAAATAGTAGTCAATAGTAACTCAGCCTTTTTTTATTATTGAATCGTAAAATTAAATACAAGGTGTTAATGTACACCGGATATTTAATTTTACAATCCATGTCAAATCAATCATTCCTTGACATAAGGAATAGAGTAATAAGATTATAAAACAAAAAAAAAGCGGGAAGTCAGATTACCCGTGTAACGACTGTCAAAGATGTAAAAATGACAGCCGGGACCAACGGCTTAACGTGCTTTCCGAGGCACGGAGGAGTCATAACATACCAGGAGTTACCCCTCACTTCCTTCATCTTCAGGCAGATCGAAGTTGATCCGCCTCCTCATAAGAGCCACCCCTTTGGTGTGGCGCACCAGCGGTGTCTCTCGCGGATGGGAGGTTACCTTTCCACTAGTAGTGGAAACCGAATCAGAGTCCGAAGGCGAAGTTGATTCAGAAGAAACGGGAACGCGCAAGATTCTAACGTGCGGCGTCCCTTTTCTCCCCTTGCACGGCTGCTTCGTGTTGCGGCCGTTAATATATTCCTCGATTTTTTCGAAGAGCTCGGCCGACACGCTGAAACCGACGATCACGGTTTCCATCATAATTATCTTGAAAAACAAAAAAAAATTGTTCGAGGACGGACACTACACTGCGACTGTCACTCGTCGAGATCCAGAAGCGTAATGAGCCAAATTCACAATGACGCCGTCTTTTATAGGCGGCGGACCGACGCGATTAGCGGCTGTGGAGTCCCCGTGTCCCTTCTCTTTCCAAGTGCTCTATTGTTGAAATATATCGTACTACTATTTGATTGACAATGAGTGTATACTACTATTATTGTAAATTAAATAGTAGTCAATAGTAACTCAGCCTTTTTTTATTATTGAATCGTAAAATTAAATACAAGGTGTTAATGTACACCGGATATTTAATTTTACAATCCATGTCAAATCAATCATTCCTTGACATAAGGAATAGAGTAATAAGATTATAAAACAAAAAAAAAGCGGGAAGTCAGATTACCCGTGTAACGACTGTCAAAGATGTAAAAATGACAGCCGGGACCAACGGCTTAACGTGCTTTCCGAGGCACGGAGGAGTCATAACATACCAGGAGTTACCCCTCACTTCCTTCATCTTCAGGCAGATCGAAGTTGATCCGCCTCGTCATAAGAGCCACCCCTTTGGTGTGGCGCACCAGCGGTGTCTCTCGCGGATGGGAGGTTACCTTTCCACTAGTAGTGGAAACCGAATCAGAGTCCGAAGGCGACGTTGATTCAGAAGAAACGGGAACGCGCAAGATTCTAACGTGCGGCGTCCCTTTTCTCCCCTTGCACGGCTGCTTCGTGTTGCGGCCGTTAATATATTCCTCGATTTTATCGAAGAGCTCGGCCGACACGCTGAAACCGACGATCACGGTTTCCATCATAATTATCTTGAAAAACAAAAAAAAATTGTTCGAGGACGGACACTACACTGCGACTGTCACTCGTCGAGATCCAGAAGCGTAATGAGCCAAATTCACAATGACGCCGTCTTTTATAGGCGGCGGACCGACGCGATTAGCGGCTGTGGAGTCACTAGCGCCCCGTGTCCCTTCTCTTTCCAAGTGCTCTATTGTTGAAATTTATCGTACTACTATTTGATTGACAATGAGTGTATACTACTATTATTGAAAATTAAATAGTAGTCAATAGTAACTCAGCCTTTTTTTATTATTGAATCGTAAAATTAAATACAAGGTGTTAATGTACACCGGATATTAAATTTTACAATCCATGTCAAATCAATCATTCCTTGACATAAGGAATAGAGTAATAAGATTATAAAACAAAAAAAAAGCGGGAAGTCAGATTACCCGTGTAACGACTGTCAAAGATGTAAAAATGACAGCCGGGACCAACGGCTTAACGTGCTTTCCGAGGCACGGAGGAGTCATAACATACCAGGAGTTACCCCTCACTTCCTTCATCTTCAGGCAGATCGAAGTTGATCCGCCTCCTCATAAGAGCCACCCCTTTGGTGTGGCGCACCAGCGGTGTCTCTCGCGGATGGGAGGTTACCTTTCCACTAGTAGTGGAAACCGAATCAGAGTCCGAAGGCGAAGTTGATTCAGAAGAAACGGGAACGCGCAAGATTCTAACGTGCGGCGTCCCTTTTCTCCCCTTGCACGGCTGCTTCGTGTTGCGGCCGTTAATATATTCCTCGATTTTTTCGAAGAGCTCGGCCGACACGCTGAAACCGACGATCACGGTTTCCATCATAATTATCTTGAAAAACAAAAAAAAATTGTTCGAGGACGGACACTACACTGCGACTGTCACTCGTCGAGATCCAGAAGCGTAATTAGCCAAATTCACAATGACGCCGTCTTTTATAGGCGGCGGAACGACGCGATTAGCGGCTGTGGAGTCACTAGCGCCGCGTGTCCCTTCTCTTTCCAAGTGTTCTATTCTTGAAATATGTCGTACTACTATTTGATTGACAATGAGTGTATACTACTATTATTGTAAATTAAATAGTAGTCAATAGTAACTCAGCCTTTTTTTATTATTGAATCGTAAAATTAAATACAAGGTGTTAATGTACACCGGATATTTAATTTTACAATCCATGTCAAATCAATCATTCCTTGACATAAGGAATAGAGTAATAAGATTATAAAACAAAAAAAAAGCGGGAAGTCAGATTACCCGTGTAACGACTGTCAAAGATGTAAAAATGACAGCCGGGACCAACGGCTTAACGTGCTTTCCGAGGCACGGAGGAGTCATAACATACCAGGAGTTACCCCTCACTTCCTTCATCTTCAGGCAGATCGAAGTTGATCCGCCTCCTCATAAGAGCCACCCCTTTGGTGTGGCGCACCAGCGGTGTCTCTCGCGGATGGGAGGTTACCTTTCCACTAGTAGTGGAAACCGAATCAGAGTCCGAAGGCGAAGTTGATTCAGAAGAAACGGGAACGCGCAAGATTCTAACGTGCGGCGTCCCTTTTCTCCCCTTGCACGGCTGCTTCGTGTTGCGGCCGTTAATATATTCCTCGATTTTTTCGAAGAGCTCGGCCGACACGCTGAAACCGACGATCACGGTTTCCATCATAATTATCTTGAAAAACAAAAAAAAATTGTTCGAGGACGGACACTACACTGCGACTGTCACTCGTCGAGATCCAGAAGCGTAATGAGCCAAATTCACAATGACGCCGTCTTTTATAGGCGGCGGACCGACGCGATTAGCGGCTGTGGAGTCACTAGCGCCCCGTGTCCCTTCTCTTTCCAAGTGCTCTATTGTTGAAATTTATCGTACTACTATTTGATTGACAATGAGTGTATACTACTATTATTGTAAATTAAATAGTAGTCAATAGTAACTCAGCCTTTTTTTATTATTGAATCGTAAAATTAAATACAAGGTGTTAATGTACACCGGATATTAAATTTTACAATCCATGTCAAATCAATCATTCCTTGACATAAGGAATAGAGTAATAAGATTATAAAACAAAAAAAAAGCGGGAAGTCAGATTACCCGTGTAACGACTGTCAAAGATGTAAAAATGACAGCCGGGACCAACGGCTTAACGTGCTTTCCGAGGCACGGAGGAGTCATAACATACCAGGAGTTACCCCTCACTTCCTTCATCTTCAGGCAGATCGAAGTTGATCCGCCTCCTCATAAGAGCCACCCCTTTGGTGTGGCGCACCAGCGGTGTCTCTCGCGGATGGGAGGTTACCTTTCCACTATTAGTGGAAACCGAATCAGAGTCCGAAGGCGACGTTGATTCAGAAGAAACGGGAACGCGCAAGATTCTAACGTGCGGCGTCCCTTTTCTCCCCTTGCACGGCTGCTTCGTGTTGCGGCCGTAAATATATTCCTCGATTTTTTCGAAGAGCTCGGCCGACACGCTGAAACCGACGATCACGGTTTCCATCATAATTATCTTGAAAAACAAAAAAAAATTGTTCGAGGACGGACACTACACTGCGACTGTCACTCGTCGAGATCCAGAAGCGTAATGAGCCAAATTCACAATGACGCCGTCTTTTATAGGCGGCGGACCGACGCGATTAGCGGCTGTGGAGTCACTAGCGCCCCGTGTCCCTTCTCTTTCCAAGTGCTCTATTGTTGAAATTTATCGTACTACTATTTGATTGACAATGAGTGTATACTACTATTATTGAAAATTAAATAGTAGTCAATAGTAACTCAGCCTTTTTTTATTATTGAATCGTAAAATTAAATACAAGGTGTTAATGTACACCGGATATTTAATTTTACAATCCATGTCAAATCAATCATTCCTTGACATAAGGAATAGAGTAATAAGATTATAAAACAAAAAAAAAGCGGGAAGTCAGATTACCCGTGTAACGACTGTCAAAGATGTAAAAATGACAGCCGGGACCAACGGCTTAACTTGCTTTCCGAGGCACGGAGGAGTCATAACATACCAGGAGTGACCCCTCACTTCCTTCATCTTCAGGCAGATCGAAGTTGATCCGCCTCGTCATAAGAGCCACCCCTTTGGTGTGGCGCACCAGCGGTGTCTCTCGCGGATGGGAGGTTACCTTTCCACTAGTAGTGGAAACCGAATCAGAGTCCGAAGGCGAAGTTGATTCAGAAGAAACGGGAACGCGCAAGATTCTAACGTGCGGCGTCCCTTTTCTCCCCTTGCACGGCTGCTTCGTGTTGCGGCCGTTAATATATTCCTCGATTTTTTCGAAGAGCTCGGCCGACACGCTGAAACCGAAGATCACGGTTTCCATCATAATTATATTGAAAAACAAAAAAAAATTGTTCGAGGACGGACACTACACTGCGACTGTCACTCGTCGAGATCCAGAAGCGTAATGAGCCAAATTCACAATGACGCCGTCTTTTATAGGCGGCGGAACGACGCGATTAGCGGCTGTGGAGTCACTAGCGCCGCGTGTCCCTTCTCTTTCCAAGTGTTCTATTTTTGAAATATGTCGTACTACTATTTGATTGACAATGAGTGTATACTACTATTATTGTAAATTAAATAGTAGTCAATAGTAACTCAGCCTTTTTTTATTATTGAATCGTAAAATTAAATACAAGGTGTTAATGTACACCGGATATTTAATTTTACAATCCATGTCAAATCAATCATTCCTTGACATAAGGAATAGAGTAATAAGATTATAAAACAAAAAAAAAGCGGGAAGTCAGATTACCCGTGTAACGACTGTCAAAGATGTAAAAATGACAGCCGGGACCAACGGCTTAACGTGCTTTCCGAGGCACGGAGGAGTCATAACATACCAGGAGTTACCCCTCACTTCCTTCATCTTCAGGCAGATCGAAGTTGATCCGCCTCCTCATAAGAGCCACCCCTTTGGTGTGGCGCACCAGCGGTGTCTCTCGCGGATGGGAGGTTACCTTTCCACTATTAGTGGAAACCGAATCAGAGTCCGAAGGCGACGTTGATTCAGAAGAAACGGGAACGCGAAAGATTCTAACGTGCGGCGTCCCTTTTCTCCCCTTGCACGGCTGCTTCGTGTTGCGGCCGTTAATATATTCCTCGATTTTTTCGAAGAGCTCGGCTGACACGCTGAAACCGACGATCACGGTTTCCATCATAATTATCTTGAAAAACAAAAAAAAATTGTTCGAGGACGGACACTACACTGCGACTGTCACTCGTCGAGATCCAGAAGCGTAATGAGCCAAATTCACAATGACGCCGTCTTTTATAGGCGGCGGACCGACGCGATTAGCGGCTGTGGAGTCACTAGCGCCCCGTGTCCCTTCTCTTTCCAAGTGCTCTATTGTTGAAATTTATCGTACTACTATTTGATTGACAATGAGTGTATACTACTATTATTGAAAATTAAATAGTAGTCAATAGTAACTCAGCCTTTTTTTATTATTGAATCGTAAAATTAAATACAAGGTGTTAATGTACACCGGATATTTAATTTTACAATCCATGTCAAATCAATCATTCCTTGACATAAGGAATAGAGTAATAAGATTATAAAACAAAAAAAAAGCGGAAAGTCAGATTACCCGTGTAACGACTGTCAAAGATGTAAAAATGACAGCCGGGACCAACGGCTTAACGTGCTTTCCGAGGCACGGAGGAGTCATAACATACCAGGAGTTACCCCTCACTTCCTTCATCTTCAGGCAGATCGAAGTTGATCCGCCTCCTCATAAGAGCCACCCCTTTGGTGTGGCGCACCAGCGGTGTCTCTCGCGGATGGGAGGTTACCTTTCCACTATTAGTGGAAACCGAATCAGAGTCCGAAGGCGACGTTGATTCAGAAGAAACGGGAACGCGCAAGATTCTAACGTGCGGCGTCCCTTTTCTCCCCTTGCACGGCTGCTTCGTGTTGCGGCCGTTAATATATTCCTCGATTTTTTCGAAGAGCTCGGCCGACACGCTTAAACCGACGATCACGGTTTCCATCATAATTATCTTGAAAAACAAAAAAAAATTGTTCGAGGACGGACACTACACTGCGACTGTCACTCGTCGAGATCCAGAAGCGTAATGAGCCAAATTCACAATGACGCCGTCTTTTATAGGCGGCGGACCGACGCGATTAGCGGCTGTGGAGTCACTAGCGCCCCGTGTCCCTTCTCTTTCCAAGTGCTCTATTGTTGAAATTTATCGTACTACTATTTGATTGACAATGAGTGTATACTACTATTATTGAAAATTAAATAGTAGTCAATAGTAACTCAGCCTTTTTTTATTATTGAATCGTAAAATTAAATACAAGGTGTTAATGTACACCGGATATTAAATTTTACAATCCATGTCAAATCAATCATTCCTTGACATAAGGAATAGAGTAATAAGATTATAAAACAAAAAAAAAGCGGGAAGTCAGATTACCCGTGTAACGACTGTCAAAGATGTAAAAATGACAGCCGGGACCAACGGCTTAACTTGCTTTCCGAGGCACGGAGGAGTCATAACATACCAGGAGTTACCCCTCACTTCCTTCATCTTCAGGCAGATCGAAGTTGATCCGCCTCGTCATAAGAGCCACCCCTTTGGTGTGGCGCACCAGCGGTGTCTCTCGCGGATGGGAGGTTACCTTTCCACTAGTAGTGGAAACCGAATCAGAGTCCGAAGGCGAAGTTGATTCAGAAGAAACGGGAACGCGCAAGATTCTAACGTGCGGCGTCCCTTTTCTCCCCTTGCACGGCTGCTTCGTGTTGCGGCCGTTAATATATTCCTCGATTTTTTCGAAGAGCTCGGCCGACACGCTGAAACCGAAGATCACGGTTTCCATCATAATTATATTGAAAAACAAAAAAAAATTGTTCGAGGACGGACACTACACTGCGACTGTCACTCGTCGAGATCCAGAAGCGTAATGAGCCAAATTCACAATGACGCCGTCTTTTATAGGCGGCGGAACGACGCGATTAGCGGCTGTGGAGTCACTAGCGCCGCGTGTCCCTTCTCTTTCCAAGTGTTCTATTTTTGAAATATGTCGTACTACTATTTGATTGACAATGAGTGTGTATGGTCGGGTGTCAGATATAATAAAACATCCCAAAATGTGGTGTAAGACTGCCTTTATTATGTTGATACTATGACTTATATATTGGTTACACACATTGAAATAGAGGTTGCATACGTACTACATCACACCTCCCAAGGCAATAAAAAAAAAAAAATCCTTTGCATGGATTTTTTTTTTTTTTTTTTTATATATATAAAACTACGTAATGTGGTTACAAATTTAATGTAAAATTACTGTTTATTATCTATGAGTAATGGTTATGCGTTTGAGTTACTCGCAGGTTTTTTTTTTTTTATATATTTTTTTTTTTATATAAGTATATTAATAAACAACTTATAACTAAGATTACAGTTGTTGTATCGCTTGTGTTTACAAACAAGCGAATTGCTTTTTTTTTTTTTCAAACTTATACCTAAGATTACAGTTGAGTTCTGTGTTTACAAATAAAACATGTAAGTACTTTTTGTTGGCACCATTCATTCAGGGCATCACGAGTGCATATCATTTTACAGCCACGATCGCAACGAAGGTCAGTAACCTAGGTATTGTTGCTAAGTATACAATATATTATGACTTTATGAGTAATACAACTTCGTTCTGTTTTTATGAATAACATCAATTTTTCCATTAATGTTTACCTCTACATTTGGCGACAAATCTCTAATAACAGTGTAGGGACCAGTATAAAGGTTTGAGAGCTTATTACCAGTTTCATTTTTAATCAATATTTTATCATTTGGTTTATATTCTACAGGTCTTACATATTTATCATATCTGTTTTTCCTTTCTAATTTCGAGTTAATCAAGTTTTCCCGTGCTTCTGTTTGTGAAATCTGTAATCTATATTTAAGCTCAAGGGGATAACTGTCATAATTGTATAGTGGTTCTACTGTTCTTAAAAGGTTACTTGGTAAGTTACATTTCTTTCCATACACAAGTTCGAAGGGAGTAAATTTTGTCGATGAATGTACTGTGGTGTTGTATGCAAAGGCCCAAAAAGGTAACCATGAACTCCATGAGTCTGGTCTTTGATTGATGTGCATTCTTAAAAAGGCCCCTAGGGTTTTGTGAGAATTCTCCAGTGCACCAATGCTCTGGTGATGATAGGCTGTTGAGTTCAGTTTGGAAATATTAAGAATTGTACATACCGCTTTGAATGTCTCTGACATAAACTGCGTTCCTCTGTCAGTAGCGATTTCCCGAGGCACACCTTGCACGAGGATGAAGTTGTTGACGAACACACGAGCGACTTCAGCTGCTGTTCTATTCACTAGTGGAAAAGCGCATACATATTTTGATAGTTCACATTGAAGTGTTAAAATATACGTGTAGTTATAGTAATCTCTATCAAGAGGCCCTACTATGTCTAAAAATATCTTCTCAAATGATGATTGTGCCGTTGTGGTTATTACCATGGGTTCTTTTACCATAACCGTATACTTTTGTTTTTGACATATAGGGCATTTTTTAACATAGTTATTTATATCCTTTTCGAGACCCGGCCAGAAATAATATTTTTTAATGTTGTTAAACATTCTTTTTGTGCCTGCGTGGCCACTTGTGGGTAATAAGTGAAAGTCATTTAAAATGACTCTCCGATCTTCTAAATTATCTACTTTTTCTATATTATTTAAAATACACAATCGCGGTCCTTCCCATTTAGTATATCTTTTAACCTCATTAGTTATTTTTCCTAAGAATAAGTTATGGGATTTATTTTTCACGAAACATATTTCATGTATATCATTAACTTTACAGAAATCACACATCGCTCTCACAAATGCGGCTGGCGTCAGTTGTGATCGAGCAGATGGATTTATATACAACATCATTTTTGCTTGATCATATGAAAATATATTATTTCCTTTATATATTCTATTCGTTTTTTGTAGCCTGTTTAGACTTGTTTTATCAATGAATTGCAGCTCTACTGCATTATTAGGCTTGTTAATTGTTCCCACAATCCTTGCTTGATCTTCTTGATCCGGGACACAGTTGTCTGCGGTATCTTCCGGAATATGAGAAGTTTGTTCTAATCGTTTTATCTGTGCTCGTGTCATTACAAATAAACTTTCGTGCATGTTCTTTAAATCTTTCGATGATATTGGAATTCGAGATAAAGCATCGGCGGCTGCATTTTGTTGACCTTTGACATATTCTATTAAATAGTCATATTCTTCTAAACATAATCTAAATTTGAGCAGTCTACTTGATGGCTCCTTTAAACTAAATAAATATACCAGTGGTTTGTGGTCAGTTACTATTTTGAATGGACGACCATACAAATAGGGTCTATAATGTTTTACGGCCCATACTATAGCCAGGAGTTCTTTTTCAATAGTCGGGTAATTACGTTCAGCTTTGTTTAAACTCCTACTGGCGTAAGCGACTGGCCGACCATTGCCGTTGGATAAAACCGCTCCTATCGCGTACCCTGACGCATCAGTTTGTACAATAAACTGATTTTTATCTGATAAATCCGGATATTGGAGAACTGGTGGTGTAGACATACATTCTTTAAGTGTCTGAAATGCCTTTTGTGCGTCGCTATTCCAAATGAATTCTACATTTTTTCTACACAAAATATTTAAACTGTTTGCAATTTCAGCAAAATTTGGAATAAATTTGCGATAATAATTCGCTAAGGCTACAAAACGCTTTACTTCATTTGTGTTTTGGGGAATTGGATAGTTTTGTATAGCACTAATCTTTTCTGGATCGGGTAGTACACCGTTATCTGTTACGACGTGGCCTAAATAGAGCATTTCCTTTTTAAGAAAGTCGCATTTCATCGGATTTAATTTTAAATTGACACTGCGTAATCTTTCTAGTACTTCGATTAAATTTTTGTTATGATTTGATAAGTCCCGTCCCATTATAATTAAATCGTCCTGATAACATAAACATTTTTCATAATTAAGGCCCGCCATTGCCATTGTCATCATTCGGGCAAATGAGTTCGGGCTTGTCTTAAGACCCATTGGCATTCTAGTCATTTGATATTGACCTGAATGAAAAGCTGTAAATTTCCTACTATCTGGTTCAAGTTCCACGTTATAAAACCCTTGGCTTAAGTCTAAGTGCGTAAAATAAATGCAACCAGATAGCGAGTCTAATATCTCATGAATATTTGGCAGTGGGAATTTATCATTTTGAACACAGTTATTTAACTTTCGGTAATCAATGACTAGACGCCATTTCTTCTCTCCATTTGATTTCTTTGGTACTAATAGAACGGGACTAGACCATTCGCTATTACAGGGTTCTATTATACCTTGTTCGAGCATGCGGTTAATTTGATTCTGTATTTCCCCTTTTTGTGAATGTGGGAGCCTGTAAGGTTTGCTGTAACTTGGTCTAGTACCGGGTTGTATTGTTATTGAATGTTTATATATAGTTGTCGTAGTGAGTTGGTCTCCTTCGAGATAAAAGATATCGTTATACTTTGCGCATATGTTCCTAATGCTGATTTTTTCCTCCTTATTTAGATGATCTAATTTTAATAAGGGAAGCAGTTTTTTGACTCGTTCTGCATGTTTCTTTGGCTTGTTAAATATACAGATATTATAATCTCTTGCTTTATGTATTTTAGGATTAATGCTATGTACATAAAAATCGTTTTCTGTTGTGTTCAAAATTCTTATTGGTAGCTTTCCGTCCGCGGGGCTTGCTATTGTACTTGCTAAAAATATTCCGTTTCCTATCTGCTCTGCGCAAACTACACAATCTTCTGTTATATCGGTCGTAATGTAATGTGTGCTTTCGGACCTAGCGGGTATAGTTAGCGTCTCGTTATGTTTGGTAATAGGCACACAAATTTCTTTATTGTTATTATACATAACTAAGGAGTAATTTTTGAAGTTAATAATCGAATGATATTTGCTCAAAAAGTCTTGGCCTAAAATGCCACTTGCCTTACAGGGTAAGGATTCAAATACGTAGAATTTATGGCTTAGAATTTGTTCACCTGCTCTTAATTCAAGATAAACAAAACCGATCGCTTCAATTTTTCCACCAATACCATCTACAACAAGTTTTCCTTTTTGGATGGGTTCATTCAACTCAGCAATGTGTTTATATTTTATGGCCGATATGGATGCACCGGTGTCGATTAGCCACGTATATGTAAGATTGTTATGTTTAGAGTGTAATGAAATATGATATATGCTACTACATGACATCATAACGCTTTTATTCACGAAAAAACTCTTCTGAATTATTATTATCATTGTTATTTTCAGATTGATTTTCTCGCGGATTTGAATCTGTCAAAATATGCGTATTTTGTTGCTGTTCCTGGTGAATAGTAGCTTGGTTAAAAAAAATCCTACCTTTAGCTCCACGGTTAAATGTGCCGCGGCCACGAGATCTCCATCCACCGCGACCTGTTTGCGATATTCGATCATCCCTCCGTTCCGCCGGTGGCGTTGATTGTCCTCGTCTTCGTGACATCCCCTGGCCTCTGGAATTCCTATATTGGTAGTAATTGTTATTACGACGCATAAATAAAATGTCACCTGACGTGGACGGTGTTGAAACTTCCTCATCGATGGCTGCTTGTATGGCATCACTTAAAGATGTAAACTGTCGTGCTGCTATTATTGTGCTTAGTCGACGATTTCTTAATCCGTCGGCAAAACTTTTAATGGCTGATTTTTCGTTAATAGGCTTCAATATATCGAAGCTAGACTCATTGCCTTCAGATTGGGAAATCGTCAAGTCAACAAACAAATCAGTTATTTTCTTACCGTAGTCATCTATAGTAAGATCATTTTGTTTCAAATTGTACAATTTGTGTTGTAGAGCTGTTGCTGATTTTTTTGGTAACAGACATGTTTTCATAGCCTTTACTAACTCATTAACACTGTCATACTTTGCATTAAGTTTAAGTTTAGCAGACTGCGAAAGTCGACTTTTTAAAACAAAATTTATCAATTTAATTTGTCCGTCTACGTCAAGTTCCGTTTCATAGTATTCTACGCCATCAATGAGCTGTTTCGTATTTGTGCCGTCGTCATTTAGAACTGGTAATAAGCTCAAGGCGATTTTTAAATCGAATTTCGCCATATTTTGTTCAATAATTGACTCTTCAGTCGATGAATTATTACACAAATCTAAAATATTGTCATACAGGTTAACAAAATCTTTGTTTAATTTATTAAATTTACATAATTCCTCGTCTTTTAATCCGGTTTTAAGTAGCCTTAAATGGTCTAAGCTCTCATTGAAATTACTCAGCAATTTATCGGCCTCTTTTAGTTTTTTCAAAACAATTTCACCCTTTCGTCTACTTGGTCCTATTTTTATTAAATATATTCTTATCTTACCAAGGTCATTGTATATCTGTAACAATTCGTCATACATAACTGTCCATAATTTTATAGTTCATATACCAAATGCAAGTTCATATCGCGACTATGATTCCACTGTTGCACGCATACACTGCCCATGTTAGAATTACCACACTTTCACATTCATTAGAACACGGAACTCACAAGAACACTAGCCGAATTGTATGATTTGTTACACGCCTCTGTGTTGTCAGGGATTCTTGTTGGAAGCGTGGACCCGACGTTCCTCGCCTGCAGACACGTTACCAGCACCGTCGCGACACCTTCTGGATCGATCCACAGAACGCCTTAAGATGTGTCTCGTTATCTGCTCTCGCGCCCAGGACTCATGACATCTTTTGTAAATTTTAAAGATGGAGTATAGTGCACCGATGAATAATATCGTGCAAATTATTGTTAACACGATACTTATGGCCGATAAATGAAATTTAAATTCCTCTACCGTCGCTGTGTTTTTAGCGGCGCTATTTTGATTGAGAAAAACCTCCTCATTAGTTACTTTTGAGTTGCACATTTTTCAAAGTCACTTTTAATATATTTTTCACTTAAACAGTTGCCACACTGAGCAAAACCGATACTAATCGCGTACATGATTCAAGCCCTGTTTAGTGGCAGGGTCGCCATGTATGGTCGGGTGTCAGATATAATAAAACATCCCAAAATGTGGTGTAAGACTGCCTTTATTATGTTGATACTATGACTTATATATTGGTTACACACATTGAAATAGAGGTTGCATACGTACTACATCACATATGTGTACTACTATTATTGTAAATTAAATAGTAGTCAATAGTAACTCAGCCTTTTTTTATTATTGAATCGTAAAATTAAATACAAGGTGTTAATGTACACCGGATATTTAATTTTACAATCCATGTCAAATCAATCATTCCTTGACATAAGGAATAGAGTAATAAGATTATAAAACAAAAAAAAAGCGGGAAGTCAGATTACCCGTGTAACGACTGTCAAAGATGTAAAAATGACAGCCGGGACCAACGGCTTAACGTGCTTTCCGAGGCACGGAGGAGTCATAACATACCAGGAGTTACCCCTCACTTCCTTCATCTTCAGGCAGATCGAAGTTGATCCGCCTCCTCATAAGAGCCACCCCTTTGGTGTGGCGCACCAGCGGTGTCTCTCGCGGATGGGAGGTTACCTTTCCACTATTAGTGGAAACCGAATCAGAGTCCGAAGGCGACGTTGATTCAGAAGAAACGGGAACGCGCAAGATTCTAACGTGCGGCGTCCCTTTTCTCCCCTTGCACGGCTGCTTCGTGTTGCGGCCGTTAATATATTCCTCGATTTTTTCGAAGAGCTCGGCCGACACGCTGAAACCGACGATCACGGTTTCCATCATAATTATCTTGAAAAACAAAAAAAAATTGTTCGAGGACGGACACTACACTGCGACTGTCACTCGTCGAGATCCAGAAGCGTAATGAGCCAAATTCACAATGACGCCGTCTTTTATAGGCGGCGGACCGACGCGATTAGCGGCTGTGGAGTCACTAGCGCCCCGTGTCCCTTCTCTTTCCAAGTGCTCTATTGTTGAAATTTATCGTACTACTATTTGATTGACAATGAGTGTATACTACTATTATTGAAAATTAAATAGTAGTCAATAGTAACTCAGCCTTTTTTTATTATTGAATCGTAAAATTAAATACAAGGTGTTAATGTACACCGGATATTAAATTTTACAATCCATGTCAAATCAATCATTCCTTGACATAAGGAATAGAGTAATAAGATTATAAAACAAAAAAAAAGCGGGAAGTCAGATTACCCGTGTAACGACTGTCAAAGATGTAAAAATGACAGCCGGGACCAACGGCTTAACGTGCTTTCCGAGGCACGGAGGAGTCATAACATACCAGGAGTTACCCCTCACTTCCTTCATCTTCAGGCAGATCGAAGTTGATCCGCCTCCTCATAAGAGCCACCCCTTTGGTGTGGCGCACCAGCGGTGTCTCTCGCGGATGGGAGGTTACCTTTCCACTATTAGTGGAAACCGAATCAGAGTCCGAAGGCGACGTTGATTCAGAAGAAACGGGAACGCGCAAGATTCTAACGTGCGGCGTCCCTTTTCTCCCCTTGCACGGCTGCTTCGTGTTGCGGCCGTTAATATATTCCTCGATTTTTTCGAAGAGCTCGGCCGACACGCTTAAACCGACGATCACGGTTTCCATCATAATTATCTTGAAAAACAAAAAAAAATTGTTCGAGGACGGACACTACACTGCGACTGTCACTCGTCGAGATCCAGAAGCGTAATGAGCCAAATTCACAATGACGCCGTCTTTTATAGGCGGCGGAACGACGCGATTAGCGGCTGTGGAGTCACTAGCGCCGCGTGTCCCTTCTCTTTCCAAGTGTTCTATTTTTGAAATATGTCGTACTACTATTTGATTGACAATGAGTGTATACTACTATTATTGTAAATTAAATAGTAGTCAATAGTAACTCAGCCTTTTTTTATTATTGAATCGTAAAATTAAATACAAGGTGTTAATGTACACCGGATATTTAATTTTACAATCCATGTCAAATCAATCATTCCTTGACATAAGGAATAGAGTAATAAGATTATAAAACAAAAAAAAAGCGGGAAGTCAGATTACCCGTGTAACGACTGTCAAAGATGTAAAAATGACAGCCGGGACCAACGGCTTAACGTGCTTTCCGAGGCACGGAGGAGTCATAACATACCAGGAGTTACCCCTCACTTCCTTCATCTTCAGGCAGATCGAAGTTGATCCGCCTCCTCATAAGAGCCACCCCTTTGGTGTGGCGCACCAGCGGTGTCTCTCGCGGATGGGAGGTTACCTTTCCACTAGTAGTGGAAACCGAATCAGAGTCCGAAGGCGAAGTTGATTCAGAAGAAACGGGAACGCGCAAGATTCTAACGTGCGGCGTCCCTTTTCTCCCCTTGCACGGCTGCTTCGTGTTGCGGCCGTTAATATATTCCTCGATTTTTTCGAAGAGCTCGGCCGACACGCTGAAACCGACGATCACGGTTTCCATCATAATTATCTTGAAAAACAAAAAAAAATTGTTCGAGGACGGACACTACACTGCGACTGTCACTCGTCGAGATCCAGAAGCGTAATGAGCCAAATTCACAATGACGCCGTCTTTTATAGGCGGCGGACCGACGCGATTAGCGGCTGTGGAGTCACTAGCGCCCCGTGTCCCTTCTCTTTCCAAGTGCTCTATTGTTGAAATATATCGTACTACTATTTGATTGACAATGAGTGTATACTACTATTATTGAAAATTAAATAGTGGTCAATAGTAACTCAGCCTTTTTTTATTATTGAATCGTAAAAATAATACAAGGTGTTAATGTACACCGGATATTTAATTTTACAATCCATGTCAAATCAATCATTCCTTGACATAAGGAATAGAGTAATAAGATTATAAAACAAAAAAA
The DNA here is from genome assembly GCA_964057195.1 of Orthosia cruda. Lineage (NCBI taxonomy): Eukaryota > Metazoa > Arthropoda > Insecta > Lepidoptera > Noctuidae > Orthosia > Orthosia cruda. The sequence continues at coordinate 43,763,347 of OZ059827.1, read as the reverse complement.
AAGCGGGAAGTCAGATTACCCGTGTAACGACTGTCAAAGATGTAAAAATGACAGCCGGGACCAACGGCTTAACGTGCTTTCCGTGGCACGGAGGAGTCATAACATACCAGGAGTTACCCCTCACTTCCCTCATCTTCAGGCAGATCGAAGTTGATCCGCCTCCTCATAAGAGCCACCCCTTTGGTGTGGCGCACCAGCGGTGTCTCTCGCGGATGGGAGGTTACCTTTCCACTAGTAGTGGAAACCGAATCAGAGTCCGAAGGCGAAGTTGATTCAGAAGAAACGGGAACGCGCAAGATTCTAACGTGCGGCGTCCCTTTTCTCCCCTTGCACGGCTGCTTCGTGTTGCGGCCGTTAATATATTCCTCGATTTTTTCGAAGAGCTCGGCCGACACGCTGAAACCGATGATCACGGTTTCCAACATAATTATCTTGAAAAACAAAAAAAAATTGTTCGAGGACGGACACTACACTGCGACTGTCACTCGTCGAGATCCAGAAGCGTAATGAGCCAAATTCACAATGACGCCGTCTTTTATAGGCGGCGGACCGACGCGATTAGCGGCTGTGGAGTCACTAGCGCCCCGTGTCCCTTCTCTTTCCAAGTGCTCTATTGTTGAAATATATCGTACTACTATTTGATTGACAATGAGTGTATACTACTATTATTGAAAATTAAATAGTGGTCAATAGTAACTCAGCCTTTTTTTATTATTGAATCGTAAAATTAAATACAAGGTGTTAATGTACACCGGATATTTAATTTTACAATCCATGTCACATCAATCATTCCTTGACATAAGGAATAGAGTAATAAGATTATAAAACAAAAAAAAAGCGGGAAGTCAGATTACCCGTGTAACGACTGTCAAAGATGTAAAAATGACAGCCGGGACCAACGGCTTAACTTGCTTTCCGAGGCACGGAGGAGTCATAACATACCAGGAGTTACCCCTCACTTCCTTCATCTTCAGGCAGATCGAAGTTGATCCGCCTCCTCATAAGAGCCACCCCTTTGGTGTGGCGCACCAGCGGTGTCTCTCGCGGATGGGAGGTTACCTTTCCACTAGTAGTGGAAACCGAATCAGAGTCCGAAGGCGAAGTTGATTCAGAAGAAACGGGAACGCGCAAGATTCTAACGTGCGGCGTCCCTTTTCTCCCCTTGCACGGCTGCTTCGTGTTGCGGCCGTTAATATATTCCTCGATTTTTTAGAAGAGCTCGGCCGACACGCTGAAACCGACGATCACGGTTTCCATCATAATTATCTTGAAAAACAAAAAAAAATTGTTCGAGGACGGACACTACACTGCGACTGTCACTCGTCGAGATCCAGAAGCGTAATGAGCCAAATTCACAATGACGCCGTCTTTTATAGGCGGCGGACCGACGCGATTAGCGGCTGTGGAGTCACTAGCGCCGCGTGTCCCTTCTCTTTCCAAGTGCTCTATTCTTGAAATATGTCGTACTACTATTTGATTGACAATGAGTGTATACTACTATTATTGTAAATTAAATAGTAGTCAATAGTAACTCAGCCTTTTTTTATTATTGAATCGTAAAATTAAATACAAGGTGTTAATGTACACCGGATATTTAATTTTACAATCCATGTCAAATCAATCATTCCTTGACATAAGGAATAGAGTAATAAGATTATAAAACAAAAAAAAAGCGGGAAGTCAGATTACCCGTGTAACGACTGTCAAAGATGTAAAAATGACAGCCGGGACCAACGGCTTAACGTGCTTTCCGAGGCACGGAGGAGTCATAACATACCAGGAGTTACCCCTCACTTCCTTCATCTTCAGGCAGATCGAAGTTGATCCGCCTCCTCATAAGAGCCACCCCTTTGGTGTGGCGCACCAGCGGTGTCTCTCGCGGATGGGAGGTTACCTTTCCACTAGTAGTGGAAACCGAATCAGAGTCCGAAGGCGAAGTTGATTCAGAAGAAACGGGAACGCGCAAGATTCTAACGTGCGGCGTCCCTTTTCTCCCCTTGCACGGCTGCTTCGTGTTGCGGCCGTTAATATATTCCTCGATTTTTTCGAAGAGCTCGGCCGACACGCTGAAACCGACGATCACGGTTTCCATCATAATTATCTTGAAAAACAAAAAAAAATTGTTCGAGGACGGACACTACACTGCGACTGTCACTCGTCGAGATCCAGAAGCGTAATGAGCCAAATTCACAATGACGCCGTCTTTTATAGGCGGCGGACCGACGCGATTAGCGGCTGTGGAGTCACTAGCGCCCCGTGTCCCTTCTCTTTCCAAGTGCTCTATTGTTGAAATATATCGTACTACTATTTGATTGACAATGAGTGTATACTACTATTATTGAAAATTAAATAGTGGTCAATAGTAATTCAGCCTTTTTTTATTATTGAATCGTAAAAATAATACAAGGTGTTAATGTACACCGGATATTTAATTTTACAATCCATGTCAAATCAATCATTCCTTGACATAAGGAATAGAGTAATAAGATTATAAAACAAAAAAAAAGCGGGAAGTCAGATTACCCGTGTAACGACTGTCAAAGATGTAAAAATGACAGCCGGGACCAACGGCTTAACGTGCTTTCCGTGGCACGGAGGAGTCATAACATACCAGGAGTTACCCCTCACTTCCCTCATCTTCAGGCAGATCGAAGTTGATCCGCCTCCTCATAAGAGCCACCCCTTTGGTGTGGCGCACCAGCGGTGTCTCTCGCGGATGGGAGGTTACCTTTCCACTAGTAGTGGAAACCGAATCAGAGTCCGAAGGCGAAGTTGATTCAGAAGAAACGGGAACGCGCAAGATTCTAACGTGCGGCGTCCCTTTTCTCCCCTTGCACGGCTGCTTCGTGTTGCGGCCGTTAATATATTCCTCGATTTTTTCGAAGAGCTCGGCCGACACGCTGAAACCGATGATCACGGTTTCCAACATAATTATCTTGAAAAACAAAAAAAAATTGTTCGAGGACGGACACTACACTGCGACTGTCACTCGTCGAGATCCAGAAGCGTAATGAGCCAAATTCACAATGACGCCGTCTTTTATAGGCGGCGGACCGACGCGATTAGCGGCTGTGGAGTCACTAGCGCCCCGTGTCCCTTCTCTTTCCAAGTGCTCTATTGTTGAAATATATCGTACTACTATTTGATTGACAATGAGTGTATACTACTATTATTGAAAATTAAATAGTGGTCAATAGTAACTCAGCCTTTTTTTATTATTGAATCGTAAAATTAAATACAAGGTGTTAATGTACACCGGATATTTAATTTTACAATCCATGTCACATCAATCATTCCTTGACATAAGGAATAGAGTAATAAGATTATAAAACAAAAAAAAAGCGGGAAGTCAGATTACCCGTGTAACGACTGTCAAAGATGTAAAAATGACAGCCGGGACCAACGGCTTAACTTGCTTTCCGAGGCACGGAGGAGTCATAACATACCAGGAGTTACCCCTCACTTCCTTCATCTTCAGGCAGATCGAAGTTGATCCGCCTCCTCATAAGAGCCACCCCTTTGGTGTGGCGCACCAGCGGTGTCTCTCGCGGATGGGAGGTTACCTTTCCACTAGTAGTGGAAACCGAATCAGAGTCCGAAGGCGACGTTGATTCAGAAGAAACGGGAACGCGCAAGATTCTAACGTGCGGCGTCCCTTTTCTCCCCTTGCACGGCTGCTTCGTGTTGCGGCCGTTAATATATTCCTCGATTTTTTCGAAGAGCTCGGCCGACACGCTGAAACCGACGATCACGGTTTCCATCATAATTATCTTGAAAAACAAAAAAAAATTGTTCGAGGACGGACACTACACTGCGACTGTCACTCGTCGAGATCCAGAAGCGTAATGAGCCAAATTCACAATGACGCCGTCTTTTATAGGCGGCGGACCGACGCGATTAGCGGCTGTGGAGTCACTAGCGCCGCGTGTCCCTTCTCTTTCCAAGTGCTCTATTCTTGAAATATGTCGTACTACTATTTGATTGACAATGAGTGTATACTACTATTATTGTAAATTAAATAGTAGTCAATAGTAACTCAGCCTTTTTTTATTATTGAATCGTAAAATTAAATACAAGGTGTTAATGTACACCGGATATTTAATTTTACAATCCATGTCAAATCAATCATTCCTTGACATAAGGAATAGAGTAATAAGATTATAAAACAAAAAAAAAGCGGGAAGTCAGATTACCCGTGTAACGACTGTCAAAGATGTAAAAATGACAGCCGGGACCAACGGCTTAACGTGCTTTCCGAGGCACGGAGGAGTCATAACATACCAGGAGTTACCCCTCACTTCCTTCATCTTCAGGCAGATCGAAGTTGATCCGCCTCCTCATAAGAGCCACCCCTTTGGTGTGGCGCACCAGCGGTGTCTCTCGCGGATGGGAGGTTACCTTTCCACTAGTTGTGGAAACCGAATCAGAGTCCGAAGGCGAAGTTGATTCAGAAGAAACGGGAACGCGCAAGATTCTAACGTGCGGCGTCCCTTTTCTCCCCTTGCACGGCTGCTTCGTGTTGCGGCCGTTAATATATTCCTCGAATTTTTCGAAGAGCTCGGCCGACACGCTGAAACCGACGATCACGGTTTCCATCATAATTATCTTGAAAAACAAAAAAAAATTGTTCGAGGACGGACACTACACTGCGACTGTCACTCGTCGAGATCCAGAAGCGTAATGAGCCAAATTCACAATGACGCCGTCTTTTATAGGCGGCGGACCGACGCGAATAGCGGCTGTGGAGTCACTAGCGCCGCGTGTCCCTTCTCTTTCCAAGTGCTCTATTCTTGAAATATATCGTACTACTATTTGATTGACAATGAGTGTATACTACTATTATTGTAAATTAAATAGTAGTCAATAGTAACTCAGCCTTTTTTTATTATTGAATCGTAAAATTAAATACAAGGTGTTAATGTACACCGGATATTTAATTTTACAATCCATGTCAAATCAATCATTCCTTGACATAAGGAATAGAGTAATAAGATTATAAAACAAAAAAAAAGCGGGAAGTCAGATTACCCGTGTAACGACTGTCAAAGATGTAAAAATGACAGCCGGGACCAACGGCTTAACGTGCTTTCCGAGGCACGGAGGAGTCATAACATACCAGGAGTTACCCCTCACTTCCTTCATCTTCAGGCAGATCGAAGTTGATCCGCCTCGTCATAAGAGCCACCCCTTTGGTGTGGCGCACCAGCGGTGTCTCTCGCGGATGGGAGGTTACCTTTCCACTAGTAGTGGAAACCGAATCAGAGTCCGAAGGCGAAGTTGATTCAGAAGAAACGGGAACGCGCAAGATTCTAACGTGCGGCGTCCCTTTTCTCCCCTTGCACGGCTGCTTCGTGTTGCGGCCGTTAATATATTCCTCGATTTTTTCGAAGAGCTCGGCCAACACGCTGAAACCGAAGATCACGGTTTCCATCATAATTATATTGAAAAACAAAAAAAAATTGTTCGAGGACGGACACTACACTGCGACTGTCACTCGTCGAGATCCAGAAGCGTAATGAGCCAAATTCACAATGACGCCGTCTTTTATAGGCGGCGGACCGACGCGATTAGCGGCTGTGGAGTCACTAGCGCCCCGTGTCCCTTCTCTTTCCAAGTGCTCTATTGTTGAAATTTATCGTACTACTATTTGATTGACAATGAGTGTATACTACTATTATTGAAAATTAAATAGTAGTCAATAGTAACTCAGCCTTTTTTTATTATTGAATCGTAAAATTAAATACAAAGTGTTAATGTACACCGGATATTAAATTTTACAATCCATGTCAAATCAATCATTCCTTGACATAAGGAATAGAGTAATAAGATTATAAAACAAAAAAAAAGCGGGAAGTCAGATTACCCGTGTAACGACTGTCAAAGATGTAAAAATGACAGCCGGGACCAACGGCTTAACGTGCTTTCCGTGGCACGGAGGAGTCATAACATACCAGGAGTTACCCCTCACTTCCCTCATCTTCAGGCAGATCGAAGTTGATCCGCCTCCTCATAAGAGCCACCCCTTTGGTGTGGCGCACCAGCGGTGTCTCTCGCGGATGGGAGGTTACCTTTCCACTAGTAGTGGAAACCGAATCAGAGTCCGAAGGCGAAGTTGATTCAGAAGAAACGGGAACGCGCAAGATTCTAACGTGCGGCGTCCCTTTTCTCCCCTTGCACGGCTGCTTCGTGTTGCGGCCGTTAATATATTCCTCGATTTTTTCGAAGAGCTCGGCCGACACGCTGAAACCGATGATCACGGTTTCCAACATAATTATCTTGAAAAACAAAAAAAAATTGTTCGAGGACGGACACTACACTGCGACTGTCACTCGTCGAGATCCAGAAGCGTAATGAGCCAAATTCACAATGACGCCGTCTTTTATAGGCGGCGGACCGACGCGATTAGCGGCTGTGGAGTCACTAGCGCCCCGTGTCCCTTCTCTTTCCAAGTGCTCTATTGTTGAAATATATCGTACTACTATTTGATTGACAATGAGTGTATACTACTATTATTGAAAATTAAATAGTGGTCAATAGTAACTCAGCCTTTTTTTATTATTGAATCGTAAAATTAAATACAAGGTGTTAATGTACACCGGATATTTAATTTTACAATCCATGTCACATCAATCATTCCTTGACATAAGGAATAGAGTAATAAGATTATAAAACAAAAAAAAAGCGGGAAGTCAGATTACCCGTGTAACGACTGTCAAAGATGTAAAAATGACAGCCGGGACCAACGGCTTAACTTGCTTTCCGAGGCACGGAGGAGTCATAACATACCAGGAGTTACCCCTCACTTCCTTCATCTTCAGGCAGATCGAAGTTGATCCGCCTCCTCATAAGAGCCACCCCTTTGGTGTGGCGCACCAGCGGTGTCTCTCGCGGATGGGAGGTTACCTTTCCACTAGTAGTGGAAACCGAATCAGAGTCCGAAGGCGACGTTGATTCAGAAGAAACGGGAACGCGCAAGATTCTAACGTGCGGCGTCCCTTTTCTCCCCTTGCACGGCTGCTTCGTGTTGCGGCCGTTAATATATTCCTCGATTTTTTCGAAGAGCTCGGCCGACACGCTGAAACCGACGATCACGGTTTCCATCATAATTATCTTGAAAAACAAAAAAAAATTGTTCGAGGACGGACACTACACTGCGACTGTCACTCGTCGAGATCCAGAAGCGTAATGAGCCAAATTCACAATGACGCCGTCTTTTATAGGCGGCGGACCGACGCGATTAGCGGCTGTGGAGTCACTAGCGCCGCGTGTCCCTTCTCTTTCCAAGTGCTCTATTCTTGAAATATGTCGTACTACTATTTGATTGACAATGAGTGTATACTACTATTATTGTAAATTAAATAGTAGTCAATAGTAACTCAGCCTTTTTTTATTATTGAATCGTAAAATTAAATACAAGGTGTTAATGTACACCGGATATTTAATTTTACAATCCATGTCAAATCAATCATTCCTTGACATAAGGAATAGAGTAATAAGATTATAAAACAAAAAAAAAGCGGGAAGTCAGATTACCCGTGTAACGACTGTCAAAGATGTAAAAATGACAGCCGGGACCAACGGCTTAACGTGCTTTCCGAGGCACGGAGGAGTCATAACATACCAGGAGTTACCCCTCACTTCCTTCATCTTCAGGCAGATCGAAGTTGATCCGCCTCCTCATAAGAGCCACCCCTTTGGTGTGGCGCACCAGCGGTGTCTCTCGCGGATGGGAGGTTACCTTTCCACTAGTTGTGGAAACCGAATCAGAGTCCGAAGGCGAAGTTGATTCAGAAGAAACGGGAACGCGCAAGATTCTAACGTGCGGCGTCCCTTTTCTCCCCTTGCACGGCTGCTTCGTGTTGCGGCCGTTAATATATTCCTCGAATTTTTCGAAGAGCTCGGCCGACACGCTGAAACCGACGATCACGGTTTCCATCATAATTATCTTGAAAAACAAAAAAAAATTGTTCGAGGACGGACACTACACTGCGACTGTCACTCGTCGAGATCCAGAAGCGTAATGAGCCAAATTCACAATGACGCCGTCTTTTATAGGCGGCGGACCGACGCGAATAGCGGCTGTGGAGTCACTAGCGCCGCGTGTCCCTTCTCTTTCCAAGTGCTCTATTCTTGAAATATATCGTACTACTATTTGATTGACAATGAGTGTATACTACTATTATTGTAAATTAAATAGTAGTCAATAGTAACTCAGCCTTTTTTTATTATTGAATCGTAAAATTAAATACAAGGTGTTAATGTACACCGGATATTTAATTTTACAATCCATGTCAAATCAATCATTCCTTGACATAAGGAATAGAGTAATAAGATTATAAAACAAAAAAAAAGCGGGAAGTCAGATTACCCGTGTAACGACTGTCAAAGATGTAAAAATGACAGCCGGGACCAACGGCTTAACGTGCTTTCCGAGGCACGGAGGAGTCATAACATACCAGGAGTTACCCCTCACTTCCTTCATCTTCAGGCAGATCGAAGTTGATCCGCCTCGTCATAAGAGCCACCCCTTTGGTGTGGCGCACCAGCGGTGTCTCTCGCGGATGGGAGGTTACCTTTCCACTAGTAGTGGAAACCGAATCAGAGTCCGAAGGCGAAGTTGATTCAGAAGAAACGGGAACGCGCAAGATTCTAACGTGCGGCGTCCCTTTTCTCCCCTTGCACGGCTGCTTCGTGTTGCGGCCGTTAATATATTCCTCGATTTTTTCGAAGAGCTCGGCCAACACGCTGAAACCGAAGATCACGGTTTCCATCATAATTATATTGAAAAACAAAAAAAAATTGTTCGAGGACGGACACTACACTGCGACTGTCACTCGTCGAGATCCAGAAGCGTAATGAGCCAAATTCACAATGACGCCGTCTTTTATAGGCGGCGGACCGACGCGATTAGCGGCTGTGGAGTCACTAGCGCCCCGTGTCCCTTCTCTTTCCAAGTGCTCTATTGTTGAAATTTATCGTACTACTATTTGATTGACAATGAGTGTATACTACTATTATTGAAAATTAAATAGTAGTCAATAGTAACTCAGCCTTTTTTTATTATTGAATCGTAAAATTAAATACAAAGTGTTAATGTACACCGGATATTAAATTTTACAATCCATGTCAAATCAATCATTCCTTGACATAAGGAATAGAGTAATAAGATTATAAAACAAAAAAAAAGCGGGAAGTCAGATTACCCGTGTAACGACTGTCAAAGATGTAAAAATGACAGCCGGGACCAACGGCTTAACTTGCTTTCCGAGGCACGGAGGAGTCATAACATACCAGGAGTTACCCCTCACTTCCTTCATCTTCAGGCAGATCGAAGTTGATCCGCCTCGTCATAAGAGCCACCCCTTTGGTGTGGCGCACCAGCGGTGTCTCTCGCGGATGGGAGGTTACCTTTCCACTAGTAGTGGAAACCGAATCAGAGTCCGAAGGCGAAGTTGATTCAGAAGAAACGGGAACGCGCAAGATTCTAACGTGCGGCGTCCCTTTTCTCCCCTTGCACGGCTGCTTCGTGTTGCGGCCGTTAATATATTCCTCGATTTTTTCGAAGAGCTCGGCCGACACGCTGAAACCGAAGATCACGGTTTCCATCATAATTATATTGAAAAACAAAAAAAAATTGTTCGAGGACGGACACTACACTGCGACTGTCACTCGTCGAGATCCAGAAGCGTAATGAGCCAAATTCACAATGACGCCGTCTTTTATAGGCGGCGGACCGACGCGATTAGCGGCTGTGGAGTCACTAGCGCCGCGTGTCCCTTCTCTTTCCAAGTGCTCTATTCTTGAAATATATCGTACTACTATTTGATTGACAATGAGTGTATACTACTATTATTGTAAATTAAATAGTAGTCAATAGTAACTCAGCCTTTTTTTATTATTGAATCGTAAAATTAAATACAAGGTGTTAATGTACACCGGATATTTAATTTTACAATCCATGTCAAATCAATCATTCCTTGACATAAGGAATAGAGTAATAAGATTATAAAACAAAAAAAAAGCGGGAAGTCAGATTACCCGTGTAACGACTGTCAAAGATGTAAAAATGACAGCCGGGACCAACGGCTTAACGTGCTTTCCGAGGCACGGAGGAGTCATAACATACCAGGAGTTACCCCTCACTTCCTTCATCTTCAGGCAGATCGAAGTTGATCCGCCTCGTCATAAGAGCCACCCCTTTGGTGTGGCGCACCAGCGGTGTCTCTCGCGGATGGGAGGTTACCTTTCCACTAGTAGTGGAAACCGAATCAGAGTCCGAAGGCGAAGTTGATTCAGAAGAAACGGGAACGCGCAAGATTCTAACGTGCGGCGTCCCTTTTCTCCCCTTGCACGGCTGCTTCGTGTTGCGGCCGTTAATATATTCCTCGAATTTTTCGAAGAGCTCGGCCGACACGCTGAAACCGACGATCACGGTTTCCATCATAATTATCTTGAAAAACAAAAAAAAATTGTTCGAGGACGGACACTACACTGCGACTGTCACTCGTCGAGATCCAGAAGCGTAATGAGCCAAATTCACAATGACGCCGTCTTTTATAGGCGGCGGACCGACGCGAATAGCGGCTGTGGAGTCACTAGCGCCGCGTGTCCCTTCTCTTTCCAAGTGCTCTATTCTTGAAATATATCGTACTACTATTTGATTGACAATGAGTGTATACTACTATTATTGTAAATTAAATAGTAGTCAATAGTAACTCAGCCTTTTTTTATTATTGAATCGTAAAATTAAATACAAGGTGTTAATGTACACCGGATATTTAATTTTACAATCCATGTCAAATCAATCATTCCTTGACATAAGGAATAGAGTAATAAGATTATAAAACAAAAAAAAAGCGGGAAGTCAGATTACCCGTGTAACGACTGTCAAAGATGTAAAAATGACAGCCGGGACCAACGGCTTAACGTGCTTTCCGAGGCACGGAGGAGTCATAACATACCAGGAGTTACCCCTCACTTCCTTCATCTTCAGGCAGATCGAAGTTGATCCGCCTCCTCATAAGAGCCACCCCTTTGGTGTGGCGCACCAGCGGTGTCTCTCGCGGATGGGAGGTTACCTTTCCACTAGTAGTGGAAACCGAATCAGAGTCCGAAGGCGACGTTGATTCAGAAGAAACGGGAACGCGCAAGATTCTAACGTGCGGCGTCCCTTTTCTCCCCTTGCACGGCTGCTTCGTGTTGCGGCCGTTAATATATTCCTCGATTTTTTCGAAGAGCTCGGCCGACACGCTGAAACCGAAGATCACGGTTTCCATCATAATTATCTTGAAAAACAAAAAAAAAATTGTTCGAGGACGGACACTACACTGCGACTGTCACTCGTCGAGATCCAGAAGCGTAATGAGCCAAATTCACAATGACGCCGTCTTTTATAGGCGGCGGACCGACGCGATTAGCGGCTGTGGAGTCACTAGCGCCGCGTGTCCCTTCTCTTTCCAAGTGCTCTATTCTTGAAATATGTCGTACTACTATTTGATTGACAATGAGTGTATACTACTATTATTGTAAATTAAATAGTAGTCAATAGTAACTCAGCCTTTTTTTATTATTGAATCGTAAAATTAAATACAAGGTGTTAATGTACACCGGATATTTAATTTTACAATCCATGTCAAATCAATCATTCCTTGACATAAGGAATAGAGTAATAAGATTATAAAACAAAAAAAAAGCGGGAAGTCAGATTACCCGTGTAACGACTGTCAAAGATGTAAAAATGACAGCCGGGACCAACGGCTTAACGTGCTTTCCGAGGCACGGAGGAGTCATAACATACCAGGAGTTACCCCTCACTTCCTTCATCTTCAGGCAGATCGAAGTTGATCCGCCTCCTCATAAGAGCCACCCCTTTGGTGTGGCGCACCAGCGGTGTCTCTCGCGGATGGGAGGTTACCTTTCCACTAGTTGTGGAAACCGAATCAGAGTCCGAAGGCGAAGTTGATTCAGAAGAAACGGGAACGCGCAAGATTCTAACGTGCGGCGTCCCTTTTCTCCCCTTGCACGGCTGCTTCGTGTTGCGGCCGTTAATATATTCCTCGAATTTTTCGAAGAGCTCGGCCGACACGCTGAAACCGACGATCACGGTTTCCATCATAATTATCTTGAAAAACAAAAAAAAATTGTTCGAGGACGGACACTACACTGCGACTGTCACTCGTCGAGATCCAGAAGCGTAATGAGCCAAATTCACAATGACGCCGTCTTTTATAGGCGGCGGACCGACGCGAATAGCGGCTGTGGAGTCACTAGCGCCGCGTGTCCCTTCTCTTTCCAAGTGCTCTATTCTTGAAATATATCGTACTACTATTTGATTGACAATGAGTGTATACTACTATTATTGTAAATTAAATAGTAGTCAATAGTAACTCAGCCTTTTTTTATTATTGAATCGTAAAATTAAATACAAGGTGTTAATGTACACCGGATATTTAATTTTACAATCCATGTCAAATCAATCATTCCTTGACATAAGGAATAGAGTAATAAGATTATAAAACAAAAAAAAAGCGGGAAGTCAGATTACCCGTGTAACGACTGTCAAAGATGTAAAAATGACAGCCGGGACCAACGGCTTAACGTGCTTTCCGAGGCACGGAGGAGTCATAACATACCAGGAGTTACCCCTCACTTCCTTCATCTTCAGGCAGATCGAAGTTGATCCGCCTCGTCATAAGAGCCACCCCTTTGGTGTGGCGCACCAGCGGTGTCTCTCGCGGATGGGAGGTTACCTTTCCACTAGTAGTGGAAACCGAATCAGAGTCCGAAGGCGAAGTTGATTCAGAAGAAACGGGAACGCGCAAGATTCTAACGTGCGGCGTCCCTTTTCTCCCCTTGCACGGCTGCTTCGTGTTGCGGCCGTTAATATATTCCTCGATTTTTTCGAAGAGCTCGGCCAACACGCTGAAACCGAAGATCACGGTTTCCATCATAATTATATTGAAAAACAAAAAAAAATTGTTCGAGGACGGACACTACACTGCGACTGTCACTCGTCGAGATCCAGAAGCGTAATGAGCCAAATTCACAATGACGCCGTCTTTTATAGGCGGCGGACCGACGCGATTAGCGGCTGTGGAGTCACTAGCGCCCCGTGTCCCTTCTCTTTCCAAGTGCTCTATTGTTGAAATTTATCGTACTACTATTTGATTGACAATGAGTGTATACTACTATTATTGAAAATTAAATAGTAGTCAATAGTAACTCAGCCTTTTTTTATTATTGAATCGTAAAATTAAATACAAAGTGTTAATGTACACCGGATATTAAATTTTACAATCCATGTCAAATCAATCATTCCTTGACATAAGGAATAGAGTAATAAGATTATAAAACAAAAAAAAAGCGGGAAGTCAGATTACCCGTGTAACGACTGTCAAAGATGTAAAAATGACAGCCGGGACCAACGGCTTAACTTGCTTTCCGAGGCACGGAGGAGTCATAACATACCAGGAGTTACCCCTCACTTCCTTCATCTTCAGGCAGATCGAAGTTGATCCGCCTCGTCATAAGAGCCACCCCTTTGGTGTGGCGCACCAGCGGTGTCTCTCGCGGATGGGAGGTTACCTTTCCACTAGTAGTGGAAACCGAATCAGAGTCCGAAGGCGAAGTTGATTCAGAAGAAACGGGAACGCGCAAGATTCTAACGTGCGGCGTCCCTTTTCTCCCCTTGCACGGCTGCTTCGTGTTGCGGCCGTTAATATATTCCTCGATTTTTTCGAAGAGCTCGGCCGACACGCTGAAACCGAAGATCACGGTTTCCATCATAATTATATTGAAAAACAAAAAAAAATTGTTCGAGGACGGACACTACACTGCGACTGTCACTCGTCGAGATCCAGAAGCGTAATGAGCCAAATTCACAATGACGCCGTCTTTTATAGGCGGCGGAACGACGCGATTAGCGGCTGTGGAGTCACTAGCGCCGCGTGTCCCTTCTCTTTCCAAGTGTATTCTTGAAATATGTCGTACTACTATTTGATTGACAATGAGTGTATACTACTATTATTGTAAATTAAATAGTAGTCAATAGTAACTCAGCCTTTTTTTATTATTGAATCGTAAAATTAAATACAAGGTGTTAATGTACACCGGATATTTAATTTTACAATCCATGTCAAATCAATCATTCCTTGACATAAGGAATAGAGTAATAAGATTATAAAACAAAAAAAAAGCGGGAAGTCAGATTACCCGTGTAACGACTGTCAAAGATGTAAAAATGACAGCCGGGACCAACGGCTTAACGTGCTTTCCGAGGCACGGAGGAGTCATAACATACCAGGAGTTACCCCTCACTTCCTTTATCTTCAGGCAGATCGAAGTTGATCCGCCTCCTCATAAGAGCCACCCCTTTGGTGTGGCGCACCAGCGGTGTCTCTCGCGGATGAGAGGTTACCTTTCCACTAGTAGTGGAAACCGAATCAGAGTCCGAAGGCGAAGTTGATTCAGAAGAAACGGGAACGCGCAAGATTCTAACGTGCGGCGTCCCTTTTCTCCCCTTGCACGGCTGCTTCGTGTTGCGGCCGTTAATATATTCCTCGATTTTTTCGAAGAGCTCGGCCGACACGCTGAAACCGACGATCACGGTTTCCATCATAATTATCTTGAAAAACAAAAAAAAATTGTTCGAGGACGGACACTACACTGCGACTGTCACTCGTCGAGATCCAGAAGCGTAATGAGCCAAATTCACAATGACGCCGTCTTTTATAGGCGGCGGACCGACGCGATTAGCGGCTGTGGAGTCACTAGCGCCGCGTGTCTCTTCTCTTTCCAAGTGCTCTATTCTTGAAATATATCGTACTACTATTTGATTGACAATGAGTGTATACTACTATTATTGTAAATTAAATAGTAGTCAATAGTAACTCAGCCTTTTTTTATTATTGAATCGTAAAATTAAATACAAGGTGTTAATGTACACCGGATATTTAATTTTACAATCCATGTCAAATCAATCATTCCTTGACATAAGGAATAGAGTAATAAGATTATAAAACAAAAAAAAAGCGGGAAGTCAGATTACCCGTGTAACGACTGTCAAAGATGTAAAAATGACAGCCGGGACTAACGGCTTAACGTGCTTTCCGAGGCACGGAGGAGTCATAACATACCAGGAGTTACCCCTCACTTCCTTCATCTTCAGGCAGATCGAAGTTGATCCGCCTCCTCATAAGAGCCACCCCTTTGGTGTGGCGCACCAGCGGTGTCTCTCGCGGATGGGAGGTTACCTTTCCACTAGTAGTGGAAACCGAATCAGAGTCCGAAGGCGAAGTTGATTCAGAAGAAACGGGAACGCGCAAGATTCTAACGTGCGGCGTCCCTTTTCTCCCCTTGCACGGCTGCTTCGTGTTGCGGCCGTTAATATATTCCTCGATTTTTTCGAAGAGCTCGGCCGACACGCTGAAACCGACGATCACGGTTTCCATCATAATTATCTTGAAAAACAAAAAAAAATTGTTCGAGGACGGACACTACACTGCGACTGTCACTCGTCGAGATCCAGAAGCGTAATGAGCCAAATTCACAATGACGCCGTCTTTTATAGGCGGCGGACCGACGCGATTAGCGGCTGTGGAGTCACTAGCGCCGCGTGTCTCTTCTCTTTCCAAGTGCTCTATTCTTGAAATATATCGTACTACTATTTGATTGACAATGAGTGTATACTACTATTATTGTAAATTAAATAGTAGTCAATAGTAACTCAGCCTTTTTTTATTATTGAATCGTAAAATTAAATACAAGGTGTTAATGTACACCGGATATTTAATTTTACAATCCATGTCAAATCAATCATTCCTTGACATAAGGAATAGAGTAATAAGATTATAAAACAAAAAAAAAGCGGGAAGTCAGATTACCCGTGTAACGACTGTCAAAGATGTAAAAATGACAGCCGGGACCAACGGCTTAACGTGCTTTCCGAGGCACGGAGGAGTCATAACATACCAGGAGTTACCCCTCACTTCCTTCATCTTCAGGCAGATCGAAGTTGATCCGCCTCCTCATAAGAGCCACCCCTTTGGTGTGGCGCACCAGCGGTGTCTCTCGCGGATGGGAGGTTACCTTTCCACTAGTAGTGGAAACCGAATCAGAGTCCGAAGGCGACGTTGATTCAGAAGAAACGGGAACGCGCAAGATTCTAACGTGCGGCGTCCCTTTTCTCCCCTTGCACGGCTGCTTCGTGTTGCGGCCGTTAATATATTCCTCGATTTTTTCGAAGAGCTCGGCCGACACGCTGAAACCGACGATCACGGTTTCCATCATAATTATCTTGAAAAACAAAAAAAAATTGTTCGAGGACGGACACTACACTGCGACTGTCACTCGTCGAGATCCAGAAGCGTAATGAGCCAAATTCACAATGACGCCGTCTTTTATAGGCGGCGGACCGACGCGATTAGCGGCTGTGGAGTCACTAGCGCCCCGTGTCCCTTCTCTTTCCAAGTGCTCTATTGTTGAAATATATCGTACTACTATTTGATTGACAATGAGTGTATACTACTATTATTGAAAATTAAATAGTGGTCAATAGTAACTCAGCCTTTTTTTATTATTGAATCGTAAAATTAAATACAAGGTGTTAATGTACACCGGATATTTAATTTTACAATCCATGTCAAATCAATCATTCCTTGACATAAGGAATAGAGTAATAAGATTATAAAACAAAAAAAAAAGCGGGAAGTCAGATTACCCGTGTACTGTCAAAGATGTAAAAATGACAGCCGGGACCAACGGCTTAACGTGCTTTCCGTGGCACGGAGGAGTCATAACATACCAGGAGTTACCCCTCACTTCCCTCATCTTCAGGCAGATCGAAGTTGATCCGCCTCCTCATAAGAGCCACCCCTTTGGTGTGGCGCACCAGCGGTGTCTCTCGCGGATGGGAGGTTACCTTTCCACTAGTAGTGGAAACCGAATCAGAGTCCGAAGGCGAAGTTGATTCAGAAGAAACGGGAACGCGCAAGATTCTAACGTGCGGCGTCCCTTTTCTCCCCTTGCACGGCTGCTTCGTGTTGCGGCCGTTAATATATTCCTCGATTTTTTCGAAGAGCTCGGCCAACACGCTGAAACCGAAGATCACGGTTTCCAACATAATTATCTTGAAAAACAAAAAAAAATCGTTCGAGGACGGACACTACACTGCGACTGTCACTCGTCGAGATCCAGAAGCGTAATGAGCCAAATTCACAATGACGCCGTCTTTTATAGGCGGCGGACCGACGCGATTAGCGGCTGTGGAGTCACTAGCGCCCCGTGTCCCTTCTCTTTCCAAGTGCTCTATTGTTGAAATATATCGTACTACTATTTGATTGACAATGAGTGTATACTACTATTATTGAAAATTAAATAGTGGTCAATAGTAACTCAGCCTTTTTTTATTATTGAATCGTAAAATTAAATACAAGGTGTTAATGTACACCGGATATTTAATTTTACAATCCATGTCAAATCAATCATTCCTTGACATAAGGAATAGAGTAATAAGATTATAAAACAAAAAAAAAGCGGGAAGTCAGATTACCCGTGTAACGACTGTCAAAGATGTAAAAATGACAGCCGGGACCAACGGCTTAACTTGCTTTCCGAGGCACGGAGGAGTCATAACATACCAGGAGTTACCCCTCACTTCCTTCATCTTCAGGCAGATCGAAGTTGATCCGCCTCGTCATAAGAGCCACCCCTTTGGTGTGGCGCACCAGCGGTGTCTCTCGCGGATGGGAGGTTACCTTTCCACTAGTAGTGGAAACCGAATCAGAGTCCGAAGGCGACGTTGATTCAGAAGAAACGGGAACGCGCAAGATTCTAACGTGCGGCGTCCCTTTTCTCCCCTTGCACGGCTGCTTCGTGTTGCGGCCGTTAATATATTCCTCGATTTTTTCGAAGAGCTCGGCCGACACGCTGAAACCGACGATCACGGTTTCCATCATAATTATCTTGAAAAACAAAAAAAAATTGTTCGAGGACGGACACTACACTGCGACTGTCACTCGTCGAGATCCAGAAGCGTAATGAGCCAAATTCACAATGACGCCGTCTTTTATAGGCGGCGGACCGACGTGATTAGCGGCTGTGGAGTCACTAGCGCCCCGTGTCCCTTCTCTTTCCAAGTGCTCTATTGTTGAAATATATCGTACTACTATTTGATTGACAATGAGTGTATACTACTATTATTGAAAATTAAATAGTGGTCAATAGTAACTCAGCCTTTTTTTATTATTGAATCGTAAAATTAAATACAAGGTGTTAATGTACACCGGATATTTAATTTTACAATCCATGTCAAATCAATCATTCCTTGACATAAGGAATAGAGTAATAAGATTATAAAACAAAAAAAAAAGCGGGAAGTCAGATTACCCGTGTACTGTCAAAGATGTAAAAATGACAGCCGGGACCAACGGCTTAACGTGCTTTCCGTGGCACGGAGGAGTCATAACATACCAGGAGTTACCCCTCACTTCCCTCATCTTCAGGCAGATCGAAGTTGATCCGCCTCCTCATAAGAGCCACCCCTTTGGTGTGGCGCACCAGCGGTGTCTCTCGCGGATGGGAGGTTACCTTTCCACTAGTAGTGGAAACCGAATCAGAGTCCGAAGGCGAAGTTGATTCAGAAGAAACGGGAACGCGCAAGATTCTAACGTGCGGCGTCCCTTTTCTCCCCTTGCACGGCTGCTTCGTGTTGCGGCCGTTAATATATTCCTCGATTTTTTCGAAGAGCTCGGCCGACACGCTGAAACCGATGATCACGGTTTCCAACATAATTATCTTGAAAAACAAAAAAAAATTGTTCGAGGACGGACACTACACTGCGACTGTCACTCGTCGAGATCCAGAAGCGTAATGAGCCAAATTCACAATGACGCCGTCTTTTATAGGCGGCGGACCGACGCGATTAGCGGCTGTGGAGTCACTAGCGCCCCGTGTCCCTTCTCTTTCCAAGTGCTCTATTGTTGAAATATATCGTACTACTATTTGATTGACAATGAGTGTATACTACTATTATTGAAAATTAAATAGTGGTCAATAGTAACTCAGCCTTTTTTTATTATTGAATCGTAAAATTAAATACAAGGTGTTAATGTACACCGGATATTTAATTTTACAATCCATGTCTAATCAATCATTCCTTGACATAAGGAATAGAGTAATAAGATTATAAAACAAAAAAAAAGCGGGAAGTCAGATTACCCGTGTAACGACTGTCAAAGATGTAAAAATGACAGCCGGGACCAACGGCTTAACTTGCTTTCCGAGGCACGGAGGAGTCATAACATACCAGGAGTTACCCCTCACTTCCTTCATCTTCAGGCAGATCGAAGTTGATCCGCCTCGTCATAAGAGCCACCCCTTTGGTGTGGCGCACCAGCGGTGTCTCTCGCGGATGGGAGGTTACCTTTCCACTAGTAGTGGAAACCGAATCAGAGTCCGAAGGCGACGTTGATTCAGAAGAAACGGGAACGCGCAAGATTCTAACGTGCGGCGTCCCTTTTCTCCCCTTGCACGGCTGCTTCGTGTTGCGGCCGTTAATATATTCCTCGATTTTTTCGAAGAGCTCGGCCGACACGCTGAAACCGACGATCACGGTTTCCATCATAATTATCTTGAAAAACAAAAAAAAATTGTTCGAGGACGGACACTACACTGCGACTGTCACTCGTCGAGATCCAGAAGGGTAATGAGCCAAATTCACAATGACGCCGTCTTTTATAGGCGGCGGACCGACGCGATTAGCGGCTGTGGAGTCACTAGCGCCCCGTGTCCCTTCTCTTTCCAAGTGCTCTATTGTTGAAATATATCGTACTACTATTTGATTGACAATGAGTGTATACTACTATTATTGAAAATTAAATAGTGGTCAATAGTAACTCAGCCTTTTTTTATTATTGAATCGTAAAATTAAATACAAGGTGTTAATGTACACCGGATATTTAATTTTACAATCCATGTCAAATCAATCATTCCTTGACATAAGGAATAGAGTAATAAGATTATAAAACAAAAAAAAAAGCGGGAAGTCAGATTACCCGTGTACTGTCAAAGATGTAAAAATGACAGCCGGGACCAACGGCTTAACGTGCTTTCCGTGGCACGGAGGAGTCATAACATACCAGGAGTTACCCCTCACTTCCCTCATCTTCAGGCAGATCGAAGTTGATCCGCCTCCTCATAAGAGCCACCCCTTTGGTGTGGCGCACCAGCGGTGTCTCTCGCGGATGGGAGGTTACCTTTCCACTAGTAGTGGAAACCGAATCAGAGTCCGAAGGCGAAGTTGATTCAGAAGAAACGGGAACGCGCAAGATTCTAACGTGCGGCGTCCCTTTTCTCCCCTTGCACGGCTGCTTCGTGTTGCGGCCGTTAATATATTCCTCGATTTTTTCGAAGAGCTCGGCCGACACGCTGAAACCGATGATCACGGTTTCCAACATAATTATCTTGAAAAACAAAAAAAAATTGTTCGAGGACGGACACTACACTGCGACTGTCACTCGTCGAGATCCAGAAGCGTAATGAGCCAAATTCACAATGACGCCGTCTTTTATAGGCGGCGGACCGACGCGATTAGCGGCTGTGGAGTCACTAGCGCCCCGTGTCCCTTCTCTTTCCAAGTGCTCTATTGTTGAAATATATCGTACTACTATTTGATTGACAATGAGTGTATACTACTATTATTGAAAATTAAATAGTGGTCAATAGTAACTCAGCCTTTTTTTATTATTGAATCGTAAAATTAAATACAAGGTGTTAATGTACACCGGATATTTAATTTTACAATCCATGTCAAATCAATCATTCCTTGACATAAGGAATAGAGTAATAAGATTATAAAACAAAAAAAAAGCGGGAAGTCAGATTACCCGTGTAACGACTGTCAAAGATGTAAAAATGACAGCCGGGACCAACGGCTTAACGTGCTTTCCGAGGCACGGAGGAGTCATAACATACCAGGAGTTACCCCTCACTTCCCTCATCTTCAGGCAGATCGAAGTTGATCCGCCTCCTCATAAGAGCCACCCCTTTGGTGTGGCGCACCAGCGGTGTCTCTCGCGGATGGGAGGTTACCTTTCCACTAGTAGTGGAAACCGAATCAGAGTCCGAAGGCGAAGTTGATTCAGAAGAAACGGGAACGCGCAAGATTCTAACGTGCGGCGTCCCTTTTCTCCCCTTGCACGGCTGCTTCGTGTTGCGGCCGTTAATATATTCCTCGATTTTTTCGAAGAGCTCGGCCGACACGCTGAAACCGACGATCACGGTTTCCATCATAATTATCTTGAAAAACAAAAAAAAATTGTTCGAGGACGGACACTACACTGCGACTGTCACTCGTCGAGATCCAGAAGCGTAATGAGCCAAATTCACAATGACGCCGTCTTTTATAGGCGGCGGACCGACGCGATTAGCGGCTGTGGAGTCACTAGCGCCGCGTGTCCCTTCTCTTTCCAAGTGCTCTATTCTTGAAATATGTCGTACTACTATTTGATTGACAATGAGTGTATACTACTATTATTGTAAATTAAATAGTAGTCAATAGTAACTCAGCCTTTTTTTATTATTGAATCGTAAAATTAAATACAAGGTGTTAATGTACACCGGATATTTAATTTTACAATCCATGTCAAATCAATCATTCCTTGACATAAGGAATAGAGTAATAAGATTATAAAACAAAAAAAAAGCGGGAAGTCAGATTACCCGTGTAACGACTGTCAAAGATGTAAAAATGACAGCCGGGACCAACGGCTTAACGTGCTTTCCGAGGCACGGAGGAGTCATAACATACCAGGAGTTACCCCTCACTTCCTTCATCTTCAGGCAGATCGAAGTTGATCCGCCTCCTCATAAGAGCCACCCCTTTGGTGTGGCGCACCAGCGGTGTCTCTCGCGGATGGGAGGTTACCTTTCCACTAGTAGTGGAAACCGAATCAGAGTCCGAAGGCGAAGTTGATTCAGAAGAAACGGGAACGCGCAAGATTCTAACGTGCGGCGTCCCTTTTCTCCCCTTGCACGGCTGCTTCGTGTTGCGGCCGTTAATATATTCCTCGATTTTTTCGAAGAGCTCGGCCGACACGCTGAAACCGACGATCACGGTTTCCATCATAATTATCTTGAAAAACAAAAAAAAAATTGTTCGAGGACGGACACTACACTGCGACTGTCACTCGTCGAGATCCAGAAGCGTAATGAGCCAAATTCACAATGACGCCGTCTTTTATAGGCGGCGGACCGACGCGATTAGCGGCTGTGGAGTCACTAGCGCCGCGTGTCTCTTCTCTTTCCAAGTGCTCTATTCTTGAAATATATCGTACTACTATTTGATTGACAATGAGTGTATACTACTATTATTGTAAATTAAATAAGGGTCAATAGTAACTCAGCCTTTTTTTATTATTGAATCGTAAAATTAAATACAAGGTGTTAATGTACACCGGATATTTAATTTTACAATCCATGTCAAATCAATCATTCCTTGACATAAGGAATAGAGTAATAAGATTATAAAACAAAAAAAAAGCGGGAAGTCAGATTACCCGTGTAACGACTGTCAAAGATGTAAAAATGACAGCCGGGACCAACGGCTTAACGTGCTTTCCGAGGCACGGAGGAGTCATAACATACCAGGAGTTACCCCTCACTTCCTTCATCTTCAGGCAGATCGAAGTTGATCCGCCTCCTCATAAGAGCCACCCCTTTGGTGTGGCGCACCAGCGGTGTCTCTCGCGGATGGGAGGTTACCTTTCCACTAGTAGTGGAAACCGAATCAGAGTCCGAAGGCGACGTTGATTCAGAAGAAACGGGAACGCGCAAGATTCTAACGTGCGGCGTCCCTTTTCTCCCCTTGCACGGCTGCTTCGTGTTGCGGCCGTTAATATATTCCTCGATTTTTTCGAAGAGCTCGGCCGACACGCTGAAACCGACGATCACGGTTTCCATCATAATTATCTTGAAAAACAAAAAAAAATTGTTCGAGGACGGACACTACACTGCGACTGTCACTCGTCGAGATCCAGAAGCGTAATGAGCCAAATTCACAATGACGCCGTCTTTTATAGGCGGCGGACCGACGCGATTAGCGGCTGTGGAGTCACTAGCGCCCCGTGTCCCTTCTCTTTCCAAGTGCTCTATTGTTGAAATATATCGTACTACTATTTGATTGACAATGAGTGTATACTACTATTATTGAAAATTAAATAGTGGTCAATAGTAACTCAGCCTTTTTTTATTATTGAATCGTAAAAATAATACAAGGTGTTAATGTACACCGGATATTTAATTTTACAATCCTTGTCAAATCAATCATTCATTGACATAAGGAATAGAGTAATAAGATTATAAAACAAAAAAAAAGCGGGAAGTCAGATTACCCGTGTAACGACTGTCAAAGATGTAAAAATGACAGCCGGGACCAACGGCTTAACGTGCTTTCCGTGGCACGGAGGAGTCATAACATACCAGGAGTTACCCCTCACTTCCCTCATCTTCAGGCAGATCGAAGTTGATCCGCCTCCTCATAAGAGCCACCCCTTTGGTGTGGCGCACCAGCGGTGTCTCTCGCGGATGGGAGGTTACCTTTCCACTAGTAGTGGAAACCGAATCAGAGTCCGAAGGCGAAGTTGATTCAGAAGAAACGGGAACGCGCAAGATTCTAACGTGCGGCGTCCCTTTTCTCCCCTTGCACGGCTGCTTCGTGTTGCGGCCGTTAATATATTCCTCGATTTTTTCGAAGACCTCGGCCAACACGCTGAAACCGAAGATCACGGTTTCCAACATAATTATCTTGAAAAACAAAAAAAAATTGTTCGAGGACGGACACTACACTGCGACTGTCACTCGTCGAGATCCAGAAGCGTAATGAGCCAAATTCCGTTCTTCCGTTCTCGTTCCGTATGGTGCCGGACGTAAAGAATTTCACCATCCCATGTCTTCCCGTGGGTGTCGTAAGAGGCGACTAAGGGACAAACCAGAGAATGGGCAGCAGCGTTCTCTGTGCTTCCATAACAACCATACTGCGATCGCCAACCCGCCTGCCAAGCGTGGCGATTATGGCAAAACCCCCCCAATGAATAGCACAAATAAAAAATGGCCCCTGGTACCCGGCAGCTTGCCTACCCTCGACTACGGTAGCGGTCGAGGCTACGGCATGGCAAGGGGTGCTAAGAATCTCCGGACGAGATCCGGCTACCCCAACAATCACCGACGACTGGACCTGGCAACGTACAACACGCGCACACTTCGGACCGACGAGAAGGTCACCGAACTCGAGGAGGAACTGAGCAGGTTGCGATGGAGTATTATAGGGTTATCTGAAGTCCGAAGAGAGGGGGAGGACTCGATAATCCTCAAATCCGGTAACCTGCTCTATTTCCGAGAAGGTGACCGGCAGTCCCAGGGTGGTGTCGGGTTTATCGTCCACAAGTCCCTTGTGAACAACGTGGTGAAGATCGAGAGTGTGTCGACCAGGGTGGCGTACCTTATACTCAGAATATCCTCAAGATATTCGCTGAAGGTCATACAGGTCTACGCCCCAACCTCGGCACACCCCGACGATGAGGTAGAGACCATGTATGAGGATATCTCCAGAGCCATGCATGGTTTCAAAACTCACTTCACCGTTGTCATGGGGGACTTCAACGCGAAACTGGGCAAACGAGACGAGGATGAGCTGCAAGTGGGGCAATTTGGAGTTGGACAACGGAACCACCGGGGTCACCTACTGGCCAGTTTTATGGAGAAGGAGGGCCTCTATATGATGAACTCCTTCTTCAAAAAGCGTGAACACAGGAAGTGGACCTGGCAGAGCCCTGATAGTGCAACAAAAAATGAGATCGACTTCATCATGTCAACCAAGAAGCAAATGTTCAATGATGTCTCTGTGATCAATTCGGTAAAAACCGGGAGCGATCACCGCATGGTAAGAGGCACATTGAACATTAATATTAAGCTTGAAAGGTCTCGACTGATGAAGTCCACGCTCCGTCCAGCACAGATCCAGGTCCAAAACCCTGAGAGCTTTCAGCTTGAACTCCAGAATCGTTTCGAGTGCCTAGGGAGCTCCGTGGATGAATATAGCAACGGGTTCGTGGAAGCTGTCCATACGGTCGGGTCTAAGTTTTTCAAGACCCGTCGTACAGATAGAAACAAAAAGCTCTCTGATCACACCCTCAAGCTTATGAAGGAGAGGCGTGAGATGATCCTGCAGTCTTCAGACGAGGCGTGCAAATACCGGCAGCTCAATAGACAGATCTCTAAATCCTTGAAAAGAGACCTCCGCCGCTTCAATACCGAGCGTATTAAAGACGCTATCGAGCGCAATAAAGGCTCCAAGGTGTTCTCAAGGGATCTGGCTATTGGGCAGAGCCAACTCACGAAACTGAAGACCGACGATGGCAGGATCGTATCCGCTAAACCGGAGCTTCTCAGGGAGATCGAGACATTCTATGGGCAGTTGTACACTTCGATCAGCAAGCCCGTTGCGAGTCTAGCAAACGACCCAAGAGCTAGATTGACCCGACACTATACCGAAGATATCCCGGACGTCAGCCTGTACGAGATTAGGATGGCTCTGAAACAGCTCAAAAACAACAAGGCGCCGGGTGATGACGGAATTACGGCCGAACTCCTGAAGGCGGGTGGAAAACCGGTCCTGAGGGCCCTTCAGAAGCTGTTTGATTCCGTCATACTCGAGGGCAAAACGCCACAGGCATGGTGCAGGGGTGTGGTGGTACTCTTCTTCAAGAAGGGCGACAATGCCCGGTTGAAGAACTATAGGCCCATCTCACTTCTTAGCCATGTCTACAAGTTGTTTTCAAGAGTCATCACGAATCGTCTCGCGCGCAGGTTTGACGATTTCCAGCCCCCCGAACAAGCCGGATTCCGAAAAGGCTTTAGCACCGTAGACCACATACATACGCTGCGGCAGGTTATACAGAAGACCGAAGAGTATAACCTGCCTCTCTGTTTAGCGTTTGTGGACTACGAGAAAGCCTTCGATTCGATAGAGACTTGGGCTGTACTGCAGTCTCTCCAACGGTGCCAGATCGACTACCGGTACATTGAGGTGTTGAAGTGTTTGTACAAAAACGCCACCATGTCTGTCCGTCTTCAGGATCAGACCTCGAAACCAATCCTTCTCCAGCGCGGCGTGAGACAGGGAGACGTCATTTCTCCGAAACTGTTCACTGCTGCGCTGGAGGATGTCTTCAAGGTTCTGGACTGGAGGGGGCTGGGCATCAACGTTAATGGCGAGTACATTACTCACCTTCGGTTTTCCGACGACATAGTGGTCATGGCTGAGACCATGGAGAGCCTCAGTAAAATGCTCGATGACCTCAGTAGAGCTTCCGAAAGAGTGGGTCTTAAAATGAACATGGACAAAACCAAGATCATGGTGAATGCCCATGTAACACCCACTCCTATCAAGGTCGGAGACTCTACTCTCGAAGTTGTAGACGATTATGTCTACCTGGGACAAACGGTCCAGTTGGGTAGGTCCAATTTCGAGAAAGAGGTCCACCGTCGAATCCGACTCGGCTGGGCGGCGTTCGGGAAGTTGCGTGGTATCTTCTCGTCCAATTTACCGCAGTGTCTCAAGACAAAAGTCTATGACCAGTGTGTGTTGCCAGTGATCACCTATGGGACCGAGACGTGGTCGCTCACAATGGGCCTTATCAGAAAGCTCAAAGTCACCCAAAGGGCAATGGAGAGGGCTATGCTCGGAATTTCCTTGCGTGATCACGTCAGGAATGATGATATCCGCAGGAGAACCAAAGTTACCGACATAGCCCGAAGAATTGCCAAACTTAAGTGGCAGTGGGCAGGGCACATTGCTCGCAGAACGGATGGCCGATGGGGCCGAAAGGTTCTGGAATGGCGACCGCGAACCGGAAGACGATACGTTGGAAGGCCTCCCACTAGGTGGACTGATGACCTGGTTAAGGTTGCGGGAAGGCGCTGGATGCGAGACGCACGGGATCGGTCAATGTGGCGACGCCTGGGGGAGGCCTATGTCCAGCAGTGGACGTCTTTCGGCTGAAATGATGATGATGAATGATGAATGAGCCAAATTCACAATGACGCCGTCTTTTATAGGCGGCGGACCGACGCGATTAGCGGCTGTGGAGTCACTAGCGCCCCGTGTCCCTTCTCTTTCCAAGTGCTCTATTGTTGAAATATATCGTACTACTATTTGATTGACAATGAGTGTATACTACTATTATTGAAAATTAAATAGTGGTCAATAGTAACTCAGCCTTTTTTTATTATTGAATCGTAAAATTAAATACAAGGTGTTAATGTACACCGGATATTTAATTTTACAATCCATGTCAAATCAATCATTCCTTGACATAAGGAATAGAGTAATAAGATTATAAAACAAAAAAAAAGCGGGAAGTCAGATTACCCGTGTAACGACTGTCAAAGATGTAAAAATGACAGCCGGGACCAACGGCTTAACGTGCTTTCCGAGGCACGGAGGAGTCATAACATACCAGGAGTTACCCCTCACTTCCCTCATCTTCAGGCAGATCGAAGTTGATCCGCCTCCTCATAAGAGCCACCCCTTTGGTGTGGCGCACCAGCGGTGTCTCTCGCGGATGGGAGGTTACCTTTCCACTAGTAGTGGAAACCGAATCAGAGTCCGAAGGCGAAGTTGATTCAGAAGAAACGGGAACGCGCAAGATTCTAACGTGCGGCGTCCCTTTTCTCCCCTTGCACGGCTGCTTCGTGTTGCGGCCGTTAATATATTCCTCGATTTTTTCGAAGAGCTCGGCCGACACGCTGAAACCGACGATCACGGTTTCCATCATAATTATCTTGAAAAACAAAAAAAAATTGTTCGAGGACGGACACTACACTGCGACTGTCACTCGTCGAGATCCAGAAGCGTAATGAGCCAAATTCACAATGACGCCGTCTTTTATAGGCGGCGGACCGACGCGATTAGCGGCTGTGGAGTCACTAGCGCCGCGTGTCCCTTCTCTTTCCAAGTGCTCTATTCTTGAAATATGTCGTACTACTATTTGATTGACAATGAGTGTATACTACTATTATTGTAAATTAAATAGTAGTCAATAGTAACTCAGCCTTTTTTTATTATTGAATCGTAAAATTAAATACAAGGTGTTAATGTACACCGGATATTTAATTTTACAATCCATGTCAAATCAATCATTCCTTGACATAAGGAATAGAGTAATAAGATTATAAAACAAAAAAAAAGCGGGAAGTCAGATTACCCGTGTAACGACTGTCAAAGATGTAAAAATGACAGCCGGGACCAACGGCTTAACGTGCTTTCCGAGGCACGGAGGAGTCATAACATACCAGGAGTTACCCCTCACTTCCTTCATCTTCAGGCAGATCGAAGTTGATCCGCCTCCTCATAAGAGCCACCCCTTTGGTGTGGCGCACCAGCGGTGTCTCTCGCGGATGGGAGGTTACCTTTCCACTAGTAGTGGAAACCGAATCAGAGTCCGAAGGCGAAGTTGATTCAGAAGAAACGGGAACGCGCAAGATTCTAACGTGCGGCGTCCCTTTTCTCCCCTTGCACGGCTGCTTCGTGTTGCGGCCGTTAATATATTCCTCGATTTTTTCGAAGAGCTCGGCCGACACGCTGAAACCGACGATCACGGTTTCCATCATAATTATCTTGAAAAACAAAAAAAAAATTGTTCGAGGACGGACACTACACTGCGACTGTCACTCGTCGAGATCCAGAAGCGTAATGAGCCAAATTCACAATGACGCCGTCTTTTATAGGCGGCGGACCGACGCGATTAGCGGCTGTGGAGTCACTAGCGCCGCGTGTCTCTTCTCTTTCCAAGTGCTCTATTCTTGAAATATATCGTACTACTATTTGATTGACAATGAGTGTATACTACTATTATTGTAAATTAAATAGTAGTCAATAGTAACTCAGCCTTTTTTTATTATTGAATCGTAAAATTAAATACAAGGTGTTAATGTACACCGGATATTTAATTTTACAATCCATGTCAAATCAATCATTCCTTGACATAAGGAATAGAGTAATAAGATTATAAAACAAAAAAAAAGCGGGAAGTCAGATTACCCGTGTAACGACTGTCAAAGATGTAAAAATGACAGCCGGGACCAACGGCTTAACGTGCTTTCCGAGGCACGGAGGAGTCATAACATACCAGGAGTTACCCCTCACTTCCTTCATCTTCAGGCAGATCGAAGTTGATCCGCCTCCTCATAAGAGCCACCCCTTTGGTGTGGCGCACCAGCGGTGTCTCTCGCGGATGGGAGGTTACCTTTCCACTAGTAGTGGAAACCGAATCAGAGTCCGAAGGCGACGTTGATTCAGAAGAAACGGGAACGCGCAAGATTCTAACGTGCGGCGTCCCTTTTCTCCCCTTGCACGGCTGCTTCGTGTTGCGGCCGTTAATATATTCCTCGATTTTTTCGAAGAGCTCGGCCGACACGCTGAAACCGACGATCACGGTTTCCATCATAATTATCTTGAAAAACAAAAAAAAATTGTTCGAGGACGGACACTACACTGCGACTGTCACTCGTCGAGATCCAGAAGCGTAATGAGCCAAATTCACAATGACGCCGTCTTTTATAGGCGGCGGACCGACGCGATTAGCGGCTGTGGAGTCACTAGCGCCCCGTGTCCCTTCTCTTTCCAAGTGCTCTATTGTTGAAATATATCGTACTACTATTTGATTGACAATGAGTGTATACTACTATTATTGAAAATTAAATAGTGGTCAATAGTAACTCAGCCTTTTTTTATTATTGAATCGTAAAAATAATACAAGGTGTTAATGTACACCGGATATTTAATTTTACAATCCATGTCAAATCAATCATTCATTGACATAAGGAATAGAGTAATAAGATTATAAAACAAAAAAAAAGCGGGAAGTCAGATTACCCGTGTAACGACTGTCAAAGATGTAAAAATGACAGCCGGGACCAACGGCTTAACGTGCTTTCCGTGGCACGGAGGAGTCATAACATACCAGGAGTTACCCCTCACTTCCCTCATCTTCAGGCAGATCGAAGTTGATCCGCCTCCTCATAAGAGCCACCCCTTTGGTGTGGCGCACCAGCGGTGTCTCTCGCGGATGGGAGGTTACCTTTCCACTAGTAGTGGAAACCGAATCAGAGTCCGAAGGCGAAGTTGATTCAGAAGAAACGGGAACGCGCAAGATTCTAACGTGCGGCGTCCCTTTTCTCCCCTTGCACGGCTGCTTCGTGTTGCGGCCGTTAATATATTCCTCGATTTTTTCGAAGAGCTCGGCCGACACGCTGAAACCGATGATCACGGTTTCCAACATAATTATCTTGAAAAACAAAAAAAAATTGTTCGAGGACGGACACTACACTGCGACTGTCACTCGTCGAGATCCAGAAGCGTAATGAGCCAAATTCACAATGACGCCGTCTTTTATAGGCGGCGGACCGACGCGATTAGCGGCTGTGGAGTCACTAGCGCCCCGTGTCCCTTCTCTTTCCAAGTGCTCTATTGTTGAAATATATCGTACTACTATTTGATTGACAATGAGTGTATACTACTATTATTGAAAATTAAATAGTGGTCAATAGTAACTCAGCCTTTTTTTATTATTGAATCGTAAAATTAAATACAAGGTGTTAATGTACACCGGATATTTAATTTTACAATCCATGTCACATCAATCATTCCTTGACATAAGGAATAGAGTAATAAGATTATAAAACAAAAAAAAAGCGGGAAGTCAGATTACCCGTGTAACGACTGTCAAAGATGTAAAAATGACAGCCGGGACCAACGGCTTAACGTGCTTTCCGAGGCACGGAGGAGTCATAACATACCAGGAGTTACCCCTCACTTCCCTCATCTTCAGGCAGATCGAAGTTGATCCGCCTCCTCATAAGAGCCACCCCTTTGGTGTGGCGCACCAGCGGTGTCTCTCGCGGATGGGAGGTTACCTTTCCACTAGTAGTGGAAACCGAATCAGAGTCCGAAGGCGAAGTTGATTCAGAAGAAACGGGAACGCGCAAGATTCTAACGTGCGGCGTCCCTTTTCTCCCCTTGCACGGCTGCTTCGTGTTGCGGCCGTTAATATATTCCTCGATTTTTTCGAAGAGCTCGGCCGACACGCTGAAACCGACGATCACGGTTTCCATCATAATTATCTTGAAAAACAAAAAAAAATTGTTCGAGGACGGACACTACACTGCGACTGTCACTCGTCGAGATCCAGAAGCGTAATGAGCCAAATTCACAATGACGCCGTCTTTTATAGGCGGCGGAACGACGCGATTAGCGGCTGTGGAGTCACTAGCGCCGCGTGTCCCTTCTCTTTCCAAGTGCTCTATTCTTGAAATATGTCGTACTACTATTTGATTGACAATGAGTGTATACTACTATTATTGTAAATTAAATAGTAGTCAATAGTAACTCAGCCTTTTTTTATTATTGAATCGTAAAATTAAATACAAGGTGTTAATGTACACCGGATATTTAATTTTACAATCCATGTCAAATCAATCATTCCTTGACATAAGGAATAGAGTAATAAGATTATAAAACAAAAAAA
Organism: Orthosia cruda; assembly: GCA_964057195.1. Taxonomy (NCBI): domain Eukaryota; kingdom Metazoa; phylum Arthropoda; class Insecta; order Lepidoptera; family Noctuidae; genus Orthosia; species Orthosia cruda. Next base: position 43,731,767 of record OZ059827.1, on the reverse strand, counting down.
AAGCGGGAAGTCAGATTACCCGTGTAACGACTGTCAAAGATGTAAAAATGACAGCCGGGACCAACGGCTTAACGTGCTTTCCGAGGCACGGAGGAGTCATAACATACCAGGAGTTACCCCTCACTTCCTTCATCTTCAGGCAGATCGAAGTTGATCCGCCTCGTCATAAGAGCCACCCCTTTGGTGTGGCGCACCAGCGGTGTCTCTCGCGGATGGGAGGTTACCTTTCCACTAGTAGTGGAAACCGAATCAGAGTCCGAAGGCGAAGTTGATTCAGAAGAAACGGGAACGCGCAAGATTCTAACGTGCGGCGTCCCTTTTCTCCCCTTGCACGGCTGCTTCGTGTTGCGGCCGTTAATATATTCCTCGATTTTTTCGAAGAGCTCGGCCAACACGCTGAAACCGAAGATCACGGTTTCCATCATAATTATATTGAAAAACAAAAAAAAATTGTTCGAGGACGGACACTACACTGCGACTGTCACTCGTCGAGATCCAGAAGCGTAATGAGCCAAATTCACAATGACGCCGTCTTTTATAGGCGGCGGACCGACGCGATTAGCGGCTGTGGAGTCACTAGCGCCCCGTGTCCCTTCTCTTTCCAAGTGCTCTATTGTTGAAATTTATCGTACTACTATTTGATTGACAATGAGTGTATACTACTATTATTGAAAATTAAATAGTAGTCAATAGTAACTCAGCCTTTTTTTATTATTGAATCGTAAAATTAAATACAAAGTGTTAATGTACACCGGATATTAAATTTTACAATCCATGTCAAATCAATCATTCCTTGACATAAGGAATAGAGTAATAAGATTATAAAACAAAAAAAAAGCGGGAAGTCAGATTACCCGTGTAACGACTGTCAAAGATGTAAAAATGACAGCCGGGACCAACGGCTTAACTTGCTTTCCGAGGCACGGAGGAGTCATAACATACCAGGAGTTACCCCTCACTTCCTTCATCTTCAGGCAGATCGAAGTTGATCCGCCTCGTCATAAGAGCCACCCCTTTGGTGTGGCGCACCAGCGGTGTCTCTCGCGGATGGGAGGTTACCTTTCCACTAGTAGTGGAAACCGAATCAGAGTCCGAAGGCGAAGTTGATTCAGAAGAAACGGGAACGCGCAAGATTCTAACGTGCGGCGTCCCTTTTCTCCCCTTGCACGGCTGCTTCGTGTTGCGGCCGTTAATATATTCCTCGATTTTTTCGAAGAGCTCGGCCGACACGCTGAAACCGAAGATCACGGTTTCCATCATAATTATATTGAAAAACAAAAAAAAATTGTTCGAGGACGGACACTACACTGCGACTGTCACTCGTCGAGATCCAGAAGCGTAATGAGCCAAATTCACAATGACGCCGTCTTTTATAGGCGGCGGAACGACGCGATTAGCGGCTGTGGAGTCACTAGCGCCGCGTGTCCCTTCTCTTTCCAAGTGTATTCTTGAAATATGTCGTACTACTATTTGATTGACAATGAGTGTATACTACTATTATTGTAAATTAAATAGTAGTCAATAGTAACTCAGCCTTTTTTTATTATTGAATCGTAAAATTAAATACAAGGTGTTAATGTACACCGGATATTTAATTTTACAATCCATGTCAAATCAATCATTCCTTGACATAAGGAATAGAGTAATAAGATTATAAAACAAAAAAAAAGCGGGAAGTCAGATTACCCGTGTAACGACTGTCAAAGATGTAAAAATGACAGCCGGGACCAACGGCTTAACGTGCTTTCCGAGGCACGGAGGAGTCATAACATACCAGGAGTTACCCCTCACTTCCTTCATCTTCAGGCAGATCGAAGTTGATCCGCCTCCTCATAAGAGCCACCCCTTTGGTGTGGCGCACCAGCGGTGTCTCTCGCGGATGGGAGGTTACCTTTCCACTAGTAGTGGAAACCGAATCAGAGTCCGAAGGCGAAGTTGATTCAGAAGAAACGGGAACGCGCAAGATTCTAACGTGCGGCGTCCCTTTTCTCCCCTTGCACGGCTGCTTCGTGTTGCGGCCGTTAATATATTCCTCGATTTTTTCGAAGAGCTCGGCCGACACGCTGAAACCGACGATCACGGTTTCCATCATAATTATCTTGAAAAACAAAAAAAAATTGTTCGAGGACGGACACTACACTGCGACTGTCACTCGTCGAGATCCAGAAGCGTAATGAGCCAAATTCACAATGACGCCGTCTTTTATAGGCGGCGGACCGACGCGATTAGCGGCTGTGGAGTCACTAGCGCCGCGTGTCTCTTCTCTTTCCAAGTGCTCTATTCTTGAAATATATCGTACTACTATTTGATTGACAATGAGTGTATACTACTATTATTGTAAATTAAATAGTAGTCAATAGTAACTCAGCCTTTTTTTATTATTGAATCGTAAAATTAAATACAAGGTGTTAATGTACACCGGATATTTAATTTTACAATCCATGTCAAATCAATCATTCCTTGACATAAGGAATAGAGTAATAAGATTATAAAACAAAAAAAAAGCGGGAAGTCAGATTACCCGTGTAACGACTGTCAAAGATGTAAAAATGACAGCCGGGACCAACGGCTTAACGTGCTTTCCGAGGCACGGAGGAGTCATAACATACCAGGAGTTACCCCTCACTTCCTTCATCTTCAGGCAGATCGAAGTTGATCCGCCTCCTCATAAGAGCCACCCCTTTGGTGTGGCGCACCAGCGGTGTCTCTCGCGGATGGGAGGTTACCTTTCCACTAGTAGTGGAAACCGAATCAGAGTCCGAAGGCGACGTTGATTCAGAAGAAACGGGAACGCGCAAGATTCTAACGTGCGGCGTCCCTTTTCTCCCCTTGCACGGCTGCTTCGTGTTGCGGCCGTTAATATATTCCTCGATTTTTTCGAAGAGCTCGGCCGACACGCTGAAACCGACGATCACGGTTTCCATCATAATTATCTTGAAAAACAAAAAAAAATTGTTCGAGGACGGACACTACACTGCGACTGTCACTCGTCGAGATCCAGAAGCGTAATGAGCCAAATTCACAATGACGCCGTCTTTTATAGGCGGCGGACCGACGCGATTAGCGGCTGTGGAGTCACTAGCGCCCCGTGTCCCTTCTCTTTCCAAGTGCTCTATTGTTGAAATATATCGTACTACTATTTGATTGACAATGAGTGTATACTACTATTATTGAAAATTAAATAGTGGTCAATAGTAACTCAGCCTTTTTTTATTATTGAATCGTAAAATTAAATACAAGGTGTTAATGTACACCGGATATTTAATTTTACAATCCATGTCAAATCAATCATTCCTTGACATAAGGAATAGAGTAATAAGATTATAAAACAAAAAAAAAAGCGGGAAGTCAGATTACCCGTGTACTGTCAAAGATGTAAAAATGACAGCCGGGACCAACGGCTTAACGTGCTTTCCGTGGCACGGAGGAGTCATAACATACCAGGAGTTACCCCTCACTTCCCTCATCTTCAGGCAGATCGAAGTTGATCCGCCTCCTCATAAGAGCCACCCCTTTGGTCTGGCGCACCAGCGGTGTCTCTCGCGGATGGGAGGTTACCTTTCCACTAGTAGTGGAAACCGAATCAGAGTCCGAAGGCGAAGTTGATTCAGAAGAAACGGGAACGCGCAAGATTCTAACGTGCGGCGTCCCTTTTCTCCCCTTGCACGGCTGCTTCGTGTTGCGGCCGTTAATATATTCCTCGATTTTTTCGAAGACCTCGGCCAACACGCTGAAACCGAAGATCACGGTTTCCAACATAATTATCTTGAAAAACAAAAAAAAATTGTTCGAGGACGGACACTACACTGCGACTGTCACTCGTCGAGATCCAGAAGCGTAATGAGCCAAATTCACAATGACGCCGTCTTTTATAGGCGGCGGACCGACGCGATTAGCGGCTGTGGAGTCACTAGCGCCCCGTGTCCCTTCTCTTTCCAAGTGCTCTATTGTTGAAATATATCGTACTACTATTTGATTGACAATGAGTGTATACTACTATTATTGAAAATTAAATAGTGGTCAATAGTAACTCAGCCTTTTTTTATTATTGAATCGTAAAATTAAATACAAGGTGTTAATGTACACCGGATATTTAATTTTACAATCCATGTCAAATCAATCATTCCTTGACATAAGGAATAGAGTAATAAGATTATAAAACAAAAAAAAAGCGGGAAGTCAGATTACCCGTGTAACGACTGTCAAAGATGTAAAAATGACAGCCGGGACCAACGGCTTAACTTGCTTTCCGAGGCACGGAGGAGTCATAACATACCAGGAGTTACCCCTCACTTCCTTCATCTTCAGGCAGATCGAAGTTGATCCGCCTCGTCATAAGAGCCACCCCTTTGGTGTGGCGCACCAGCGGTGTCTCTCGCGGATGGGAGGTTACCTTTCCACTAGTAGTGGAAACCGAATCAGAGTCCGAAGGCGAAGTTGATTCAGAAGAAACGGGAACGCGCAAGATTCTAACGTGCGGCGTCCCTTTTCTCCCCTTGCACGGCTGCTTCGTGTTGCGGCCGTTAATATATTCCTCGAATTTTTCGAAGAGCTCGGCCGACACGCTGAAACCGACGATCACGGTTTCCATCATAATTATCTTGAAAAACAAAAAAAAATTGTTCGAGGACGGACACTACACTGCGACTGTCACTCGTCGAGATCCAGAAGCGTAATGAGCCAAATTCACAATGACGCCGTCTTTTATAGGCGGCGGACCGACGCGAATAGCGGCTGTGGAGTCACTAGCGCCGCGTGTCCCTTCTCTTTCCAAGTGCTCTATTCTTGAAATATATCGTACTACTATTTGATTGACAATGAGTGTATACTACTATTATTGTAAATTAAATAGTAGTCAATAGTAACTCAGCCTTTTTTTATTATTGAATCGTAAAATTAAATACAAGGTGTTAATATACACCGGATATTTAATTTTACAATCCATGTCAAATCAATCATTCCTTGACATAAGGAATAGAGTAATAAGATTATAAAACAAAAAAAAAGCGGGAAGTCAGATTACCCGTGTAACGACTGTCAAAGATGTAAAAATGACAGCCGGGACCAACGGCTTAACGTGCTTTCCGAGGCACGGAGGAGTCATAACATACCAGGAGTTACCCCTCACTTCCTTCATCTTCAGGCAGATCGAAGTTGATCCGCCTCCTCATAAGAGCCACCCCTTTGGTGTGGCGCACCAGCGGTGTCTCTCGCGGATGGGAGGTTACCTTTCCACTAGTAGTGGAAACCGAATCAGAGTCCGAAGGCGAAGTTGATTCAGAAGAAACGGGAACGCGCAAGATTCTAACGTGCGGCGTCCCTTTTCTCCCCTTGCACGGCTGCTTCGTGTTGCGGCCGTTAATATATTCCTCGATTTTTTCGAAGAGCTCGGCCGACACGCTGAAACCGACGATCACGGTTTCCATCATAATTATCTTGAAAAACAAAAAAAAATTGTTCGAGGACGGACACTACACTGCGACTGTCACTCGTCGAGATCCAGAAGCGTAATGAGCCAAATTCACAATGACGCCGTCTTTTATAGGCGGCGGACCGACGCGATTAGCGGCTGTGGAGTCACTAGCGCCGCGTGTCTCTTCTCTTTCCAAGTGCTCTATTCTTGAAATATATCGTACTACTATTTGATTGACAATGAGTGTATACTACTATTATTGTAAATTAAATAGTAGTCAATAGTAACTCAGCCTTTTTTTATTATTGAATCGTAAAATTAAATACAAGGTGTTAATGTACACCGGATATTTAATTTTACAATCCATGTCAAATCAATCATTCCTTGACATAAGGAATAGAGTAATAAGATTATAAAACAAAAAAAAAGCGGGAAGTCAGATTACCCGTGTAACGACTGTCAAAGATGTAAAAATGACAGCCGGGACCAACGGCTTAACGTGCTTTCCGAGGCACGGAGGAGTCATAACATACCAGGAGTTACCCCTCACTTCCTTCATCTTCAGGCAGATCGAAGTTGATCCGCCTCCTCATAAGAGCCACCCCTTTGGTGTGGCGCACCAGCGGTGTCTCTCGCGGATGGGAGGTTACCTTTCCACTAGTAGTGGAAACCGAATCAGAGTCCGAAGGCGACGTTGATTCAGAAGAAACGGGAACGCGCAAGATTCTAACGTGCGGCGTCCCTTTTCTCCCCTTGCACGGCTGCTTCGTGTTGCGGCCGTTAATATATTCCTCGATTTTTTCGAAGAGCTCGGCCGACACGCTGAAACCGAAGATCACGGTTTCCATCATAATTATCTTGAAAAACAAAAAAAAAATTGTTCGAGGACGGACACTACACTGCGACTGTCACTCGTCGAGATCCAGAAGCGTAATGAGCCAAATTCACAATGACGCCGTCTTTTATAGGCGGCGGACCGACGCGATTAGCGGCTGTGGAGTCACTAGCGCCGCGTGTCCCTTCTCTTTCCAAGTGCTCTATTCTTGAAATATGTCGTACTACTATTTGATTGACAATGAGTGTATACTACTATTATTGTAAATTAAATAGTAGTCAATAGTAACTCAGCCTTTTTTTATTATTGAATCGTAAAATTAAATACAAGGTGTTAATGTACACCGGATATTTAATTTTACAATCCATGTCAAATCAATCATTCCTTGACATAAGGAATAGAGTAATAAGATTATAAAACAAAAAAAAAGCGGGAAGTCAGATTACCCGTGTAACGACTGTCAAAGATGTAAAAATGACAGCCGGGACCAACGGCTTAACGTGCTTTCCGAGGCACGGAGGAGTCATAACATACCAGGAGTTACCCCTCACTTCCTTCATCTTCAGGCAGATCGAAGTTGATCCGCCTCCTCATAAGAGCCACCCCTTTGGTGTGGCGCACCAGCGGTGTCTCTCGCGGATGGGAGGTTACCTTTCCTCTAGTAGTGGAAACCGAATCAGAGTCCGAAGGCGACGTTGATTCAGAAGAAACGGGAACGCGCAAGATTCTAACGTGCGGCGTCCCTTTTCTCCCCTTGCACGGCTGCTTCGTGTTGCGGCCATTAATATATTCCTCGATTTTTTCGAAGAGCTCGGCCGACACGCTGAAACCGACGATCACGGTTTCCATCATAATTATCTTGAAAAACAAAAAAAAATTGTTCGAGGACGGACACTACACTGCGACTGTCACTCGTCGAGATCCAGAAGCGTAATGAGCCAAATTCACAATGACGCCGTCTTTTATAGGCGGCGGACCGACGCGATTAGCGGCTGTGGAGTCACTAGCGCCCCGTGTCCCTTCTCTTTCCAAGTGCTCTATTGTTGAAATATATCGTACTACTATTTGATTGACAATGAGTGTATACTACTATTATTGAAAATTAAATAGTGGTCAATAGTAACTCAGCCTTTTTTTATTATTGAATCGTAAAATTAAATACAAGGTGTTAATGTACACCGGATATTTAATTTTACAATCCATGTCAAATCAATCATTCCTTGACATAAGGAATAGAGTAATAAGATTATAAAACAAAAAAAAAAGCGGGAAGTCAGATTACCCGTGTACTGTCAAAGATGTAAAAATGACAGCCGGGACCAACGGCTTAACGTGCTTTCCGTGGCACGGAGGAGTCATAACATACCAGGAGTTACCCCTCACTTCCCTCATCTTCAGGCAGATCGAAGTTGATCCGCCTCCTCATAAGAGCCACCCCTTTGGTGTGGCGCACCAGCGGTGTCTCTCGCGGATGGGAGGTTACCTTTCCACTAGTAGTGGAAACCGAATCAGAGTCCGAAGGCGAAGTTGATTCAGAAGAAACGGGAACGCGCAAGATTCTAACGTGCGGCGTCCCTTTTCTCCCCTTGCACGGCTGCTTCGTGTTGCGGCCGTTAATATATTCCTCGATTTTTTCGAAGACCTCGGCCAACACGCTGAAACCGAAGATCACGGTTTCCAACATAATTATCTTGAAAAACAAAAAAAAATTGTTCGAGGACGGACACTACACTGCGACTGTCACTCGTCGAGATCCAGAAGCGTAATGAGCCAAATTCACAATGACGCCGTCTTTTATAGGCGGCGGACCGACGCGATTAGCGGCTGTGGAGTCACTAGCGCCGCGTGTCCCTTCTCTTTCCAAGTGCTCTATTCTTGAAATATGTCGTACTACTATTTGATTGACAATGAGTGTATACTACTATTATTGTAAATTAAATAGTAGTCAATAGTAACTCAGCCTTTTTTTATTATTGAATCGTAAAATTAAATACAAGGTGTTAATGTACACCGGATATTTAATTTTACAATCCATGTCAAATCAATCATTCCTTGACATAAGGAATAGAGTAATAAGATTATAAAACAAAAAAAAAGCGGGAAGTCAGATTACCCGTGTAACGACTGTCAAAGATGTAAAAATGACAGCCGGGACCAACGGCTTAACGTGCTTTCCGAGGCACGGAGGAGTCATAACATACCAGGAGTTACCCCTCACTTCCTTCATCTTCAGGCAGATCGAAGTTGATCCGCCTCCTCATAAGAGCCACCCCTTTGGTGTGGCGCACCAGCGGTGTCTCTCGCGGATGGGAGGTTACCTTTCCACTAGTAGTGGAAACCGAATCAGAGTCCGAAGGCGAAGTTGATTCAGAAGAAACGGGAACGCGCAAGATTCTAACGTGCGGCGTCCCTTTTCTCCCCTTGCACGGCTGCTTCGTGTTGCGGCCGTTAATATATTCCTCGAATTTTTCGAAGAGCTCGGCCGACACGCTGAAACCGACGATCACGGTTTCCATCATAATTATCTTGAAAAACAAAAAAAAATTGTTCGAGGACGGACACTACACTGCGACTGTCACTCGTCGAGATCCAGAAGCATAATGAGCCAAATTCACAATGACGCCGTCTTTTATAGGCGGCGGACCGACGCGATTAGCGGCTGTGGAGTCACTAGCGCCGCGTGTCCCTTCTCTTTCCAAGTGCTCTATTCTTGAAATATATCGTACTACTATTTGATTGACAATGAGTGTATACTACTATTATTGTAAATTAAATAGTAGTCAATAGTAACTCAGCCTTTTTTTATTATTGAATCGTAAAATTAAATACAAGGTGTTAATGTACACCGGATATTTAATTTTACAATCCATGTCAAATCAATCATTCCTTGACATAAGGAATAGAGTAATAAGATTATAAAACAAAAAAAAAGCGGGAAGTCAGATTACCCGTGTAACGACTGTCAAAGATGTAAAAATGACAGCCGGGACCAACGGCTTAACGTGCTTTCCGAGGCACGGAGGAGTCATAACATACCAGGAGTTACCCCTCACTTCCTTCATCTTCAGGCAGATCGAAGTTGATCCGCCTCCTCATAAGAGCCACCCCTTTGGTGTGGCGCACCAGCGGTGTCTCTCGCGGATGGGAGGTTACCTTTCCACTAGTAGTGGAAACCGAATCAGAGTCCGAAGGCGACGTTGATTCAGAAGAAACGGGAACGCGCAAGATTCTAACGTGCGGCGTCCCTTTTCTCCCCTTGCACGGCTGCTTCGTGTTGCGGCCGTTAATATATTCCTCGATTTTTTCGAAGAGCTCGGCCGACACGCTGAAACCGAAGATCACGGTTTCCATCATAATTATCTTGAAAAACAAAAAAAAAATTGTTCGAGGACGGACACTACACTGCGACTGTCACTCGTCGAGATCCAGAAGCGTAATGAGCCAAATTCACAATGACGCCGTCTTTTATAGGCGGCGGACCGACGCGATTAGCGGCTGTGGAGTCACTAGCGCCGCGTGTCCCTTCTCTTTCCAAGTGCTCTATTCTTGAAATATGTCGTACTACTATTTGATTGACAATGAGTGTATACTACTATTATTGTAAATTAAATAGTAGTCAATAGTAACTCAGCCTTTTTTTATTATTGAATCGTAAAATTAAATACAAGGTGTTAATGTACACCGGATATTTAATTTTACAATCCATGTCAAATCAATCATTCCTTGACATAAGGAATAGAGTAATAAGATTATAAAACAAAAAAAAAGCGGGAAGTCAGATTACCCGTGTAACGACTGTCAAAGATGTAAAAATGACAGCCGGGACCAACGGCTTAACGTGCTTTCCGAGGCACGGAGGAGTCATAACATACCAGGAGTTACCCCTCACTTCCTTCATCTTCAGGCAGATCGAAGTTGATCCGCCTCCTCATAAGAGCCACCCCTTTGGTGTGGCGCACCAGCGGTGTCTCTCGCGGATGGGAGGTTACCTTTCCACTAGTAGTGGAAACCGAATCAGAGTCCGAAGGCGAAGTTGATTCAGAAGAAACGGGAACGCGCAAGATTCTAACGTGCGGCGTCCCTTTTCTCCCCTTGCACGGCTGCTTCGTGTTGCGGCCGTTAATATATTCCTCGAATTTTTCGAAGAGCTCGGCCGACACGCTGAAACCGACGATCACGGTTTCCATCATAATTATCTTGAAAAACAAAAAAAAATTGTTCGAGGACGGACACTACACTGCGACTGTCACTCGTCGAGATCCAGAAGCATAATGAGCCAAATTCACAATGACGCCGTCTTTTATAGGCGGCGGACCGACGCGATTAGCGGCTGTGGAGTCACTAGCGCCGCGTGTCCCTTCTCTTTCCAAGTGCTCTATTCTTGAAATATATCGTACTACTATTTGATTGACAATGAGTGTATACTACTATTATTGTAAATTAAATAGTAGTCAATAGTAACTCAGCCTTTTTTTATTATTGAATCGTAAAATTAAATACAAGGTGTTAATGTACACCGGATATTTAATTTTACAATCCATGTCAAATCAATCATTCCTTGACATAAGGAATAGAGTAATAAGATTATAAAACAAAAAAAAAGCGGGAAGTCAGATTACCCGTGTAACGACTGTCAAAGATGTAAAAATGACAGCCGGGACCAACGGCTTAACGTGCTTTCCGAGGCACGGAGGAGTCATAACATACCAGGAGTTACCCCTCACTTCCTTCATCTTCAGGCAGATCGAAGTTGATCCGCCTCCTCATAAGAGCCACCCCTTTGGTGTGGCGCACCAGCGGTGTCTCTCGCGGATGGGAGGTTACCTTTCCACTAGTAGTGGAAACCGAATCAGAGTCCGAAGGCGACGTTGATTCAGAAGAAACGGGAACGCGCAAGATTCTAACGTGCGGCGTCCCTTTTCTCCCCTTGCACGGCTGCTTCGTGTTGCGGCCGTTAATATATTCCTCGATTTTTTCGAAGAGCTCGGCCGACACGCTGAAACCGAAGATCACGGTTTCCATCATAATTATCTTGAAAAACAAAAAAAAAATTGTTCGAGGACGGACACTACACTGCGACTGTCACTCGTCGAGATCCAGAAGCGTAATGAGCCAAATTCACAATGACGCCGTCTTTTATAGGCAGCGGACCGACGCGATTAGCGGCTGTGGAGTCACTAGCGCCCCGTGTCCCTTCTCTTTCCAAGTGCTCTATTGTTGAAATATATCGTACTACTATTTGATTGACAATGAGTGTATACTACTATTATTGTAAATTAAATAGTAGTCAATAGTAACTCAGCCTTTTTTTATTATTGAATCGTAAAATTAAATACAAGGTGTTAATGTACACCGGATATTTAATTTTACAATCCATGTACGCGCCAGGCGCGCCACGGCCGCGACCATACGGTGGGGCAGGTGGCGCAGCGCTGTGTTCGGGATGTTGTCGGCACCTGGGGCCTTCCGGGGCTTCGTTCGCAAGATGGCGCGTCTGACTGCGCCAGGCGAGAAATGGATGGCATCTTCATCGGGAGCTATCGGCGTGGCGAAGTAGTCTCTAATGTGCTGCTCGACTGCTGCGACATGTTCGTGTAGGGAGGTCGGGTTCGGTTGGAACTGACGCTCCAGGTGTTCGGCAAAGACCTCCGCTCGGTCTCCCGCTACGTACTTTAGCGCCCCGTCTGTGCTACGCAGTGGTCGTACCGGAGCTGGGGTGTTCTTAAGCTGCCTACACAGCTTGTGGATGGAGGTCCAATCGCCCTCCGCGGCGTCAATGTGTTCCTCCCAACTCGCGGTTCTAAGAGCACACAACTCGGCCTTCACTTTTTCCGTGAGCTTGTTTAGTGCTGTTTTCATTGTTGGGCATCTTGTCTGCTGCCACTGCTTGCGTAGTCGCCTCTTTTCGGTAATAAGCCGTTTGACGCGCGCTGGCAGGGGCGGCTGAAGCACTCTCCCCTGCTGCTGCGTCAATGTTGCTGTTTCCAGTGCTTGTTGTACGCAAGCAGTGATCTCATCGGCCAGTAGGTCGACGTCGGCGGCGGTAGTGATAGGTCGAGTTGGCGTGGTAGAGTATACCCTTTCTGTGAATCTGTCCCAGTCGATTTTTCGACGTGGCGCTTGAGGCTTTATGCGGGTCGGCATGTCTGACAGGACGACAAGTACTGGGTGATGGTCAGACTGCATCTCGTCCTCCAGTACCTGCTGTGTGACCTGGCAGTGCAGCCCACGGTGTACAACGATGTCTATCACGTCGGGCATGTATCTATTTGTATCTGGCCAGTGAGTCGGTGTTTCAGGTCCAGACACCGTGTACCCGTAGGCCTCCGCGTCCGCGAAGAGTCGTCTCCCCTCATCATTGTGCTGAGAGCTGTTCTCTTTCCAAGTGCTCTATTGTTGAAATATATCGTACTACTATTTGATTGACATTTGATTGACAATGATAGTATACTACTATTATTGAAAATTAAATAGTAGTCAATAGTATCTCAGCCTTATTTTATTATTGAATCGTAAAATTAAATACAAGGTGTTAATGTACACCGTATATTTAATTTTACAATCCATGTCAAATCAATCATTCCTTGACAAAAGGAATAGAGTAATAAGATTATAAAACAAAAAAAAAGCGGGAAGTCAGATTACCCGTGTAACGACTGTCAAAGATGTAAAAGTGACAGCCGGGACCAACGGCTTAACGTGCTTTCCGAGGCACGGAGGAGTCATAACATACCAGGAGTTACCCCTCACTTCCCTCATTTTCAGGCAGATCGAAGTTGATCCGCCTCCTCATAAGAGCCACCCCTTTGGTGTGGCGCACCAGCGGTGTCTCTCGCGGATGGGAGGTTACCTTTCCACTATTAGTGGAAACCGAATCAGAGTCCGAAGGCGACGTTGATTCAGAAGAAACGGGAACGCGCAAGATTCTAACGTGCGGCGTCCCTTTTCTCCCCTTGCACGGCTGCTTCGTGTTGCGGCCGTTAATATATTCCTCGATTTTTTCGAAGAGCTCGGCCGACACGCTGAAACCGACGATCACGGTTTCCATCATAATTATCTTGAAAAACAAAAAAAAATTGTTCGAGGACGGACACTACACTGCGACTGTCACTCGTCGAGATCCAGAAGCGTAATGAGCCAAATTCACAATGACGCCGTCTTTTATAGGCGGCGGACCGACGCGATTAGCGGCTGTGGAGTCACTAGCGCCCCGTGTCCCTTCTCTTTCCAAGTGCTCTATTGTTGAAATTTATCGTACTACTATTTGATTGACAATGAGTGTATACTACTATTATTGAAAATTAAATAGTAGTCAATAGTAACTCAGCCTTTTTTTATTATTGAATCGTAAAATTAAATACAAGGTGTTAATGTACACCGGATATTAAATTTTACAATCCATGTCAAATCAATCATTCCTTGACATAAGGAATAGAGTAATAAGATTATAAAACAAAAAAAAAGCGGGAAGTCAGATTACCCGTGTAACGACTGTCAAAGATGTAAAAATGACAGCCGGGACCAACGGCTTAACGTGCTTTCCGAGGCACGGAGGAGTCATAACATACCAGGAGTTACCCCTCACTTCCTTCATCTTCAGGCAGATCGAAGTTGATCCGCCTCCTCATAAGAGCCACCCCTTTGGTGTGGCGCACCAGCGGTGTCTCTCGCGGATGGGAGGTTACCTTTCCACTAGTAGTGGAAACTGAATCAGAGTCCGAAGGCGACGTTGATTCAGAAGAAACGGGAACGCGCAAGATTCTAACGTGCGGCGTCCCTTTTCTCCCCTTGCACGGCTGCTTCGTGTTGCGGCCGTTAATATATTCCTCGATTTTTTCGAAGAGCTCGGCCGACACGCTGAAACCGACGATCACGGTTTCCATCATAATTATCTTGAAAAACAAAAAAAAATTGTTCGAGGACGGACACTACACTGCGACTGTCACTCGTCGAGATCCAGAAGCGTAATGAGCCAAATTCACAATGACGCCGTCTTTTATAGGCGGCGGACCGACGCGATTAGCGGCTGTGGAGTCACTAGCGCCCCGTGTCCCTTCTCTTTCCAAGTGCTCTATTGTTGAAATATATCGTACTACTATTTGATTGACAATGAGTGTATACTACTATTATTGAAAATTAAATAGTGGTCAATAGTAACTCAGCCTTTTTTTATTATTGAATCGTAAAATTAAATACAAGGTGTTAATGTACACCGGATATTTAATTTTACAATCCATGTCAAATCAATCATTCCTTGACATAAGGAATAGAGTAATAAGATTATAAAACAAAAAAAAAGCGGGAAGTCAGATTACCCGTGTAACGACTGTCAAAGATGTAAAAATGACAGCCGGGACCAACGGCTTAACGTGCTTTCCGTGGCACGGAGGAGTCATAACATACCAGGAGTTACCCCTCACTTCCCTCATCTTCAGGCAGATCGAAGTTGATCCGCCTCCTCATAAGAGCCACCCCTTTGGTGTGGCGCACCAGCGGTGTCTCTCGCGGATGGGAGGTTACCTTTCCACTAGTAGTGGAAACTGAATCAGAGTCCGAAGGCGAAGTTGATTCAGAAGAAACGGGAACGCGCAAGATTCTAACGTGCGGCGTCCCTTTTCTCCCCTTGCACGGCTGCTTCGTGTTGCGGCCGTTAATATATTCCTCGATTTTTTCGAAGAGCTCGGCCGACACGCTGAAACCGACGATCACGGTTTCCATCATAATTATCTTGAAAAACAAAAAAAAATTGTTCGAGGACGGACACTACACTGCGACTGTCACTCGTCGAGATCCAGAAGCGTAATGAGCCAAATTCACAATGACGCCGTCTTTTATAGGCGGCGGACCGACGCGATTAGCGGCTGTGGAGTCACTAGCGCCCCGTGTCCCTTCTCTTTCCAAGTGCTCTATTGTTGAAATTTATCGTACTACTATTTGATTGACAATGAGTGTATACTACTATTATTGAAAATTAAATAGTAGTCAATAGTAACTCAGCCTTTTTTTATTATTGAATCGTAAAATTAAATACAAGGTGTTAATGTACACCGGATATTAAATTTTACAATCCATGTCAAATCAATCATTCCTTGACATAAGGAATAGAGTAATAAGATTATAAAACAAAAAAAAAGCGGGAAGTCAGATTACCCGTGTAACGACTGTCAAAGATGTAAAAATGACAGCCGGGACCAACGGCTTAACTTGCTTTCCGAGGCACGGAGGAGTCATAACATACCAGGAGTTACCCCTCACTTCCTTCATCTTCAGGCAGATCGAAGTTGATCCGCCTCGTCATAAGAGCCACCCCTTTGGTGTGGCGCACCAGCGGTGTCTCTCGCGGATGGGAGGTTACCTTTCCACTAGTAGTGGAAACCGAATCAGAGTCCGAAGGCGAAGTTGATTCAGAAGAAACGGGAACGCGCAAGATTCTAACGTGCGGCGTCCCTTTTCTCCCCTTGCACGGCTGCTTCGTGTTGCGGCCGTTAATATATTCCTCGAATTTTTCGAAGAGCTCGGCCGACACGCTGAAACCGAAGATCACGGTTTCCATCATAATTATATTGAAAAACAAAAAAAAATTGTTCGAGGACGGACACTACACTGCGACTGTCACTCGTCGAGATCCAGAAGCGTAATGAGCCAAATTCACAATGACGCCGTCTTTTATAGGCGGCGGAACGACGCGATTAGCGGCTGTGGAGTCACTAGCGCCGCGTGTCCCTTCTCTTTCCAAGTGTTCTATTCTTGAAATATGTCGTACTACTATTTGATTGACAATGAGTGTATACTACTATTATTGTAAATTAAATAGTAGTCAATAGTAACTCAGCCTTTTTTTATTATTGAATCGTAAAATTAAATACAAGGTGTTAATGTACACCGGATATTTAATTTTACAATCCATGTCAAATCAATCATTCCTTGACATAAGGAATAGAGTAATAAGATTATAAAACAAAAAAAAAGCGGGAAGTCAGATTACCCGTGTAACGACTGTCAAAGATGTAAAAATGACAGCCGGGACCAACGGCTTAACGTGCTTTCCGAGGCACGGAGGAGTCATAACATACCAGGAGTTACCCCTCACTTCCTTCATCTTCAGGCAGATCGAAGTTGATCCGCCTCCTCATAAGAGCCACCCCTTTGGTGTGGCGCACCAGCGGTGTCTCTCGCGGATGGGAGGTTACCTTTCCACTAGTAGTGGAAACCGAATCAGAGTCCGAAGGCGAAGTTGATTCAGAAGAAACGGGAACGCGCAAGATTCTAACGTGCGGCGTCCCTTTTCTCCCCTTGCACGGCTGCTTCGTGTTGCGGCCGTTAATATATTCCTCGATTTTTTCGAAGAGCTCGGCCGACACGCTGAAACCGACGATCACGGTTTCCATCATAATTATCTTGAAAAACAAAAAAAAATTGTTCGAGGATGGACACTACACTGCGACTGTCACTCGTCGAGATCCAGAAGCGTAATGAGCCAAATTCACAATGACGCCGTCTTTTATAGGCGGCGGACCGACGCGATTAGCGGCTGTGGAGTCACTAGCGCCGCGTGTCTCTTCTTTTTCCAAGTGCTCTATTCTTGAAATATATCGTACTACTATTTGATTGACAATGAGTGTATACTACTATTATTGTAAATTAAATAGTAGTCAATAGTAACTCAGCCTTTTTTTATTATTGAATCGTAAAATTAAATACAAGGTGTTAATGTACACCGGATATTTAATTTTACAATCCATGTCAAATCAATCGACACTGCCGACAAACTGTCCTGCAGTTTGGCAGAAGATTTGTATAATACCCACTCATGTAACTTATGATGAAAAAAAAAAAAAAAAAAAAAAAAAAAAAAAAAAACATTCCTTGACATAAGGAATAGAGTAATAAGATTATAAAACAAAAAAAAAGCGGGAAGTCAGATTACCCGTGTAACGACTGTCAAAGATGTAAAAATGACAGCCGGGACCAACGGCTTAACGTGCTTTCCGAGGCACGGAGGAGTCATAACATACCAGGAGTTACCCCTCACTTCCTTCATCTTCAGGCAGATCGAAGTTGATCCGCCTCCTCATAAGAGCCACCCCTTTGGTGTGGCGCACCAGCGGTGTCTCTCGCGGATGGGAGGTTACCTTTCCACTAGTAGTGGAAACCGAATCAGAGTCCGAAGGCGAAGTTGATTCAGAAGAAACGGGAACGCGCAAGATTCTAACGTGCGGCGTCCCTTTTCTCCCCTTGCACGGCTGCTTCGTGTTGCGGCCGTTTATATATTCCTCGAATTTTTCGAAGAGCTCGGCCGACACGCTAAAACCGACGATCACGGTTTCCATCATAATTATCTTGAAAAACAAAAAAAAAATGTTCGAGGACGGACACTACACTGCGACTGTCACTCGTCGAGATCCAGAAGCTTAATGAGCCAAATTCACAATGACGCCGTCTTTTATAGGCGGCGGACCGACGCGATTAGCGGCTGTGGAGTCACTAGCGCCCCGTGTCCCTTCTCTTTCCAAGTGCTCTATTGTTGAAATATATCGTACTACTATTTGATTGACAATGAGTGTATACTACTATTATTGAAAATTAAATAGTGGTCAATAGTAACTCAGCCTTTTTTTATTATTGAATCGTAAAATTAAATACAAGGTGTTAATATACACCGGATATTTAATTTTACAATCCATGTCAAATCAATCATTCCTTGACATAAGGAATAGAGTAATAAGATTATAAAACAAAAAAAAAGCGGGAAGTCAGATTACCCGTGTAACGACTGTCAAAGATGTAAAAATGACAGCCGGGACCAACGGCTTAACGTGCTTTCCGTGGCACGGAGGAGTCATAACATACCAGGAGTTACCCCTCACTTCCCTCATCTTCAGGCAGATCGAAGTTGATCCGCCTCCTCATAAGAGCCACCCCTTTGGTGTGGCGCACCAGCGGTGTCTCTCGCGGATGGGAGGTTACCTTTCCACTAGTAGTGGAAACCGAATCAGAGTCCGAAGGCGAAGTTGATTCAGAAGAAACGGGAACGCGCAAGATTCTAACGTGCGGCGTCCCTTTTCTCCCCTTGCACGGCTGCTTCGTGTTGCGGCCGTTAATATATTCCTCGATTTTTTCGAAGAGCTCGGCCGACACGCTGAAACCGACGATCACGGTTTCCATCATAATTATCTTGAAAAACAAAAAAAAATTGTTCGAGGACGGACACTACACTGCGACTGTCACTCGTCGAGATCCAGAAGCGTAATGAGCCAAATTCACAATGACGCCGTCTTTTATAGACGGCGGACCGACGCGATTAGCGGCTGTGGAGTCACTAGCGCCGCGTGTCCCTTCTCTTTCCAAGTGCTCTATTCTTGAAATATGTCGTACTACTATTTGATTGACAATGAGTGTATACTACTATTATTGTAAATTAAATAGTAGTCAATAGTAACTCAGCCTTTTTTTATTATTGAATCGTAAAATTAATTACAAGGTGTTAATGTACACCGGATATTTAATTTTACAATCCATGTCAAATCAATCATTCCTTGACATAAGGAATAGAGTAATAAGATTATAAAACAAAAAAAAAGCGGGAAGTCAGATTACCCGTGTAACGACTGTCAAAGATGTAAAAATGACAGCCGGGACCAACGGCTTAACGTGCTTTCCGAGGCACGGAGGAGTCATAACATACCAGGAGTTACCCCTCACTTTCTTCATCTTCAGGCAGATCGAAGTTGATCCGCCTCCTCATAAGAGCCACCCCTTTGGTGTGGCGCACCAGCGGTGTCTCTCGCGGATGGGAGGTTACCTTTCCACTAGTAGTGGAAACCGAATCAGAGTCCGAAGGCGAAGTTGATTCAGAAGAAACGGGAACGCGCAAGATTCTAACGTGCGGCGTCCCTTTTCTCCCCTTGCACGGCTGCTTCGTGTTGCGGCCGTTAATATATTCCTCGAATTTTTCGAAGAGCTCGGCCGACAAGCTGAAAATGACGATCACGGTTTCCATCATAATTATCTTGAAAAACAAAAAAAAATTGTTCGAGGACGGACACTACACTGCGACTGTCACTCGTCGAGATCCAGAAGCGTAATGAGCCAAATTCACAATGACGCCGTCTTTTATAGACGGCGGACCGACGCGATTAGCGGCTGTGGAGTCACTAGCGCCGCGTGTCCCTTCTCTTTCCAAGTGCTCTATTCTTGAAATATGTCGTACTACTATTTGATTGACAATGAGTGTATACTACTATTATTGTAAATTAAATAGTAGTCAATAGTAACTCAGCCTTTTTTTATTATTGAATCGTAAAATTAATTACAAGGTGTTAATGTACACCGGATATTTAATTTTACAATCCATGTCAAATCAATCATTCCTTGACATAAGGAATAGAGTAATAAGATTATAAAACAAAAAAAAAGCGGGAAGTCAGATTACCCGTGTAACGACTGTCAAAGATGTAAAAATGACAGCCGGGACCAACGGCTTAACGTGCTTTCCGAGGCACGGAGGAGTCATAACATACCAGGAGTTACCCCTCACTTTCTTCATCTTCAGGCAGATCGAAGTTGATCCGCCTCCTCATAAGAGCCACCCCTTTGGTGTGGCGCACCAGCGGTGTCTCTCGCGGATGGGAGGTTACCTTTCCACTAGTAGTGGAAACCGAATCAGAGTCCGAAGGCGAAGTTGATTCAGAAGAAACGGGAACGCGCAAGATTCTAACGTGCGGCGTCCCTTTTCTCCCCTTGCACGGCTGCTTCGTGTTGCGGCCGTTAATATATTCCTCGAATTTTTCGAAGAGCTCGGCCGACAAGCTGAAAATGACGATCACGGTTTCCATCATAATTATCTTGAAAAACAAAAAAAAATTGTTCGAGGACGGACACTACACTGCGACTGTCACTCGTCGAGATCCAGAAGCGTAATGAGCCAAATTCACAATGACGCCGTCTTTTATAGGCGGCGGACCGACGCGATTAGCGGCTGTGGAGTCACTAGCGCCGCGTGTCCCTTCTCTTTCCAAGTGCTCTATTCTTGAAATATATCGTACTACTATTTGATTGACAATGAGTGTATACTACTATTATTGTAAATTAAATAGTAGTCAATAGTAACTCAGCCTTTTTTTATTATTGAATCGTAAAATTAAATACAAGGTGTTAATGTACACCGGATATTTAATTTTACAATCCATGTCAAATCAATCATTCCTTGACATAAGGAATAGAGTAATAAGATTATAAAACAAAAAAAAAGCGGGAAGTCAGATTACCCGTGTAACGACTGTCAAAGATGTAAAAATGACAGCCGGGACCAACGGCTTAACGTGCTTTCCGAGGCACGGAGGAGTCATAACATACCAGGAGTTACCCCTCACTTCCTTCATCTTCAGGCAGATCGAAGTTGATCCGCCTCCTCATAAGAGCCACCCCTTTGGTGTGGCGCACCAGCGGTGTCTCTCGCGGATGGGAGGTTACCTTTCCACTAGTAGTGGAAACCGAATCAGAGTCCGAAGGCGACGTTGATTCAGAAGAAACTGGAACGCGCAAGATTCTAACGTGCGGCGTCCCTTTTCTCCCCTTGCACGGCTGCTTCGTGTTGCGGCCGTTAATATATTCCTCGATTTTTTCGAAGAGCTCGGCCGACACGCTGAAACCGACGATCACGGTTTCCATCATAATTATCTTGAAAAACAAAAAAAAATTGTTCGAGGACGGACACTACACTGCGACTGTCACTCGTCGAGATCCAGAAGCGTAATGAGCCAAATTCACAATGACGCCGTCTTTTATAGGCGGCGGACCGACGCGATTAGCGGCTGTGGAGTCACTAGCGCCGCGTGTCCCTTCTCTTTCCAAGTGCTCTATTCTTGAAATATGTCGTACTACTATTTGATTGACAATGAGTGTATACTACTATTATTGAAAATTAAATAGTAGTCAATAGTATCTCAGCCTTATTTTATTATTGAATCGTAAAATTAAATACAAGGTGTTAATGTACACCGGATATTTAATTTTACAATCCATGTCAAATCAATCATTCCTTGACATAAGGAATAGAGTAATAAGATTATAAAACAAAAAAAAAGCGGGAAGTCAGATTACCCGTGTAACGACTGTCAAAGATGTAAAAATGACAGCCGGGACCAACGGCTTAACGTGCTTTCCGAGGCACGGAGGAGTCATAACATACCAGGAGTTACCCCTCACTTCCTTCATCTTCAGGCAGATCGAAGTTGATCCGCCTCCTCATAAGAGCCACCCCTTTGGTGTGGCGCACCAGCGGTGTCTCTCGCGGATGGGAGGTTACCTTTCCACTAGTAGTGGAAACCGAATCAGAGTCCGAAGGCGAAGTTGATTCAGAAGAAACGGGAACGCGCAAGATTCTAACGTGCGGCGTCCCTTTTCTCCCCTTGCACGGCTGCTTCGTGTTGCGGCCGTTAATATATTCCTCGAATTTTTCGAAGAGCTCGGCCGACACGCTGAAACCGACGATCACGGTTTCCATCATAATTATCTTGAAAAACAAAAAAAAATTGTTCGAGGACGGACACTACACTGCGACTGTCACTCGTCGAGATCCAGAAGCGTAATGAGCCAAATTCACAATGACGCCGTCTTTTATAGGCGGCGGACCGACGCGATTAGCGGCTGTGGAGTCACTAGCGCCGCGTGTCCCTTCTCTTTCCAAGTGCTCTATTCTTGAAATATATCGTACTACTATTTGATTGACAATGAGTGTATACTACTATTATTGTAAATTAAATAGTAGTCAATAGTAACTCAGCCTTTTTTTATTATTGAATCGTAAAATTAAATACAAGGTGTTAATGTACACCGGATATTTAATTTTACAATCCATGTCAAATCAATCATTCCTTGACATAAGGAATAGAGTAATAAGATTATAAAACAAAAAAAAAGCGGGAAGTCAGATTACCCGTGTAACGACTGTCAAAGATGTAAAAATGACAGCCGGGACCAACGGCTTAACGTGCTTTCCGAGGCACGGAGGAGTCATAACATACCAGGAGTTACCCCTCACTTCCTTCATCTTCAGGCAGATCGAAGTTGATCCGCCTCCTCATAAGAGCCACCCCTTTGGTGTGGCGCACCAGCGGTGTCTCTCGCGGATGGGAGGTTACCTTTCCACTAGTAGTGGAAACCGAATCAGAGTCCGAAGGCGACGTTGATTCAGAAGAAACGGGAACGCGCAAGATTCTAACGTGCGGCGTCCCTTTTCTCCCCTTGCACGGCTGCTTCGTGTTGCGGCCGTTAATATATTCCTCGATTTTTTCGAAGAGCTCGGCCGACACGCTGAAACCGACGATCACGGTTTCCATCATAATTATCTTGAAAAACAAAAAAAAATTGTTCGAGGACGGACACTACACTGCGACTGTCACTCGTCGAGATCCAGAAGCGTAATGAGCCAAATTCACAATGACGCCGTCTTTTATAGGCGGCGGACCGACGCGATTAGCGGCTGTGGAGTCACTAGCGCCGCGTGTCCCTTCTCTTTCCAAGTGCTCTATTCTTGAAATATGTCGTACTACTATTTGATTGACAATGAGTGTATACTACTATTATTGTAAATTAAATAGTAGTCAATAGTAACTCAGCCTTTTTTTATTATTGAATCGTAAAATTAAATACAAGGTGTTAATGTACACCGGATATTTAATTTTACAATCCATGTACGCGCCAGGCGCGCCACGGCCGCGACCATACGGTGGGGCAGGTGGCGCAGCGCTGTGTTCGGGATGTTGTCGGCACCTGGGGCCTTCCGGGGCTTCGTTCGCAAGATGGCGCGTCTGACTGCGCCAGGCGAGAAATGGATGGCATCTTCATCGGGAGCTATCGGCGTGGCGAAGTAGTCTCTAATGTGCTGCTCGACTGCTGCGACATGTTCGTGTAGGGAGGTCGGGTTCGGTTGGAACTGACGCTCCAGGTGTTCGGCAAAGACCTCCGCTCGGTCTCCCGCTACGTACTTTAGCGCCCCGTCTGTGCTACGCAGTGGTCGTACCGGAGCTGGGGTGTTCTTAAGCTGCCTACACAGCTTGTGGATGGAGGTCCAATCGCCCTCCGCGGCGTCAATGTGTTCCTCCCAACTCGCGGTTCTAAGAGCACACAACTCGGCCTTCACTTTTTCCGTGAGCTTGTTTAGTGCTGTTTTCATTGTTGGGCATCTTGTCTGCTGCCACTGCTTGCGTAGTCGCCTCTTTTCGGTAATAAGCCGTTTGACGCGCGCTGGCAGGGGCGGCTGAAGCACTCTCCCCTGCTGCTGCGTCAATGTTGCTGTTTCCAGTGCTTGTTGTACGCAAGCAGTGATCTC
Organism: Orthosia cruda; assembly: GCA_964057195.1. Taxonomy (NCBI): domain Eukaryota; kingdom Metazoa; phylum Arthropoda; class Insecta; order Lepidoptera; family Noctuidae; genus Orthosia; species Orthosia cruda. The sequence goes on along the minus strand of OZ059827.1, from coordinate 43,708,187 downwards.
ATCGGCCAGTAGGTCGACGTCGGCGGCGGTAGTGATAGGTCGAGTTGGCGTGGTAGAGTATACCCTTTCTGTGAATCTGTCCCAGTCGATTTTCCGACGTGGCGCTTGAGGCTTTATGCGGGTCGGCATGTCTGACAGGACGACAAGTACTGGGTGATGGTCAGACTGCATCTCGTCCTCCAGTACCTGCTGTGTGACCTGGCAGTGCAGCCCACGGTGTACAACGATGTCTATCACGTCGGGCATGTATCTATTTGTATCTGGCCAGTGAGTCGGTGTTTCAGGTCCAGACACCGTGTACCCGTAGGCCTCCGCGTCCGCGAAGAGTCGTCTCCCCTCATCATTGTGCTGAGAGCTGTTCTCTTTCCAAGTGCTCTATTGTTGAAATATATCGTACTACTATTTGATTGACAATGATAGTATACTACTATTATTGAAAATTAAATAGTAGTCAATAGTATCTCAGCCTTATTTTATTATTGAATCGTAAAATTAAATACAAGGTGTTAATGTACACCGTATATTTAATTTTACAATCCATGTCAAATCAATCATTCCTTGACAAAAGGAATAGAGTAATAAGATTATAAAACAAAAAAAAAGCGGGAAGTCAGATTACCCGTGTAACGACTGTCAAAGATGTAAAAGTGACAGCCGGGACCAACGGCTTAACGTGCTTTCCGAGGCACGGAGGAGTCATAACATACCAGGAGTTACCCCTCACTTCCCTCATCTTCAGGCAGATCGAAGTTGATCCGCCTCCTCATAAGAGCCACCCCTTTGGTGTGGCGCACCAGCGGTGTCTCTCGCGGATGGGAGGTTACCTTTCCACTAGTAGTGGAAACCGAATCAGAGTCCGAAGGCGAAGTTGATTCAGAAGAAACGGGAACGCGCAAGATTCTAACGTGCGGCGTTCCTTTTCTCCCCATGCACGGCTGCTTCGTGTTGCGGCCGTTTATATATTCCTCGATTTTTTCGAAGAGCTCGGCCGACACGCTGAAACCGACGATCACGGTTTCCATCATAATTATCTTGAAAAACAAAAAAAAATAGTTCGAGGACGGACACTACACTGCGACTGTCACTCGTCGAGATCCAGAAGCGTAATGAGCCAAATTCACAATGACGCCGTCTTTTATAGGCGGCGGACCGACGCGATTAGCGGCTGTGGAGTCACTAGCGCCGCGTGTCCCTTCTCTTTCCAAGTGCTCTATTGTTGAAATATATCGTACTACTATTTGATTGACAATGATAGTATACTACTATTATTGAAAATTAAATAGTAGTCAATAGTATCTCAGCCTTATTTTATTATTGAATCGTAAAATTAAATACAAGGTGTTAATGTACACCGTATATTTAATTTTACAATCCATGTCAAATCAATCATTCCTTGACATAAGGAATAGAGTAATAAGATTATAAAACAAAAAAAAAGCGGGAAGTCAGATTACCCGTGTAACGACTGTCAAAGATGTAAAAATGACAGCCGGGACCAACGGCTTAACGTGCTTTCCGAGGCACGGAGGAGTCATAACATACCAGGAGTTACCCCTCACTTCCTTCATCTTCAGGCAGATCGAAGTTGATCCGCCTCCTCATAAGAGCCACCCCTTTGGTGTGGCGCACCAGCGGTGTCTCTCGCGGATGGGAGGTTACCTTTCCACTAGTAGTGGAAACCGAATCAGAGTCCGAAGGCGAAGTTGATTCAGAAGAAACGGGAACGCGCAAGATTCTAACGTGCGGCGTTCCTTTTCTCCCCATGCACGGCTGCTTCGTGTTGCGGCCGTTTATATATTCCTCGAATTTTTCGAAGAGCTCGGCCGACACGCTGAAACCGACGATCACGGTTTCCATCATAATTATCTTGAAAAACAAAAAAAATTGTTCGAGGACGGACACTACACTGCGACTGTCACTCGTCGAGATCCAGAAGCGTAATGAGCCAAATTCACAATGACGCCGTCTTTTATAGGCGGCGGACCGACGCGATTAGCGGCTGTGGAGTCACTAGCGCCGCGTGTCCCTTCTCTTTCCAAGTGCTCTATTGTTGAAATATATCGTACTACTATTTGATTGACAATGATAGTATACTACTATTATTGAAAATTAAATAGTAGTCAATAGTATCTCAGCCTTATTTTATTATTGAATCGTAAAATTAAATACAAGGTGTTAATGTACACCGTATATTTAATTTTACAATCCATGTCAAATCAATCATTCCTTGACATAAGGAATAGAGTAATAAGATTATAAAACAAAAAAAAAGCGGGAAGTCAGATTACCCGTGTAACGACTGTCAAAGATGTAAAAATGACAGCCGGGACCAACGGCTTAACGTGCTTTCCGAGGCACGGAGGAGTCATAACATACCAGGAGTTACCCCTCACTTCCTTCATCTTCAGGCAGATCGAAGTTGATCCGCCTCCTCATAAGAGCCACCCCTTTAGTGTGGCGCACCAGCGGTGTCTCTCGCGGATGGGAGGTTACCTTTCCACTAGTAGTGGAAACCGAATCAGAGTCCGAAGGCGAAGTTGATTCAGAAGAAACGGGAACGCGCAAGATTCTAACGTGCGGCGTCCCTTTTCTCCCCTTGCACGGCTGCTTCGTGTTGCGGCCGTTTATATATTCCTCGAATTTTTCGAAGAGCTCGGCCGACACGCTAAAACCGACGATCACGGTTTCCATCATAATTATCTTGAAAAACAAAAAAAAATTGTTCGAGGACGGACACTACACTGCGACTGTCACTCGTCGAGATCCAGAAGCTTAATGAGCCAAATTCACAATGACGCCGTCTTTTATAGGCGGCGGACCGACGCGATTAGCGGCTGTGGAGTCACTAGCGCCCCGTGTCCCTTCTCTTTCCAAGTGCTCTATTGTTGAAATATATCGTACTACTATTTGATTGACAATGAGTGTATACTACTATTATTGTAAATTAAATAGTAGTCAATAGTAACTCAGTCTTTTTTTATTATTGAATCGTAAAATTAAATACAAGGTGTTAATGTACACCGTATATTTAATTTTACAATCCATGTCAAATCAATCATTCCTTGACATAAGGAATAGAGTAATAAGATTATAAAACAAAAAAAAAGCGGGAAGTCAGATTACCCGTGTAACGACTGTCAAAGATGTAAAAATGACAGCCGGGACCAACGGCTTAACGTGCTTTCCGAGGCACGGAGGAGTCATAACATACCAGGAGTTACCCCTCACTTCCTTCATCTTCAGGCAGATCGAAGTTGATCCGCCTCGTCATAAGAGCCACCCCTTTGGTGTGGCGCACCAGCGGTGTCTCTCGCGGATGGGAGGTTACCTTTCCACTAGTAGTGGAAACCGAATCAGAGTCCGAAGGCGAAGTTGATTCAGAAGAAACGGGAACGCGCAAGATTCTAACGTGCGGCGTTCCTTTTCTCCCCATGCACAGCTGCTTCGTGTTGCGGCCGTTTATATATTCCTCGAATTTTTCGAAGAGCTCGGCCGACACGCTGAAACCGACGATCACGGTTTCCATCATAATTATCTTGAAAAACAAAAAAAAATAGTTCGAGGACGGACACTACACTGCGACTGTCACTCGTCGAGATCCAGAAGCGTAATGAGCCAAATTCACAATGACGCCGTCTTTTATAGGCGGCGGACCGACGCGATTAGCGGCTGTGGAGTCACTAGCGCCGCGTGTCCCTTCTCTTTCCAAGTGCTCTATTGTTGAAATATATCGTACTACTATTTGATTAACAATGATAGTATACTACTATTATTGAAAATTAAATAGTAGTCAATAGTATCTCAGCCTTATTTTATTATTGAATCGTAAAATTAAATACAAGGTGTTAATGTACACCGTATATTTAATTTTACAATCCATGTCAAATCAATCATTCCTTGACATAAGGAATAGAGTAATAAGATTATAAAACAAAAAAAAAGCGGCAAGTCAGATTACCCGTGTAACGACTGTCAAAGATGTAAAAATGACAGCCGGGACCAACGGCTTAACGTGCTTTCCGAGGCACGGAGGAGTCATAACATACCAGGAGTTACCCCTCACTTCCTTCATCTTCAGGCAGATCGAAGTTGATCCGCCTCCTCATAAGAGCCACCCCTTTGGTGTGGCGCACCAGCGGTGTCTCTCGCGGATGGGAGGTTACCTTTCCACTAGTAGTGGAAACCGAATCAGAGTCCGAAGGCGAAGTTGATTCAGAAGAAACGGGAACGCGCAAGATTCTAACGTGCGGCGTCCCTTTTCTCCCCTTGCACGGCTGCTTCGTGTTGCGGCCGTTTATATATTCCTCGAATTTTTCGAAGAGCTCGGCCGACACGCTAAAACCGACGATCACGGTTTCCATCATAATTATCTTGAAAAACAAAAAAAAAATGTTCGAGGACGGACACTACACTGCGACTGTCACTCGTCGAGATCCAGAAGCTTAATGAGCCAAATTCACAATGACGCCGTCTTTTATAGGCGGCGGACCGACGCGATTAGCGGCTGTGGAGTCACTAGCGCCCCGTGTCCCTTCTCTTTCCAAGTGCTCTATTGTTGAAATATATCGTACTACTATTTGATTGACAATGAGTGTATACTACTATTATTGTAAATTAAATAGTAGTCAATAGTAACTCAGCCTTTTTTTATTATTGAATCGTAAAATTAAATACAAGGTGTTAATGTACACCGTATATTTAATTTTACAATCCATGTCAAATCAATCATTCCTTGACATAAGGAATAGAGTAATAAGATTATAAAACAAAAAAAAAAGCGGGAAGTCAGATTACCCGTGTAACGACTGTCAAAGATGTAAAAATGACAGCCGGGACCAACGGCTTAACGTGCTTTCCGAGGCACGGAGGAGTCATAACATACCAGGAGTTACCCCTCACTTCCTTCATCTTCAGGCAGATCGAAGTTGATCCGCCTCGTCATAAGAGCCACCCCTTTGGTGTGGCGCACCAGCGGTGTCTCTCGCGGATGGGAGGTTACCTTTCCACTAGTAGTGGAAACCGAATCAGAGTCCGAAGGCGAAGTTGATTCAGAAGAAACGGGAACGCGCAAGATTCTAACGTGCGGCGTCCCTTTTCTCCCCTTGCACGGCTGCTTCGTGTTGCGGCCGTTTATATATTCCTCGAATTTTTCGAAGAGCTCGGCCGACACGCTAAAACCGACGATCACGGTTTCCATCATAATTATCTTGAAAAACAAAAAAAAATTGTTCGAGGACGGACACTACACTGCGACTGTCACTCGTCGAGATCCAGAAGCTTAATGAGCCAAATTCACAATGACGCCGTCTTTTATAGGCGGCGGACCGACGCGATTAGCGGCTGTGGAGTCACTAGCGCCCCGTGTCCCTTCTCTTTCCAAGTGCTCTATTGTTGAAATATATCGTACTACTATTTGATTGACAATGAGTGTATACTACTATTATTGTAAATTAAATAGTAGTCAATAGTAACTCAGTCTTTTTTTATTATTGAATCGTAAAATTAAATACAAGGTGTTAATGTACACCGTATATTTAATTTTACAATCCATGTCAAATCAATCATTCCTTGACATAAGGAATAGAGTAATAAGATTATAAAACAAAAAAAAAGCGGGAAGTCAGATTACCCGTGTAACGACTGTCAAAGATGTAAAAATGACAGCCGGGACCAACGGCTTAACGTGCTTTCCGAGGCACGGAGGAGTCATAACATACCAGGAGTTACCCCTCACTTCCTTCATCTTCAGGCAGATCGAAGTTGATCCGCCTCGTCATAAGAGCCACCCCTTTGGTGTGGCGCACCAGCGGTGTCTCTCGCGGATGGGAGGTTACCTTTCCACTAGTAGTGGAAACCGAATCAGAGTCCGAAGGCGAAGTTGATTCAGAAGAAACGGGAACGCGCAAGATTCTAACGTGCGGCGTTCCTTTTCTCCCCATGCACAGCTGCTTCGTGTTGCGGCCGTTTATATATTCCTCGAATTTTTCGAAGAGCTCGGCCGACACGCTGAAACCGACGATCACGGTTTCCATCATAATTATCTTGAAAAACAAAAAAAAATAGTTCGAGGACGGACACTACACTGCGACTGTCACTCGTCGAGATCCAGAAGCGTAATGAGCCAAATTCACAATGACGCCGTCTTTTATAGGCGGCGGACCGACGCGATTAGCGGCTGTGGAGTCACTAGCGCCGCGTGTCCCTTCTCTTTCCAAGTGCTCTATTGTTGAAATATATCGTACTACTATTTGATTAACAATGATAGTATACTACTATTATTGAAAATTAAATAGTAGTCAATAGTATCTCAGCCTTATTTTATTATTGAATCGTAAAATTAAATACAAGGTGTTAATGTACACCGTATATTTAATTTTACAATCCATGTCAAATCAATCATTCCTTGACATAAGGAATAGAGTAATAAGATTATAAAACAAAAAAAAAGCGGCAAGTCAGATTACCCGTGTAACGACTGTCAAAGATGTAAAAATGACAGCCGGGACCAACGGCTTAACGTGCTTTCCGAGGCACGGAGGAGTCATAACATACCAGGAGTTACCCCTCACTTCCTTCATCTTCAGGCAGATCGAAGTTGATCCGCCTCCTCATAAGAGCCACCCCTTTGGTGTGGCGCACCAGCGGTGTCTCTCGCGGATGGGAGGTTACCTTTCCACTAGTAGTGGAAACCGAATCAGAGTCCGAAGGCGAAGTTGATTCAGAAGAAACGGGAACGCGCAAGATTCTAACGTGCGGCGTCCCTTTTCTCCCCTTGCACGGCTGCTTCGTGTTGCGGCCGTTTATATATTCCTCGAATTTTTCGAAGAGCTCGGCCGACACGCTAAAACCGACGATCACGGTTTCCATCATAATTATCTTGAAAAACAAAAAAAAAATGTTCGAGGACGGACACTACACTGCGACTGTCACTCGTCGAGATCCAGAAGCTTAATGAGCCAAATTCACAATGACGCCGTCTTTTATAGGCGGCGGACCGACGCGATTAGCGGCTGTGGAGTCACTAGCGCCCCGTGTCCCTTCTCTTTCCAAGTGCTCTATTGTTGAAATATATCGTACTACTATTTGATTGACAATGAGTGTATACTACTATTATTGTAAATTAAATAGTAGTCAATAGTAACTCAGCCTTTTTTTATTATTGAATCGTAAAATTAAATACAAGGTGTTAATGTACACCGTATATTTAATTTTACAATCCATGTCAAATCAATCATTCCTTGACATAAGGAATAGAGTAATAAGATTATAAAACAAAAAAAAAAGCGGGAAGTCAGATTACCCGTGTAACGACTGTCAAAGATGTAAAAATGACAGCCGGGACCAACGGCTTAACGTGCTTTCCGAGGCACGGAGGAGTCATAACATACCAGGAGTTACCCCTCACTTCCTTCATCTTCAGGCAGATCGAAGTTGATCCGCCTCGTCATAAGAGCCACCCCTTTGGTGTGGCGCACCAGCGGTGTCTCTCGCGGATGGGAGGTTACCTTTCCACTAGTAGTGGAAACCGAATCAGAGTCCGAAGGCGAAGTTGATTCAGAAGAAACGGGAACGCGCAAGATTCTAACGTGCGGCGTTCCTTTTCTCCCCATGCACAGCTGCTTCGTGTTGCGGCCGTTTATATATTCCTCGAATTTTTCGAAGAGCTCGGCCGACACGCTGAAACCGACGATCACGGTTTCCATCATAATTATCTTGAAAAACAAAAAAAAATAGTTCGAGGACGGACACTACACTGCGACTGTCACTCGTCGAGATCCAGAAGCGTAATGAGCCAAATTCACAATGACGCCGTCTTTTATAGGCGGCGGACCGACGCGATTAGCGGCTGTGGAGTCACTAGCGCCGCGTGTCCCTTCTCTTTCCAAGTGCTCTATTGTTGAAATATATCGTACTACTATTTGATTAACAATGATAGTATACTACTATTATTGAAAATTAAATAGTAGTCAATAGTATCTCAGCCTTATTTTATTATTGAATCGTAAAATTAAATACAAGGTGTTAATGTACACCGTATATTTAATTTTACAATCCATGTCAAATCAATCATTCCTTGACATAAGGAATAGAGTAATAAGATTATAAAACAAAAAAAAAGCGGCAAGTCAGATTACCCGTGTAACGACTGTCAAAGATGTAAAAATGACAGCCGGGACCAACGGCTTAACGTGCTTTCCGAGGCACGGAGGAGTCATAACATACCAGGAGTTACCCCTCACTTCCTTCATCTTCAGGCAGATCGAAGTTGATCCGCCTCCTCATAAGAGCCACCCCTTTGGTGTGGCGCACCAGCGGTGTCTCTCGCGGATGGGAGGTTACCTTTCCACTAGTAGTGGAAACCGAATCAGAGTCCGAAGGCGAAGTTGATTCAGAAGAAACGGGAACGCGCAAGATTCTAACGTGCGGCGTCCCTTTTCTCCCCTTGCACGGCTGCTTCGTGTTGCGGCCGTTTATATATTCCTCGAATTTTTCGAAGAGCTCGGCCGACACGCTAAAACCGACGATCACGGTTTCCATCATAATTATCTTGAAAAACAAAAAAAAAATGTTCGAGGACGGACACTACACTGCGACTGTCACTCGTCGAGATCCAGAAGCTTAATGAGCCAAATTCACAATGACGCCGTCTTTTATAGGCGGCGGACCGACGCGATTAGCGGCTGTGGAGTCACTAGCGCCCCGTGTCCCTTCTCTTTCCAAGTGCTCTATTGTTGAAATATATCGTACTACTATTTGATTGACAATGAGTGTATACTACTATTATTGTAAATTAAATAGTAGTCAATAGTAACTCAGCCTTTTTTTATTATTGAATCGTAAAATTAAATACAAGGTGTTAATGTACACCGTATATTTAATTTTACAATCCATGTCAAATCAATCATTCCTTGACATAAGGAATAGAGTAATAAGATTATAAAACAAAAAAAAAAGCGGGAAGTCAGATTACCCGTGTAACGACTGTCAAAGATGTAAAAATGACAGCCGGGACCAACGGCTTAACGTGCTTTCCGAGGCACGGAGGAGTCATAACATACCAGGAGTTACCCCTCACTTCCTTCATCTTCAGGCAGATCGAAGTTGATCCGCCTCGTCATAAGAGCCACCCCTTTGATGTGGCGCACCAGCGGTGTCTCTCGCGGATGGGAGTTTACCTTTCCACTAGTAGTGGAAACCGAATCAGAGTCCGAAGGCGAAGTTGATTCAGAAGAAACGGGAACGCGCAAGATTCTAACGTGCGGCGTTCCTTTTCTCCCCATGCACGGCTGCTTCGTGTTGCGGCCGTTTATATATTCCTCGAATTTTTCGAAGAGCTCGGCCGACACGCTGAAACCGACGATCACGGTTTCCATCATAATTATCTTGAAAAACAAAAAAAAATAGTTCGAGGACGGACACTACACTGCGACTGTCACTCGTCGAGATCCAGAAGCGTAATGAGCCAAATTCACAATGACGCCGTCTTTTATAGGCGGCGGACCGACGCGATTAGCGGCTGTGGAGTCACTAGCGCCGCGTGTCCCTTCTCTTTCCAAGTGCTCTATTGTTGAAATATATCGTACTACTATTTGATTGACAATGATAGTATACTACTATTATTGAAAATTAAATAGTAGTCAATAGTATCTCAGCCTTATTTTATTATTGAATCGTAAAATTAAATACAAGGTGTTAATGTACACCGTATATTTAATTTTACAATCCATGTCAAATCAATCATTCCTTGACATAAGGAAGAGAGTAATAAGATTATAAAACAAAAAAAAAGCGGCAAGTCAGATTACCCGTGTAACGACTGTCAAAGATGTAAAAATGACAGCCGGGACCAACGGCTTAACGTGCTTTCCGAGGCACGGAGGAGTCATAACATACCAGGAGTTACCCCTCACTTCCTTCATCTTCAGGCAGATCGAAGTTGATCCGCCTCCTCATAAGAGCCACCCCTTTGGTGTGGCGCACCAGCGGTGTCTCTCGCGGATGGGAGGTTACCTTTCCACTAGTAGTGGAAACCGAATCAGAGTCCGAAGGCGAAGTTGATTCAGAAGAAACGGGAACGCGCAAGATTCTAACGTGCGGCGTCCCTTTTCTCCCCTTGCACGGCTGCTTCGTGTTGCGGCCGTTAATATATTCCTCGAATTTTTCGAAGAGCTCGGCCGACACGCTGAAACCGACGATCACGGTTTCCATCATAATTATCTTGAAAAACAAAAAAAAATTGTTCGAGGACGGACACTACACTGCGACTGTCACTCGTCGAGATCCAGAAGCGTAATGAGCCAAATTCACAATGACGCCGTCTTTTACAGGCGGCGGACCGACGCGATTAGCGGCTGTGGAGTCACTAGCGCCGCGTGTCCCTTCTCTTTCCAAGTGCTCTATTGTTGAAATATATCGTACTACTATTTGATTGACAATGATAGTATACTACTATTATTGAAAATTAAATAGTAGTCAATAGTAACTCAGCCTTATTTTATTATTGAATCGTAAAATTAAATACAAGGTGTTAATGTACACCGTATATTTAATTTTACAATCCATGTCAAATCAATCATTCCTTGACATAAGGAATAGAGTAATAAGATTATAAAACAAAAAAAAAGCGGGAAGTCAGATTACCCGTGTAACGACTGTCAAAGATGTAAAAATGACAGCCGGGACCAACGGCTTAACGTGCTTTCCGAGGCACGGAGGAGTCATAACATACCAGGAGTTACCCCTCACTTCCTTCATCTTCAGGCAGATCGAAGTTGATCCGCCTCGTCATAAGAGCCACCCCTTTGGTGTGGCGCACCAGCGGTGTCTCTCGCGGATGGGAGGTTACCTTTCCACTAGTAGTGGAAACCGAATCAGAGTCCGAAGGCGAAGTTGATTCAGAAGAAACGGGAACGCGCAAGATTCTAACGTGCGGCGTTCATTTTCTCCCCATGCACGGCTGCTTCGTGTTGCGGCCGTTTATATATTCCTCGAATTTTTCGAAGAGCTCGGCCGACACGCTGAAACCGACGATCACGGTTTCCATCATAATTATCTTGAAAAACAAAAAAAAATAGTTCGAGGACGGACACTACACTGCGACTGTCACTCGTCGAGATCCAGAAGCGTAATGAGCCAAATTCACAATGACGCCGTCTTTTACAGGCGGCGGACCGACGCGATTAGCGGCTGTGGAGTCACTAGCGCCGCGTGTCCCTTCTCTTTGATAGTATACTACTATTATTGTAAATTAAATAGTAGTCAATAGTAACTCAGCCTTTTTTTATTATTGAATCGTAAAATTAAATACAAGGTGTTAATGTACACCGTATATTTAATTTTACAATCCATGTCAAATCAATCATTCCTTGACAAAAGGAATAGAGTAATAAGATTATAAAACAAAAATAAAGCGGGATGTCAAATTACCCGTGTAACGACTGTCAAAGATGTAAAAATGACAGCCGGGACCAACGGCTTAACGTGCTTTCCGAGGCACGGAGGAGTCATAACATACCAGGAGTTACCCCTCACTTCCTTCATCTTCAGGCAGATCGAAGTTGATCCGCCTCGTCATAAGAGCCACCCCTTTTGTGTGGCGCACCAGCGGTGTCTCTCGCGGATGGGAGGTTACCTTTCCACTAGTAGTGGAAACCGAATCAGAGTCCGAAGGCGAAGTTGATTCAGAAGAAACGGGAACGCGCAACATTCTAACGTGCGGCGTCCCTTTTCTCCCCTTGCACGGCTGCTTCGTGTTGCGGCCGTTTATATATTCCTCGATTTTTTCGAAGAGCTCGGCCGACACGCTGATCACGGTTTCCATCATAATTATCTTGAAAAACAAAAAAAATATAATAGAAAATAGTTCGAGGACGGACACTACACTGCGACTGTCACTCGTTGAGATCCAGAAGCGTAATGAGCCAAATTCATCGTGTGGAAGTCGCTTCGCCTCCGTAAGGAGGCGAGGCGAGCGGTGCCGGAACAGCGTTTCCAGCCCGCGGGTGCAGCACCGTGGCTCGCAACTGCGAACCCGTCGCTAGGTTGCCCTCTGGGCATGGCGTGTTGCGAACGCGAATTTCTAAAACTCGCGCCCGCTATGTATGGTATGTTGTATGTGACTGTAGGCGCGCCACGGCGGCGAGCGTTACTGAACGACTCGCCGCTTTTTCACGGCACTCTGGCGGTCTACCCCTGCCGAGTGAGACCCAGGGCGTACCCTGGGAGGCTCAGCAAAGGTGACCTGCATCAGTAGTACCGACTTGGACGAACCTACAGTTTAGTATGAAAGCGACTACTAGCGCCGTAATGTATGTGGGAGCGGCAATGACCTGAGTTACACCGCTCATGTTTACCGATAGCGCGCAGGCGACCGCACGCTATTCGGTGCAAGTGTACTCGCGTATGTCTAGTTATGTTTGTCTGTTTACAGCGCGAAGTGAGTCTATATTAACTTAGAACAAACTTCACGCTGTGGATGCAGTGTGGGGTGGGTAGTGTTACTGTTTGAGTAAGCAGCGTGTAGACTGTTGCTGCTTACTCAGGCGTCAAGTCCGGGAGGTTGATGGGGTTGCACAGTCTGCAGTGATGAGGTCACGTGGGAGACGTTTTTTGTCCGGCGGGCGCGCGTGCCATGGCGCTATATCTTTGATATGCGGCCAGGCAGAAGCGTCGGCCCGCGCGAACATAGACGTCGCAAGGCGTCCCACGAAGGCGTCCAGGCTCTCAATCCCGGTGTCCCGCAGGATGACATCATTCCTCACGTAGCGAGGAGCGTCCATGATGCGGCGCAGCGATAGGTTCTGCTGCGCGCAGAGTTTCTTCTTACTCGACTCGCTCGTGAGGGCGAACCAAGCTGGGGAGGCATAGGTTAGAATGGAACGGATGTAAGTTTTGTACACGCCCAGCTTGGTGCGGGCGGGGAGGCGAGATGAGAGCACTGGATTCAGCAGGTTTCGTGCGACCCTGCACTGGTTCACCACATTGGTGACGTGCAGCCCCATCGTGAGCCGGCGGTCGATCGTCACTCCCAGGTACTTGGCATGGGGTGACCACTCGACGTCGGCTCCTTGTAGCTTCAGGCGTGGTGGCAGGGCTCCTAATCCCGTGGCGAGAGCCTGCGTCTTACTCACGTTCACAGTCAGTCGCCATTTGGACAGCCACTCTGGAATAAGGTCGAGGGCGCGCTGCATCTTACGCGCCGCGTGTTTAGTGTTGAGTGATGTAGTTATGTACGCGGCGTCGTCTGCATACAGCGCGAGCGTCGCCTCTGGCGTCGTGGGGATGTCGTTGGTGAAGCAGGAGTAGGACGCAGGCGATAGACAGCTGCCCTGGGGCACACCCGCCAGTATAGGGCGGGGTGCAGACAGCTCGCCCTCTACCACCACTCTGAAGTTCCTGTTGGTCAGAAAGGATCGAATCACATGTATTACGCGACGGGGCGCGCTAGTCTGAGACATTATAAATAACAGGCCTTCATGCCACACACGGTCGAAGGCCTTCTCCATGTCGAGGAATACTGCGACCGCGTGTTCTTTTTTGTTAAGTGTAGCCGACAGCTGGTGCAGTACCCTCGACTCGTCGTAGAGTGTTCCGCTCGAAACCCAAATTGTTCCTCCCGGGGTGTTATGTGGGGTGTGAGTTGTCGCAGCAGGAGGGATTCGAACACCTTGGAGGTGGTGGGCAGAAGAGTGATCGGCCGATAGCTCTCTGGCTTCAGGACATTTTTATTCGCCTTGGGCAGCATGATGACGCGCCCTTCTTTCCACGAGGCCGGGAAGGAGCCCGTGCGCAGGATCCCCGTGAACAGGCGCGCCAGGGCCGCTACCATTCGGTAGGGCAGGTGGCGCAGCACTGCATTTGTGATCCCGTCAGCACCTGGGGCCTTCCTAGGGCTCGTTCTCAAGATGGCGCGTCTGACTGCGCCAGGCGAAAAGTAAATGGGATCTTCTTCGGGAGCTATCGGCGTAGCGAAGTACTCCCCAAGGTGTTTCTCGACTGCCGCGACGTGTGCGTTTTCGGTGGTCGGGTTTGGTTGGAACTGACGCTCCATGTGTTCTGCGAAGACCTCCGCCCGGTCCTCTGCTATGTATTTTAGCGCCCCGTCGCTGTTTAGTAGTGGACGCACCGGAGCTGGGGTGTTTTTGATCTGGCGGCACAACCGGTGAATGGAGGGCCAGTCGCCCTCCGCGGCGTCTATTCTGTCCTCCCAGCTCGCGGCGCTCAGTGCTCTGAGCTCGGCCTTCACCTTTTCCGCTAGCTTGTTGAGTTGTGTTTTCATGGTTGGGCATCGGAGTTGCTGCCACTGCTTGCGTAGCCGCCGCTTCTCCGTGATTAGGCGTCGGATGCGCGCTGGCAGGGGCGGCTGTAGCACTCTCCCCTGCTGCTGCGTCGTCGTAGCTTCTTTTAGTGCTTGCTGGATGCAAGCAGTGACCTCCTTTGCCAGTTCATCCACATCTTCTGCGGAGGTGATAGGCCGAGTAGGTGTTGTGGATTCGATCCTTTCCGAAAATACGTCCCAGTCAATGGTTCGACGTGGCGCTTGTGGTTTCAGTCTGGTCGGCAGGCCCGATAGTACTACTAGTACTGGGTGGTGATCAGAGTCCAGTTCGTCGTCCAGGACTTGTTGTGTGACCTGGCAGTGTAGCCCTCGGTGAACAATGATGTCGAGCACGTCGGGCATGTGGGTAGGTACATCTGGGTAGTGAGTGGGCGTCTCAGGGCCCTCCACCATGTACCCGAAGGCTTCCGCGTCCGCGAAGAGTCGTCTCCCTTCCTGGTTCGCGTGGTAGGCGTTCCACGCCTGGTGTTTGCAATTTAGGTCGCCGGCGAGGATGGCCGGGTGATCGTCGAAATGTATTAGCGCCCGGATTTCCGACGTGTCTAGCGTGTTTCCGGGCGGTTTGTAGACGGCATAGATCTTCATATCCTCGCCGGCCACGTGCAGCTGCACGCCCAGCGCGTAGAAGGAGTTCAGCTGGGGCGGAGGGAGTTCTTGGTGGACGACTCTTCCCTTTACCATGACTGCCAGGCCACGGTAACGGGCATTTCCTGCCGACCGTTCGTCCTTCCTGTATACGATGTAACCTGGGAACTTGTACCTATCTTCAGGTCCCAGGTGTGTTTCGTTTATGAGCGCCACGTCTATATCTTGCTCCTTTAGTAGATGGCGGAGTTGTACGACCTTCCCTCTGAGGCCGCGAGCATTCCAATGCATCATCCTTAACGGCTTATTTTCCATGGTATAAAGTTAGTAAAGCGGCTAAGCCGTCAAGGATGACCTGCTCCACATCATGTCCTTGCCTGATGGCCTTGATCAGGTCCAACAGCAACTGTATTGCGCAAGCAGTGAAGTCTCTGTTTTGATTTTGAGACGTCCAACTTTTGGCCGCCTCTCGGTTTGTCCAATCTTTTGCCGCCTCCCCGACGCATTTTGTAGTTACAACCTCGGCCGGCAGGGTGCGCTCTTGTCGCTTTCTGCCGGCGTTTGTTGACATCGGTTTAACCGACTGCGCCGGGAGGGTATTCTGGTTTTCTGTGTGTATGTTTTTGTCAACATTCACTACTTGCGATTTTCTGCTTTTATTTGCAGGGGCGGCCTCAGGGACGTTTTCTTGGGTGGGCCAAATTCACAATGACGCTGTCTTTTATAGGCGGCGGACCGACGCGATTATCGGCTGCGGAGTCACTAGCGCCGCGTGTCCCTTCTCTTTCCAAGTGCTCTATTGTTGAAATATATCGTACTACTATTTGATTGACAATGATAGTATACTACTATTATTGTAAATTAAATAGTAGTCAATAGTATCTCAGCCTTTTTTTATTATTGAATCGTAAAATTAAATACAAGGTGTTAATGTACGCCGTATATTTAATTTTACAATCCATGTCAAATCAATCATTCCTTGACATAAGGAATAGAGTAATAAGATTATAAAACAAAAAAAAAGCGGGAAGTCAGATTACCCGTGTAACGACTGTCAAAGATGTAAAAATAACAGCCGGGACCAACGGCTTAACGTGCTTTCCGAGGCACGGAGGAGTCATAACATACCAGGAGTTACCCCTCACTTCCTTTTTCTTCAGGCAGATCGAAGTTGATCCGCCTCCTCATAAGAGCCACCCCTTTGGTGTGGCGTACCAGCGGTGTCTCTCGCGGATGGGAGTTTACCTTTCCACTAGTAGTGGAAACCGAATCAGAGTCCGAAGGCGAAGTTGATTCAGAAGAAACGGGAACGCGCAAGATTCTAACGTGCGGCGTCCCTTTTCTCCCCTTGCACGGCTGCTTCATGTTGCGGCCGTTAATATATTCCTCGAATTTTTCGAAGAGCTCGGCCGACACGCTGAAACCGACGATCACGGTTTCCATCATAATTACCTTGAAAAACAAAAAAAAAAAATTGTTCGAGGACGGACACTACACTGCGACTGTCACTCGTCGAGATCCAGAAGCGTAATGAGCCAAATTCACAATGACGCCGTCTTTTACAGGCGGCGGACCGACGCGATTAGCGGCTGTGGAGTCACTAGCGCCGCGTGTCCCTACTCTTTCCAAGTGCTCTATTGTTGAAATATATCGTACTACTATTTGATTGACAAGGATAGTATACTACTATTATTGTAAATTAAATAGTAGTCAATAGTATCTCAGCCTTTTTTTATTATTGAATCGTAAAATTTAATACAAGGTGTTAATGTACGCCGTATATTTAATTTTACAATCCATGTCAAATCAAGCATTCCTTGACATAAGGAATAGAGTCATAAGATTATTAAAAAAAAAAGCGGGAAGTCAGATTACCCGTGTAACGACTGTCAAAGATGTAAAAATGACAGCCGAGACCAACGGCTTAACGTACTTTCCGAGGCACGGAGGAGTCATAACATACCAGGAGTTACCCCTCACTTCCTTCATCTTCAGGCAGATCGAAGTTGATCCGCCTCCTCATAAGAGCCACCCCTTTGGTGTGGCGCACCAGCGGTGTATCTCGCGGATGGGAGTTTACCTTTCCACTAGTAGTGGAAACCGAATCAGAGTCCGAAGTTGATTCAGAAGAAACGGGAACGCGCAAGATTCTAACGTGCGGCGTCCCTTTTGTCCCCTTGCTAGTGGTGGGTCGTTGTTGTATTTTAGACGGACGAAACGAGACCGTTTTCCCGACGACGAAAACGGTTGCAGAAAACGGTTGCAGAAAACGGTCTTCGTCGCAACTGGTTTGAAGACTCCTTGGAGAACGAAACTTGGAGGACGGAACGAACGTGGAACGATACGCGACATTCGCGACGAGTTGACGACGTTTGAGTGTAGTTGAATCAATTCTCTTTCGACTGTATTTTCTTTACCGTAAAATACAAAATCGCACCAATTTATTCGAAGACTGGTTTGTGCAACGAAGACGGACTTAAAAACTGTTTCACCGTCGCAAGAACTATTTTGTGAACGAACGTGATAAAGGACGACGCGACGTCTGCGACGACCGACGTGTGTCTTAGTTGAGTCAGTACGCTTTCAAATCTCGACTGTATTTTCTGAGGCGTAAAATAAAAAATCGCACGAAGTTATTCGAAGACAGGTTTGTGCAACGAAGACTGCTTTATCCCAGGACGTAAAACGGTTGCACCGTCGCAGAACAAAAAACGGTCTTTAGAAACGTTTCGTCGTCGCAACGCCCACCACTACCCCTTGCACGGCTGCTTCGTGTTGCGGCCGTTAATATATTCCTCGAATTTTTTGAAGAGCTCGGCCGACACGCTGAAACCGACGATCACGGTTTCCATCATAATTATCTTGAAAAACAAAAAGAAATAGTTCGAGGACGGACACTACACTGCGACTGTCACTCGTCCAGATCCAGAAGCGTAATGCGTAATGAGCCAAATTCACAATGACACCGTCTTTTATAGGCGGCGGACCGACGCGATTAGCGGCTGTGGAGTCACTAGCGCCGCGTGTCCCTTCTCTTTCCAAGTGCTCTATTGTTGAAATATATCGTACTACTATTTGATTGACAATGATAGTATACTACTATTATTGTAAATTAAATAGTAGTCAATAGTATCTCAGCCTTTTTTTATTATTGAATCGTAAAATTAAATACAAGGTGTTAATGTACACCGGATATTTAATTTTACAATCCATGTCAAATCAATCATTCCTTGACATAAGGAATAGAGTAATAAGATTATAAAACAAAAAAGCGGGAAGTCTGATTACCCGTGTAACGACTGTCAAAGATGTAAAAATGACAGCCGGGACCAACGGCTTAACGTGCTTTCCGAAGCACGGAGGAGTCATAACATACCAGGAGTTACCCCTCACTTCCTTCATCTTCAGGCAGATCGAAGTTGATCCGCCTCCTCATAAGAGCCACCCCTTTGGTGTGGCGCACCAGCGGTGTCTCTCGCGGATGGGAGGTTACCTTTCCACTAGTAGTGGAAACCGAATCAGAGTCCGAAGGCGAAGTTGATTCGGAAGAAACGGGAACGCGCAAGATTCTAACGTGCGGCGTCCCTTTTCTCCCCTTGCACGGCTGCTTCGTGTTGCGGCCATTAATATATTCCTCGAATTTTTCGAAGAGCTCGGCCGACACGCTGAAACCGACGATCACGGTTTCCATCATAATAATCATGAAATAAAAAAAAAAAAATAGAAAATCGTTCGAGCACGGACACTACACTGCAACTGTCACTCGTCGAGATCCAGAAGCGTAATTAGCCAAATTCTTCAGTGGAAGTCGAGCGGTGCCGGAACCTGGTTCCCTGCCCGCGGGTGCAGCACCGGGGCTCGCAACAGCGAACCCGTCCCTGTGGTGCCCACTGGGCCTAGCATTTTGCTAGTGCGGTCATAATACTGACCGACACTAGCTATGTTTATATGTTGTATGTGACTGTGGGCGCGCCGCGGCGGCCGTTATGAACGGTCCGCCGCTTCTTCACGACACCCGGCGGTCTACCCCCTCCGAATGAGACCCAGGGCGTACCCTGGGAGGCTCAGAGAAGGCGACCAGCGACAGGTGTGTCGACTTTTAGACGAACCCACAGTTTAGTAATGTAAGCGATTACTAGCGCTGCCGTTATGTATGTAGGAGCGGCAATGTTCTGTGTTACGCCGCTCATGAACCAATAGCGCGCGAGGTACTCGCGAGGCTATTCGGTGCAAGTGTACTAGCGAGTGTATAGTTATGAATGTCTGTTTACGACGTGAAATGAGTCTATATTAACTTAGAACAAACTTCACGCCGTGGGTGTCGTGTGGGGTGGGTAGTGTTATTGTTTGAGTAAGCAGCGTGTAGACTGATGCTGCTTACTCAGGCGTCAAATCCGGGAGGTGGATGGGGCTACACAGTCGGTAGTGAGGAGGTCACGTGGGAGGCGCTTTTTGTCCGGCGGGCGCGCGTGCCATGGCGCTATGTTAGCGATGTGGGGCCAGGCAGAAGCGTCGGCCCGCGCGAACATTGATGCAGCGAGGCGTCCCACGAATTCATCCAGGCTCTCTATCTTGATGTCCCGCTGAATAACATCGTTCCTCACGTAGCGAGGAGCGTCCATGATGCGGCGCAGCGTGATGTTCTGCTGCGCCCTGAGCTTTTGTTTGTTCGTCTCGCTAGTGAGGGCGTACCAAGCTGGGGTAGCATAAGTTAAAATAGATCTTATATATGTTTTGTTCACGCCCAGCTTGGTGCGGGCGGGGAAGCGAGATGAGAGCACTGGATACAGCAGATTGCGGGCTACTCTGCATTGTGTCACCACTTTGGTGACGTGTAGCCCCATCGTGAGTCGGCGGTCGATGGTCACACCCAGGTACTTGGCCTGAGGTGTCCACTCGACGTCGGCTCCCTGTAGTTTCAAGGGTGGTGGCAGAGTTCCTGCACCTGTAACAATGGCCTGCGTCTTACCCACGTTAACCGACAGTCGCCACTTGGATAGCCACTCGGGGATGGTGTCAAGGGCACGCTGCATCTTGCGCGCTGCATGCCTGGCGTTCATGGAGGTTGTGATGTAGGCCGCGTCGTCGGCATACAGCGCGAGCGTCGCTTCTGGCGTAGTGGGGATGTCGTCGGTGTAACGCGTGTAACACGCAGGCGATAAGCAGCTGTCCTGTGGCACGCCCACCAGTATCGGGCGGGGGGCGGACAGCGCTCCTTCTACCACCACCTTGAAAGTCCTGTGGGTGACAAAAGATCGAATCACACTGACAATACGACGGGGCGCGCTGGACTTGGTCATCTTATACACAAGCCCATCATGCCATACTCGGTCAAAAGCCTTCTCCATGTCGAGGAATACTGCTACCGCGTGCTCATTCCTGTTCATGGTTAATGACAGCAGGTGCAGTACCCTCGACAGATGAAGCGTCGTGCTGTGTTCCGCGCGAAACCCGAATTGTTCCTCGCGTGGCGGTATGTATGGTGTGAGATGTCGCAGCAGGAGCGACTCGAACACCTTGGAGGTGGTGGGCAGGAGAGTGATCGGCCGATAGCTCTCCGGCTTCAGTGTGTTTTTACCCGCCTTGGGCAGCATGATGACGCGGCCTTCTTTCTACGAGGCCGGGAAGGAGCCCGTGCGGAGGATACCCGTAAACAGGCGCGCCAGGGCCGCTACCATTCGGTAGGGCAGGTGGCGCAGCGCAGTGTTCGAGATACTGTCGGCACCTGGGGCCTTCCGGGGCCTCGTTAACAAGATGGCGCGTCTGACTGCGCCAGGCGAGAAAGAAATGGGGTCCTCTTCGGGAGCTATCGGCGTGGAGAAGTAGTCGTCCAGGTGTTTCTCCACTGCTGCGACATGCTCGTGATCCGTTGTCGGGTTCGGTTGGAACTGGCGCTGAAGGTGTTCAGCGAAGACTTCTGACCGGTCCTCTGCTGCGTATTTCAGCGCCCCGTCGCTGCTCTGTAATGGAGGTACCAGAGCTGGGGTGTTCGTCAACTGGCGGCACAATCGGTGGGGAGGTAGGGAGGGCCAGTCGCCCTCCGCGGTATCTATGCGTTCCTCCCAGCTCGCGGCGTTGAGAGCATTTAGCTCGGCCTTCACCCTCTCCGCGAGTTTGTTGAGGCGCGTTTTCATCGCTGGACATCGTAATTGTTGCCACTGCTTACGTAGGCGCCTTTTTTCAGTAATCATGCGCTTGATGCGCGCCGGCAGGGGCGGCTGAAGCACTCTCCCCTGCGGCTGTGCTATCGTAGCTGCGTTCAGTGCATTTTGTACGCAAGCAGTGACTTCAGCGGCTAGTGTGTCGACATCTGTGGCGGAGGTGATAGGCCGAGTCGGTGTCGTGGATTCGATCTCTTCTTGGAACTTCATCCAGTCGATTAATCGACGTGGTGCTGGAGGCACTACTCTTGTAGGTATGCCCGATAGGACGACGAGAACAGGATGGTGATCTGACTGTAACTCGTCGTCCAGTACCTGCTGTGTGACCTGGCAGTGTAGCCCTCGGTAAATCATTATGTCCAGCACGTCTGGCATGTGATTTTCTCTGTCTGGGTAGTGTGTGGGCGTATCAGGGCCGGACACATTGAACCCGAGGGCCTCCGCGTCCGCGAGGAGCCGTCTCCCATCCTGGTTTGCGTAGAAAGAGTTCCACGCTGGGTGTTTGCAGTTCCAATCACCGGCGAGGATGATAGGGTGCTCTGTGGTTGTTAAGAGTGTTTCCAGGTCTCTTGTGTCCAGTCTGTTACCTGGAGGTTTGTAACAGGCGTAAATTTTAATGTCCTCGCCGGATACGTGCAGCTGGACACCCAGCGCGTAGGCGCTGTGGAGTAGTGGTGGTGGGAGTTCTTGATGGACGACTCCTCTCTTTACTAATACGGCCAGGCCACGGTAACGGGCATTTGGTGATGAATTTTATATGAATATCTAATAATCAGTCATAATCTGTTCAAAAGCAATGTTTAATACCTACTAAATTCTGGAATTATCATCATCAACCTCCACATCCCGACTTAGCCCACTGCTGAGCATAGGACCACAGACTACTTAGACATAATATGACTCTCTCTTCTTGTACCAATCACCACGTTCCTGTGCTTGGAATTATTTCTGGAATAATATCATGATAATTATAATTTTGTTAATATTTTTTTTTAAATCAAACCATTTAAATTTGTATCTGAAACAGAGATGAAAATTGATATAAGTTTACCTCGCTGGAATCCGATGCCATTCTTTTTTGCACCACTACCACGTGACGTGCTACCACTACGTGCACGTGCACGTGTGCACGTGGGCTAGTAACCACTGACCTCTATTATACAAGTACGCTGGACTAAACATACTATATGAAATGACAGTTGATTTTTGTGCTGATTCAAAGCGCCCCGCTCGAGCGTATCAGGAACCAAAATTGACACATTTAGAGATAGGATACTACCGATATTTCTAAAAATTAGGTAATACTAATATATTTGACTGGAAATATTATATTATTGTAACTAATATATCAGTATTAGTGATATTTTTAAATTACACTAATATCAAAATAGTAGTCTTGGCAAGGCGTATCACTCATTTACTGTATTGCTCGTAGTATGTTGGAACTAAATATCTCATATTTGTATTGGTGACGAATGTTAGGTATATGAATGCCTAATAATCAGTAATAATATGTTCAAAAGCGATGTGTAATACTAAATTCTGGAATCATCATCATGATCATCCACAGCCCGACTTCGCCCACTGCTGAGCACAGGCCTCTCTCTTGTACCAATCATATGTTCCTGAGCCTGGAATTAATTCTGGAATAATATCATGATAGTTATAATTATATTAACAAATGTTTTGAAGTCAAATAATTTATTATCTGCATCTGAAACAGAGTTACAATCTTCACCTTGCTGGAATGCGATACCACTCTTATTTGCACCTTAACACTACAGAGACAGGATCTCAGCGATGATAGCGAGAAATACGTCCGTTGTAAATGATTATCCATCTCATTTATTATTATTATTATATAAATGATGTTCCCTTCACGAATCCGATGGGCGTACAACTAGTGTACTTGAGCGAGGAGATACTTGCTCAAATGTGATAGTTTTTAGGATAAGTTGTTAGCCTAACCCCATATTTAAATCTCACTGATCTGACAGTAATGCGCTATAATTAATTATTTACTAGCACGCTATCCACTAGTTTATAGCTTGCAATCTGACTGAAAATATTTTTTAGTAACCTTTACAGCAATTATTCTATTACTTAAAAATTAATCATAATAAAAATAACTGTTTTTTTTTTCTCTTACGTATTAAATTATTCTCACGATCGATAAAACCCATAAAAGTATTTTACCGAAAGCTGTGTCCCATCTCTAATATTAGTTCCATGCGACTCTCACGTTAATTCACGTTGCTATCAGCGCCAAAATGGCGATAATCAAATGTCTTCATTTTGTCATCGATAATATGAAGTCCAGTGTACAATGTATGATAGAGGTCAGTGACCATAACCATATACCTAATAAATAGTATGGACTCGAAATACCTACAAAAAAAACGTGCCTACCTAAACCTTAAAATGGCACTTAAAATGGCTGCCGATGCTATGGTTGTGTTAATCACGGAACACACACACATTAATAATACAAAAAGTAAACAACCATTTGACAGCAGGACTACCACGAACACAACCACAAATTTCGGCAACTAATATGGCGAATATGGCACGTACTGTCAGCTGTCGCTACGTCCTAACAAAATGTTGCCATAATGAGCAACAACTGAAATATTGTTGTCTCTTTTGTCAAATACGATTACTACATTAGAAGAAATGAGACAAAATGATGTTTCACATTCTGCATCGTATTTCACTCATATTTGTATAAGCTAATGTATGTATAGAATAATAGGGCGCCTCCATGTTTTTCCTAGCTCAACGACCATAACACACTACAGAGATAGGATCTCTAAAGAATGAAATAAATATATTGTAAATTATTATCCATCTTATTCGTACGCAAATATTTGTATTAACGGTACACAAGTCAAAAATTCTTCCATACAAACGTAGTCTAGAGATTACTCCACTGTTTGACGATGAACTTTCAAAATAAAAAAGATATCAATTTGTCTCATCATTATCTAGCCCTGTATGGAACCGAAAAAAAAAAAAAAAAAAAATATTTGAAAGTTATGAGCGTCGAAAGTTCCATATTTCAACACTTATAACGTATCTTTGGGCGCAAATAAATACCATAAGAAGAAGGAAAATTAAAAAACGGCCTCCATACAGGGATAGATTAGTAATTCAACAATCCAAATAATTTTATTTTGATCTGATACATTCAGTAGTTTTTTCATGAAATCTAGACTCCCAAAGGTCTGTTTATAAAATTTCGCGCGCTCTTTTTCGTCCTAAATCATCATCCATTTCGATAAAAGATTGCAGAAGTGCTAATTCGTACGCGAACTAGCTTCTTACTGCTCATCACAGCATCTATATATTTCGCACGTGTTGTGGGATGAGATAGCATGCATTTTAACCTCGCTCATAAAATAGTTCGTGCCGTCGACTAGTTTAACCTTAATGATGTTCACTACACGAATCCGATGGGCGCCCACAGATTTTTGTCTATGGTGCCCACCGAGTGAATCTGAACTATTGTAAGTATTAACAAACTAGTTTACTAGTTAGTAGAGCGAGGAGATACTTGTCAAATATAGTAGTTTTAAGGATAAGTCGTTAGCCTATCCCCATATTTAAAGCTCACTGCTCTGACAGTAATGCGCTATATTTTTACTAGCTTGCAATCTGACTGAAAATATTTTTCAGTTAACCCTTACAGCAACTTATCTATTACTTACTTAAAAATAAAGTATTATAAAAATAACTGGGATTGTTTTTTTCTCGTACGTAATAAATTACTTTCACGACGATAAAGTCCATAAAGTATAATTTATCGAAGGCTGTGTCCCATCTCTAATATTAGTTCCATGGACGCTTACGTTGCTATCAGCGCCAAAATGGCGAAAATCAAAAGTCTTCATTTTGCCATTGATAATAATGAAGTCCAGCGTACTTGTATGATAGAGGTCAGAGCTTCCAGGAAACCTAGTATGGTAAGAGATAGCCTGGACACGTTATATGTTTATAGTATACGTCCATTGTGGAAAGAAATGTAGAAAATCGCCAGCGAGTTTTAGCGACTAAACTCACTGTGTGTGTACCTAGCTTAACACTTCATTATTTATTTAAAGAGTAGAGTAGTCTTTTGCATTCCTAATTTATTAAATGAAAAATTAAATGCTAATGCTTCTTTTTATGAAAATTACGAAAAATACAATAGATAAAACATACTACTGTGTGGCACAACACAAACTCATTTTCTTCCGTGCCTAAATGAGCGCAAGCCCGTATGGTAACACTGCCATTTCGGGACGTCTCGTCTGAGCGAGAATGTGGCGAGAATGAAATGAACGATGGTGTTTGTGAACGACGAAAAGCTAGGGAAGTGGCTGAAGCGGGCTGAAGTAGTTTTATTTTATTTATGAATGAAAATGATCTATCTACTGTACATAATATTTTTTTTTGTTTGAGCTGGTGCACGTTAACAATGTACTGAGACTATCGAAACCAATACTCATTTGTGATAACTTGGCTGAGATATAGTAAGTTATCTCTTCATCTTCACAGCCGCTTGGCCGGGTTATTGACGTTTACTATAAGCATCTACCTACAGTGTACTTAGAAATTTAGCTTCCGAATACTGTTTGTGTACGCTATTTTGTGGGCGTGTAGTCTAGGTATGAAGTGAATAGTAGAAAAGAATTATTGAGCATTGTGAAAAAAGTGAAATTGTGATAATCTTTTAGTCGGATATGTGTTACAAATTGGTATTGATGTGGCAAACCGGATTGCACCAACTTGGAGAAAACGTGACGCTATTTTAAGGTCAGTAACAATTTATAATAATTAGGTATGTCGAATAATTACAAATTCTTACAGTAATAAGCTATGAACAGATTTAGGTACACCCATCTCTTTCATTTATTTTACATTTATTCTGAAAATAATTATGTAAAATGAATAATCAGATAATTTTTATCAGAATCTATTATATAGATTCACGTATCTACTTTGTTTTTTAAGCTAATTATTGTAGCTACCTACTTCAGTTCAATGAATAGATAGAGCTAACTAGAAATTATTGTGACTTAGATATCCATACTTCTTGATTGTAATTATTACCTGATGTTTTAGCTGTGTAAGTAGTTGTATCTAGTTACTACAATAAGTATGTTCAAATGTACAAATGCAAACCTTGTTAAATCTGCTTTATTTAAACTTCATGCACAAAGGTACAATGGTAGACTTCATGCCATATGCATTCTTTATCTGTAGATAGTACATACCTATATAAATAGGTATATGGAAAAAGCGCGGGAATTGTCGAATTTGGCGGTCGTGATTTTTCTTTTGGATTTTTTAAATAATACAAAACCTTTGAGATTGGAGATAAGTTGTGTAGATTTATGTAGATATTGATTAGTCTAGTTAATATTATTGTTTGTGTATATAATTCTCTACATTTAGGGTAAGTTTTTTCATTTTTTATTTTATTGTCCGATGGACAAGGAACCGCCTGATCCGGGGGGCACAGTCCCCTCGGTTGGGCTTAACATTGTTATTAACAATGAATCAAGTATGGACACCGACTCGTCCATAACCAGATCGGAGCGGAAAAGGGCTAGAGCTCCACGCAAAATGTGCAAACACTGCAATAAAAGAAGGAGACATGGTCACTCTACAGCAGGTATTAATAAGGAATCAGATTGCCATTGCGATAATGACTCGGTAGTAGTTCATCTGGAAGCCACTCCACGTTCTGTGGATGCTGCACAAAGTGAAATTCGTTCCGCCTCAGAACTTCCCCAGAAGGCGCCACAGGTTGCTAGGGCTTTGTACGAAGCCACAGACTTGTCGCCATATGTTGTACATATACAAAAAAATATTGATACAGGAAACTCTGCTCAATCATTACACCCAATTACATTAGGGCATTTTCTTAAAAAACGTCGATATAATAATATTGTCAATGGTTCTTTAAAACGCATCGGTCGAAATAGAATTTCAATAAGCTTCTCTCATTACCTAGATGCAAACTCTTTTATAAATGACCCTTGTTTGGCGAAAGAGAAATTAAAGGCATTTGTTCCATCTATTAATGTGTGTCGTATGGGTATTATTAAAGGTGTACCTACAGAATGGTCTCCCGAGGAAATAATGGAAAATGTGACTGTTCCCACTGGATGCGGGAAAGTTATTAAGGCAAGGCGTCTTAACTATAAAGTTCACGAACCGACCCCTGTTTGGAAACCATCCCAAACAGTCGTGCTCACCTTTGACGGTCAAATTTTACCAAAACGCGTGTTTTGTTGTTACAATTCTATGCCAGTAGAATTGTATACATTCCCAACAATTCAATGTTTTAATTGTTGTCGTTTTGGTCATACAAAGGTACAATGTAGGTCGAACCCTCAGTGCTTCAAGTGTGGGGAGAGGCATTCTGCTGACACTTGTAGTATTGAAGACGAAAGTGATAGTAAATGCTGTCATTGCGGTGGCATTCATTACGCGATTAACAAAAAATGCCCAGAGTTTGAGAGACAAAAGTCAATAAAGCACTATATGGCCCATAGCTGCGTGTCGTATGCTGAAGCGTCGCTGCTACATCCCCCAATCACCAAACTATATGCAGATGTGGTAACATCTGCTCCATCACATAAAAATAATAATTTTTCTTCTTCTCCACCTTCGCCCCATTCACCGAATACATCAAATTTCACATCACACAGGAAAACAGTATTTTTAAAACCTCGGGAACCCCCAAAAAAAGCCAAGGGGTATGACCGGGCACCTCATCAAGAACTTATTAATAATGAAGTTTCTACATCGGGTAATGGTGTTGCTTTGCATAATAAATCAACAAGTAATATTAATGAAAGTCAAATTTTTAATTTAATTATCATGCTAATTAATACTTTATCTAAAAATAATATTATTGAACCGTCCAACGTTGCCACTATAATTGATATGCTGTCTAACATAATTAACCATAATGGATCCAAACCAACCCAAGATTGTTCAGTGGAACAGTCGTAGCATTGTAAATAAAAAATCTGATCTGTTCTATATATTAAATAAATACAATCCCTTTGCAGTCGCTCTCTGTGAGACATGGCTGAAGCCGGGGTTCTCTTTTAGAATTCCTGGCTATGCGTGTCTAAGAACAGACAGAAGCGATGGGTATGGCGGTGTCGCCATACTTATTAAAAATAACTTGTCTTTTCAGTCTTATCCTCTTCCAAGTCTCAGTGATGATATATCTGCTGTTGCTGCTATTGTAAATAAAATCTGTATAGTATGTATATATTATTCTCGCCCTACTGTAAATATTCTTTCTGAAATTAATAATCTTTTTACAGTTTTACCTAAACCATTTTTGGTAATGGGTGATTTTAACGCACAGCATCAGTCCTGGGGTAGCTCTAGTTCCAATTATTATGGGGAAAAGTTATTAGAAATTCTAGACTCAAACAATTTGTGTATTTTAAACACATGTCTACCAACACGCCAAACAAATCCAGATGAGGGAAATAGTGCTCCTGATCTCTCAATCTGCACACCTGAGTTAGCATCGACATTATGCTGGTCACCTTTACCGTCTTCTTATGGTAGTGATCATTATCCTTTAATCATTTCTTTTCCACATAAAAAATCAGATACTTGCATTCTGACACCACAACCGCGATTAAAATACAGGCTTCAAAATGCAGACTGGGATAAATACAAAGATTGTGTGGAAGAAAGATTTTCTGCTTTATCTAATTCCTTAATAAATGATCCTCAGTTATTATCTAATGCAATTACAAGAATTTTAATAGAGGTAGCAGATAATACTTTCCCTATTAAGAATGGGGCTAAAGGCAAAATTCCTTCACCACCTTGGTGGGATGCTGAGTGCACTCAGGCCATTAAAAAAAGAAAAGAAGCTGAAAAAAATTATTGCCATACTATGACTCATCAGAATTTTGAGATTTACCAAGAAGCTGCACGTGCAACTCGTAAGCTCCTCAGGAAAAAGAAATTTGAAGGTTGGCAAAGATTTTGTGCATCTATATCTCCAGAAGTTAACGCATCTGTAGTATGGCAAAATATCAGGCGATTCAGGTCAGCATTCAGTGACACAACAGCCTCAAAACTGCCATTAGAGTTGGCCAATGAGTTTATGGATCATTTGGCCCCGCCGTCTGTCCCAGAACAGAGATCATTAATGCATTTTCCCTATATTCCTACTTTGGATTCCGAGTTGAACTCTCTCTTCACACTAAGTGAGTTGAAAGGAGTCCTTTCACATGTTAAGGATTCAGCTCCTGGTGAAGATGGTATACCATATTCATTTATAGCCAATCTGTCTGACTCTGTTCTTTTAATTTATTTAGATCTCATCAATACAGCTTTAATATCTGGCAACATCCCATCAAGTTGGAAGTCTCAAACAATTATTCCTATTCTGAAACCAAACAAACCTTCTTCTAAAGTTACTTCTTATCGACCAATTGCACTTTCAACAGTTCTTGCTAAAATTGTTGAACATCTCATTAAGAATCGTTTGGAGTGGTATTTGGAAAGCAAAAACTTGTTGGCAACATCACAGTTTGGTTTTAGGAAGGGCAAGAGTACAATTGATAGTCTTAGTGTGTTCACAACTGATATTCGCTTAGCCTTTTCTTCCAATAACTCTGTTATTGCTGCCTTCCTGGATATAAGTTCAGCTTATGATAATGTCCTAGTATCAGTCCTGGAACAAAAGTTGAATTTATTACAAATTCCAAAAATGCTGTCTAATTTTATAATTAATATGCTTTCAGAGAGATCATTAAATCTAGACATTGAAGGGTGTACATTTACCCGTTTAGTATGGAAAGGTCTCCCTCAGGGTTCTGTACTTAGTCCACTTCTTTATAATATTTACACTTATGATTTAGAATCCTCTCTAAATGAGTCAGTACAAGTCCTTCAATATGCAGATGATTTACTTCTTTATTTATCTGGTCATTCTGTTGAAAATATTTGTACTTCCTTAACCTCTTCTTTATGCTTACTGAAGACATGGTTGGAAACCAATGGTCTACAACTGTCAATTGATAAAAGCAACATAGTCTTATTTACTAGAATGCGTAAGCCTCCAGCAGTTACAGTAATATATGATAATATCTCTATGCCGCTTAAAAATCAAGTAAAATTTTTAGGCCTTGTTTTGGATACACATCTTACAGGTTTACCACACTGTGAATATATAACTGCTAAATGTGAAAGAAATATCAACATAATTAGATGTCTTGCTGGTGTTTGGTGGGGAGCACATCCCTTTTCGTTAAAACTACTGTACAACACCTTGATTAGAAGTGTATTGGACTATGGGACCTTTTTGCTGGAACCTGCTAATGTAGCTGGTCTTAAGAAACTGGAAAGTGTTCAGTCTAAGGCACTTAGAGTAGTTTCAGGTGCAATGAAAAGCAGTCCTATTAATTGTCTTCAGGTGGAATGTGGAGACCCCCCGCTTCATTTGCGACGTCAATTTTTAGCTGATAGATTTATGGCTCGGTGTTTGCAATTTACATATCATCCTTTGCGAAATACACTTTCCATTCTCTCTAAAGAAGTTGCTTCATCCACTTACTGGAGGCACAAAGATACTCCGTGTTTAGTTAAAAGCTTTAGAAAATACAATTTAATTGAAGCTCCTTGCCACCAATCTCAATTTCTTCCTATATATCATTGTAATTACAGTTCATTAATTATGCCACCAAACATTCATTATAACCTCAATATTTACCGAGATGACGTATGTCATAACATTAACTTCAACTTTACTATGGATAGAGACTTTAAGGGCTGTCAGCTCCTGTTTACAGATGCTTCGAAACATGGAAGAAACTCATGTGTGGGAGTAGGTGTATACCACTCCCAGTATAATGTATGTCAAAAAATAAAGCTCCCGCCCGAATCATCTGTATTTACGGGAGAATGTTACGGTCTATTCAAAGCTGTCGAATATATACTCCTTATGGGCTTACGGAATTCACTCATTTTAACTGATGCAAGGAGTGCCTTACAATCTTTGGCCAGATTTCCATTCTACTCTCATAATTCTTTTATTATATTTGAAACACGTGAACTCCTTCACAGATGTTCTATTAAGGGATATTCAGTGCATTTTGCGTGGATACCCTCACATTGTGGCATTTTAGGTAATGAGAGAGCAGACCAGTTAGCTAATGATGCCGTATTATGTGGAGACGTTTTTCCGTACAAAAATAACTCCCAAGATCTGGCTGCTCTGCCCAGGGTTTTTCTACAGGAATCCTGGGATCAGCTTTGGTCAGGGCAATCAGTGAAAGGGAAATTTTATCGTACTATCCAGCCATCCATTCCTGTAAAACCTTGGTTTAGCAAGTACAAGTTGAGCAAAAAGATTTCAACCATATTCATACGTATGCGATTGGGTCATGTATGCACTCCAGCTCATCTTGCCAGGCTTGGCATTGTGCAGAGCCCTGAGTGTGAATGTGGCGCTGAGGTGGGAGATCTGAACCACTTTATTTTTGCCTGCCCCCTTTATGACAACTCCTCACTTTTCCAAAGCCTTGTTTCCCTCCGAGTCCCTTTTCCCACTTCTATCTCATGTATTTTATTTAATTTTAATTTAGATATTTATAAAATCATAGCACTTTTCCTTGTAAATAATGATATAGCTATTTAATAGTAAATTTTAATATGTAATAATTTATTTAATAGTTTTTAGTTTAGTTTAAAGACCGATAGATGCACCGAGTCGGCCCTTATATTGTGTGACCATAACCTGGTGAC
This sequence comes from Orthosia cruda, assembly GCA_964057195.1. Lineage (NCBI taxonomy): Eukaryota > Metazoa > Arthropoda > Insecta > Lepidoptera > Noctuidae > Orthosia > Orthosia cruda. The sequence continues at coordinate 43,676,327 of OZ059827.1, read as the reverse complement.
ACAATAAAAGAGTTTGTTGTTGTATTATATTCCCATAATATACTGTTAAAATTTATTATTTTATTAATAACAACTATTCTCCTTTTCGTTTCCAAATTTCCCTTTGTAATATTTTTTTTATTTCGCGAGTTTTCAATTCTTACGTTTTGTTATCATCAGAGTTAATATTGTCAGTGGCAATAAGCACGAATAGTGCAGTGCAAAAAACCAAAAAAAAAAAAAAAAAAAAATAGGTATATAAATATTAATAATGGAATAGAAAAGAAGTTATCAAGATGATTTAGCAACCGGCAAACCACAATTTCTGCTTCAATGCATACCAACTGGTCGTCCTGATTTTTAGAGGAAGCAAATTCCAGAGAATAGACTAGATATGAAGTAAAGAATGAGCAAAATCAGTAGCTAAGAACAGATTAGGAGAGGATTGTTGGAAGAATGCAGATTCTATTCATATTGCCACAATTTCTAATTTATATGATTTATTCCAAGTCATTTATAATATTTACTTTTTATTTATCATCAAAAGATTTCTTTAATTATTGTGCTTGTCTTAAACTGTAACATTATTGATTCATTGATTATTTAAAGTTTTACTTCAAGCTCAATGCAATATCAAAATTTGTGTCAAATTAATTATTATATTTCTAAGTACATGTTTAATTTAAGAATACATTAACAAAAAGAGTAAAAAAGCAGAAAGTTATGGAGAAAAAATGCTGTCTCAAATAAAATATATAAGGAAAAGTATGATTTAGTAAATAAATCTTTTACTGTGATTTGCAATATTTACTGAAATAACTACAAACTAACAGCTAGCTAATTTAAATTAAGTAAAAGAAGTTTTAATTCCACAACTGGACCTGAGAACCTGTTATGTTCATGACACAATGAGTTATTTATAATTTACAATTATTTCATTTGTATAAACTTAAATATAGATTGTTTCAAAGCTTCATCAAAATTATAATTTAGTTTATATTGAAATACATTTTTTGGTTTGGCAAAAGTACCTACTCATTGCTGGAAATCTATTTAACAAACAGGCACACCAACATCCAAACTTCTCAGTGGCAGTGACTTGGAGTAAGTCGATAGATGGAGAGGATAGATGGAGCCCCTTACGGCACTTAGACTCCAATTTGGTCTGTTGTACGTGCAGGCCTCCTCCCTGAGGAGAGGGAATGGGCCCTAATCCACCACGCACAGGGCCAGTGAGTGTTGGTGGATGCCACATATCTTCGAATTTTTGGTTCTAAGACAAGAGCCTGCTGGGTTCGAACTCACAACCTACAACTTGTAAGTCACGGCCGATACCACTAGGCCACCACTGATCTTTGAAAGTGGTTGGTTTGATATCCTCTAACTCAGAAAATGTGTCATGTCTTTGGGCTTTTGTCTGATGTCTCTCTGGAAAATATGTTGAACTGCCGGACTATGAGAGTGTGAAAACTCTTGTGTACTTGAATATATCTCAGGTTCTCAGGACTGTTATCAATACTGTTTTGTAGAACTTTCAGTTGATTCTTGAATTAGGTTTACAAAATCATTTTTAATTGGAAATATTGCCTATGGGCTATTAAATACTAGTATAAAACCAAAGTAGGTAGCTACCAGCTGCTTCAATGGCTATCACAATTTGTCAAAACATATTTTTTTTATGTGTCTGTAATATTAATTTGTTATACAAATAAACGTACCAACCAGAAAAAAAATCTCAAAATTATGGTGTAAATCGCATCGGAATCATCCACTCTGCTTTAAGTTGAAATAGCATGTAGTGTTTTATTTTGATGATTGATCAATTTTGTACAAAAATGCTTATAAAATATTATGTGGGTAGGTGTGGGTGTGTAGGTGAACCTAAATAAACTATAATTGAAACTAGTTACCTTATTATAATCTTAAGTTAATTAGAAGGCACTTCTGTTTTTACTGAACTACCTAGAGGGTTATGTGTTTGGCAGTTTATGTATGCATGTACATCAGTTTCTTAGTACCTCCTTAATTGTTAATCAGATTAAGATAAATTAGGTGTAGAATAGAATAGAATAGAATATACTTTATTGTACACCATAAAAGTTATACATCCATTTTATAAGAAAAACTTAATTATACGGGTACAAAGGCGGTCTTATCGCTGACAGCGATATCTACCAGACAACCTTTGGGTGGACTGAAAGAACTTATAATGAGAAAGGGGGTAGTCTGTGGTGTACTGTACATTAAAACATAAATATATACAAAACTATATTGTTACAATAAATACTATCCATAAACTTAAATACACAAATACTTACATACATATATACTTAAATACATACATACACAATATTACATGTTAACAAATTCAGAGAAAGGAGGGACAAAAAATATAAAAGCGTTAGGGAGAAAGGAAATGGTTTTTAACTAGGTTCTTAAAAGAAGCCAGTGACTGGGCTTGTCTAATAGGCAACGGCAACTCATTCCACAGTCGCACAGCCTGGACCGTAAACGATTTGTCGTAAAACTTAGTGGAATGAGCAGGCATCAAAAGTTTCAAATTCTCCGATGATCTCAAGTGTCTAGAATGTGTGTCATGAAGGAACTTAAAGCGTTCTTTGAGATAAGAGGGGGTTGTAGGTACAAACAGAATACTGTAGAGTAAAGATAAAATATGGGTATTCCGGCGAAGGCGGATTGGCAGCCACTTGAGCTTAATTCGAAATTCAGAAACATGGTCATATTTGCGTAATCCAAATATGAATCTAATACAAACGTTTTGGAGTCGCTCAAGCTTATCTAGCTGCACTTCAGTCAGATCTAAATAACTGACATCGGCATAATCGAGGATTGGGAGAAGGAGGGACTGGGCGAGTGCAGTTTTGGTGGCAGTTGGAAGGAAATTGCGCAGTCTGCGCAAAGACCCCGCAGATGCAAACACCTTGCGACTAACCTCCTGCAGCTGGGGACCCCACGAAAAGGTGTAATTGGATTACAAATACTCTGCGAAAACATAGGCTACAATATGGCATAACATACATTTGTACTTAATGACCAGTGCAAGAATTGAAAATTTATGCTCATACTAGAAACATTTGTATATAGTATTAAATTGAAGGATTTAATATACTCATTCTGAAAATAAACATAGAATATAAAAAATCCGTAAAATTCATTTTGTGCAATAAAAAGCACACAAAAAGATTATATTCTTCCATGGTCAGGTTTTCAATTCTAAATCTTTGTCCCTTTGTATTTTAATTCACATAAACAACCAAATAGGTATTTGTATGGCCCACAGATATTGTTCCGGGTCTGGCTGGTGTAGTTGAGTTTAAATTTTTGTAAACGCAACCACTATAGAGGTTATTCCTAGCGTGGGGAAACATTTTATAAAAATTAAAAACTAATCTGAGATCTTTTCTTGAGCTATCTTAAACCAGCCAGCTTGGTAGGAGGTCTTGCTACCCAATAAACTTAAATTAAAAAAACTGTCCAAGTGCGATTCGGACTCGCACATGAAGGGTTCTGTTAACAAAATGACGTTTGTTGTATGGGAGCCCCACTTAGAGATTTATTTTATTCTGTTTTTAGTATTTGTTGTTATAGCGGCAACAGAAATACATCATCTATGAAAATTTCAACTGTCTAGCTATCACGGCTCATGAGATACAGCCTGGTGACAGATGGATCGTGGAGTCTTAGTAATAGGGTCCCGTTTTTACCCTTTGGGTACGGAACCTTAAAAAGTACCTAATTAAATTGGACAGTAACAATGTAATATTTTACGAAATAGCCAACTCCACAATCTAGCTACCACATCTACACATTCGATATTTTCGTCATATTCACGTGACATCATTTGTGTTCCAGTAGTAATACTTTCTCACAGTATCAACTGATAAAGTATCGTATTCGTATATCTATCTATGTTCGTTTCTTTTAAGCAAACAAACTAAGTAGGTGACAGGACAGGTAAAAAAATATATGAACACGTATCGATATGATACGATACGGTTTGTTCGTAGTTCGCGTGCTGTCGAGAGGGGCCGTGGCGTGTCCAAGTGGTGGGGTACGGAACTACAGACGCCGCGCCCTCTGGTCCACCCTCCTTCAAAGACCCTCGACTCGATTCACAACGACTGTACTCGTTAGCTGGAGCGGCATCAACGTGCTTTGGTGACTGTCGGTAACTGTACTTGTGAAACAAACGATCGTTGCACTTTAGTCACAATCAGATAAGGTAGGAATAACAAAAAACCGGCCAAGTGCAAGTCGGACTCGCGCACGAAGGGTTCCTTACCATTATCACAAAAAACGGCATAAAAAATTACGTTTGTTGTATAGAAGCCCCACTTAAATATTTATCTTATTATGTTTTTAGTATTTTTTGTTAATTATAGCGGCAACAGAAATACATAATCTGTGGAAATTTCAACTGTCTAGCTATCACGATTCATGAGGTTCTGACCTGGTGACTGACAGACAGACGGATCGTGGAGTCTTAGTAATAGGGCCTCGTTTTTACACTTTGGGTACGGAACCCGAACCAGAACCCAAATTTCAAGTTCAAACGTCAATGGGAAGTTAAAAAATTCATCGGAACAATATTTTGTCACAGACAGACGGACACGTGACTCGTGAGTAGAGAATACAATCCCGTGCATATTTTTGAATCCCGGGAATCGGGATTACGGGATTTTTGGAAGCGTAATCCCGGGATTAGACTATGTGGTTTCTAATTGGTCTCAAATGAAAAAAAAAACTTGAATAATTAAAAAAAAATGTTATTAATGTCTTTGAACAACACAAATCACAATTTAATAAGAATAGAAAAAAGACAACACAAAAAATCTATTTAGAATTTTGAAAATATAATCGCAGAAATATCAAAGCACCCAAAGTTGGACTTCCAAGCCTGCTTCGTAGTTTATTGCCAACATAAGTAGCAGCAGAAAAAGCTCGCTCTGGTTCTAAGGGTTGTTTTTGTCGTTATGTAATAAATGCTATTAATATAATCTAGGCAAGGTTATTGTCAAGGCGCAACGGACTACGGCATACAAATTAGACTTGTTTGTGGCAATCGCGAAAATCCCGAGATTAGCCTAGTACAGTCCCGCGATTTACGGGGCCAGAAAACGGTCGGGAGCCCGATCCCGATTGTATTCTCTACTCGTGAGTGACAGCAATAGGGCTCCGTTTGGACCCTAAGGTAAGGAACCCTAAAAACGACAGTCGGCAGAAGTGCTTCTGCTGAGCTTAATTTTTTTCCGCCCATTCTGTGACCTATGGAATTATATGAAGTTGCACGCATTGCGGAAAAAAAAACGCGCTCAAATAGTACTAAAAAATTCGCGCGAATAAAAATCGCAGTGCGTTCTAAGCCTTAGGTCATGGGTTGGAAATGTTGGAATACCTAATCTGATAAAATATTATTGGGTTATCCGTCTCGAATTTCTCATGGAATCATACCATAGGAGGTTACATAGGAGTTAAGTAGTACAGGCTACATATTTACTGAACCCTTCGGGCAACAGAGATTATGTACAGGTCTGATGTTATTTTATATTTTACCTAATACATACCTTGAAATGAAGCCAATATAAGTTAAACCTAACCATAAATTGTAATAATTACTTACGATAATTAAGTAATTTTTAGTTCGTGATACCTATATCACGTACGCGCACCAACTTTTCTATTTAAAATGTTGTAATATACAGCAATTACAATATGCAACAAATACAATGGAACCCGGCAATAAGCTCCTTTGCCAACACCTTCGGGTACCTATTAAATGCGTATTGTAATGTTATTTCAAACAAGAATAAAAGATATTTTTGATAAATTCACAAACAGACAAGTAACCATGAAATGATGGAAGTATGGTATGTATATCTTTAAGTTCGATTCTTATTGCCTTCAATTCAAACCGCAAAAGCCGCAAATAATCTTATAAGAATCATAATAATAATGTTAGCTAGTACTTTTTCGTGTTTATCAAATTAGATGTCTCATCCAGATGCATTCTTATCAAAGTTTACATACTTAGGTTCATAAGTAAGGCGTCATAATATTATGTTCGTCACCCAAAATAACCCAAATACCGTCACAGATAATATAATGCAGATGTTTACAGTTGACTCCAACAAAAAATGCAGATCGTATAAATAGGTAGGTAGCTATGTGTAACGCCTTACCTAAAGGCCCAAAGAGAATGCACCAGTATGTTTGGTTATGGTTGGGCATGAAATATCGCAAGGTTCTCAATTCCGGAACTGAGTTCCAATACTGGAGATTTGATTCCGGAATTGGTTTGTTGAACCAATTTTTTTTTGTTAAAAATGGAAAGATCATACATAAGTTTACATACAAAACTATTTTTAGTTTTTTTTATTTGCTGTAATTACAAAGTAATATCAAATTGAAAAGTTTTTCTTGAATCCAGTACCGAAAACACCTCGACAGTTCCCGAACAAACCCGAGCCCGTGTGACGTCACAACGTTCATTTTTACTCATTGTAGCACATAGCTGATACGGTGTATTGACTTCTAACCGATTCAATCTTGTTATTATCGTCAATATATTGATGAAAATCAAATATTTTGATCAAAAATATTGATCCTTAAATGTTATCGTGCTTGCTTCATACCATTATGTACAAATACTATAAAAAATCCCCATTATATGTGAATCGCGCAATAGCCAAGTACCTAGCAATCTATACCGACTAAAGTTTTGAGAAATGTTCTATGTCTTACTAGATTCCAAATAGAATGTGTTTTATTATGTTATCTTATTCTAATTCAGTATTAGATTCGTATTAATATATTACTTTGATCATTACAGACTGAGATTAGTACATTTTTATGGGAACTTTCGTGCAAAGTTGACATTGTTGTATAATTACGTAACTTGAAAACATCATTTTTTGTTTATGTAGATATATTCATTATTTTATTCTTAAATTATAGATATAGGCGTAAAACTAATATTTCTGATTGAATTTTGAAAATCGGTCAACGCATATAAGAGATATTTACTGCAGAATTAGTGTAAAAAATCTACCAAGTTAATATTTTCACGCTTTTGTTCTACAAAGTTTTTTAGTGTTTGTAAATATATAATTTAGATAATAGTGTTTAATATTATTAAGAGATATGTAAATAATGGTAATTACGGAACATTTTAAGGATTTTGTGCAACAAATAAATATAAATAAAGGCTGCACAGATTTCGGGTTGTATCATATTTAGTGGTATCTAATGAAGATTTTTGATATCCAAAGTCGACGATCCGCGGCAATCGTGTTTGTTTACTTTTTATTTTACACCAATATCACCTGCCCATATGTGAAAACGATTACGTTATGACAATTCTGTTTCTAAATGTACCTGGTAAAAACAATAACAAACACCGGTCCACTACACGTAATATTCATTACCACAACTTTATTTATGCTCAAAACTGCCAAATCGTCCATCCAGGTTGGTATATTATCGAAATCAGCCTTTAAGAATCCTTTATCACACATGACTAAATAAAATTTGCTGTTATAAATAATATTTTTGCACAAATTTTCGGATATTTTAGTCAATTCACGTTATTCAATTCGTTAGTCAATTCATATTACCACTCTATATTTCGGGATTGAAATATCTGAAAAAATGTTACTGAATGCCGGAATAACAAAATTCCGGAATTCTGGAATGCTTACCCTAATTATGGTGAATGTTTGTGGCTCGGTAGGCGGTGTACCTATATGTGGTTTCAGGTTTTAACGCCAAGCCTGTAAATTAGCAAGCCAGTGACCCTTTTTCCCGCTATAACCTCCGGTATATTTATAAATTCGTTATTTAAAACTAACTTTCCAAGTATTTACTTCAGTGTCTTTTCTTGTTACCATGCATCTAATTTAACACTTGTATTTTATTAATTGTATTAATGATGCATTAAAATCCAGATAATTACTTAGTTCCTAGGTACATTTCCCGTACCTAGGTGGAGTAAACGAGGTAGTACACGCTTACACAGCTGCAGATGCATGACTGCAGTTGAACAAAGTAAATTGATCCAAATGTTCAATAATTCCAAAGCTCCTTAGCATAATTATTAATATTACCACTGCGCTGCGCCAACAACGTAAAAGTACCTAGTGAAGTGGTGACTAATGAACCCAATCTATAACTTTACCGTTTGCAAATCGAAAGCTAAGCTAAGTTAGTTTTCGTACCTACCCATTATACCGCCATAATAAAATTGTTATCATTTTTATTGCTGGCTAAGTTTTAAAGATATGGGCAAATTTAGATTCTCGCGAATACTTGTAAGTACCAAAATTTACCTTAATTTTCAACTTTTTTATATTTTTTGGAATTTTTCCTTTATTTGTGCTGTAAGACCTTACTTTTTGAAAAAAATCGTGATTCTAGGTCAACGGGAACTACCATATTTCGGTTTTCGACCCAAAATGTATAGGGTACTTCCGGTTGACCTAGAATTGTCAATTTTAGTAAAAATCAAGGTCTTACAGCACAAGTAAAGGGAAAATTCCGAAATATAAAAAAAATGTTATAAATTAAGGTAAGTTTTTGTACGTGTACCAAAAACAAATACAATACAATACCACGTACAAATTTAGATTTTGGAAAATCTAAATTTGCTTATGTCTTTTTATCGTGTTTACTCAAGACCTTGATTTTTATACACATAATAGAGACTTCAGTATCTGGTATAAATTTCAACTTGCTAGGTCCAGCCGTTCCTGAAAAAATCGGTGGTGACACACGGACAGACGGACAAGAAAGTGATCATATAAGGGTTTTTTACCTTTTGAGATGCAGGACCCTAAAAATTAGGGACTTTCAAAGAAAAATCCATATCATCAATATATTGGTATTTTTTTGTAAAAAATACGTAATAATAAACATTATCTCCAAATTTGAAGTTTCATAGGAATGTTAAAAATTTCTTTGGAACAAAATTTAAAAAAAAAGCTGGCTTTGGTGGCTTCTCATTCCTTTGTTTTCCAATATTTTTAAAACAAAAAAAAATACAGTATTTATCTTCTCCCCATTATTGTGCTATGTTCTGGTTCAAATGTTTTTTTTAGCTGCCCCTTTTACTGTATGTTCTCCCATACCCCCCTTAAAAACATTAAAAAATATTTTTTGAGAACTTATTTGGCGTTGGGTCAACAAGATGCTTTTATTGTGAAAATTTTAAGACTGTAGCTTAAACCTTTTGGCTGTAAAACCGGTGTGACAGACAAACAGACACGTGATGAGTGACAGCAATAGGGCTCGGTAAGGTAAAGTTTTATATAATAGTGATAACAATCTATATGAGGTAATATCACAATCAATTTTCTCAGAATATATACTAAATTATTAGTAGTGGCCCTGACTGTACTGAGCAGAGCTAAGTAAGCTATTTGAATTAGGTGTTTTGAATATTCACTTGACGCAAACGTCGTGGGGCATTGGGGATACCACTAGTTAAAATTATGAGAACATTAATAAAAAAATGCTGAATATTCATGGCAATAATTGTTTTTCTTCTTTATAAGCACTGTACTCTTAACAAAACCTTTCTCTACCTAATAAAAAAGATAAAATGTGAAATAGATAAAAAAAAAACGTTTCTCACACTCGGAGAAAATAAAAATAGTAGATACAATGCTAGTAAACAATTAAAAGTTATCAGGCTAAAGTAAACAAACTATCTACGAGACTATAAGTCCTCCTAGCTTTCCTCGTGTAAACAACGCGGAAAATATTCCAAGTCCTTCGGGGACACTGCCCTAATTAGCGGAGGCCGCATATTAGCATGGGAGGGCAATTTTGTATTCGCAAAATGACCCAAGTAATAACATAATATTTTAGTTGCCACTTGAGTTAGTGTCTTTAGAAACTGGAGTATCAACCAACATTGATCGCCGAGTTGCCAGCCTGTCGGTTTTTTATCGGTTAAATTTCGGGGAGTGTGCGACGGAACTGCACAATTTGATTCCGCCTAGCCCTTTCCATTATCGGACTACAAGACGTACGGCCATGCGCCATCGGTACATGGTAGACATCCCTCCCATACGCACAAAGCGTTTTGCTAATACTTTCATTGTGCGCACAGCTAAGGAGTGGAACTCCCTTCCGGAGTCTTTCTTCCCTGATAGCTACAACCTTTAAGTCAAGAGTGAACAGGTTTCTTCTAGGCAAGCGTGCTTCACCGTAGACCACATCATCGCTTAACATCAGGTGAAATAGTGGTCAAACGCGAGCCTACAGATTATTAAAAAAAACATTGCCAGGACTGGGCCCATTTCAGGGAGATTATGCATTAAACTTAATTCTGATAAAGCGTATAATAACAATAGGCACATATCAACCAACCGTTTTATTTGCACCTGGGTTGATTCTTCACCATCCATTGTTGACTAGAGGAGGCAGAGAATGCCTAATAAGTCCACCAATGTACCTTTATGTTGTATGATTCTAACAAAGTAGCACGCAAACACAAACGTAGACGTAGACTTCATGCGCAAAAGGTACAAAGGCGGACTTAATGCCTTAGGCATTTTCTACCAGTCAACCAAGGGTGGTGAAGAGATAACATGGCAGGTGCATTGTTTAATAATAAAAATAGAACCAATTATTATATAACATACTAAAATAGGTAAAATACACATACATATATACTGAAAATAATATATACTTATATAAATACATATATATATAGTAACAGAAAAGAAGAAAGTGAGATGACTCTGCTTTGTTGAATCCGCAATTTCCGCTTGAATGCATACCGACTGGTGGCCGTCCTGATCTCGGGAGGAAGCGCATTCCAAATAAGAATGGACTGTATATGAAAGGAAGAATGAACAAAATCAGTCGAATGAGACGGACAGAGTAAGAGGAGATTATTAGAAGAACGCAGATTGCGAGCATGTGAAGAACATAGATATTGAAAGTTAGACATGAGATAGGAAGGAGGGGTGGGAGAATTGAGCAGGGAGAAAAGTGTGGTCAAAGCTCGTAAACATCTCCTCTGGCGAATGGGCAGCCATTTTAACTCAGACCTGTAGTTCGACACATGGTCATATTTTCTGAGGTTGAATATAAATCTGATATAGTTGTTCAAAATCCTATCTAGTTTATCCAGCAAGACCGCGTTCAAGTCAAAGTAGCACACGTCACCATAGTCGACCACTGGGAAAATTAAAGTCTGCACAAGCATTATCTTTGTCTATACGGGTAAAAACCTCCTCAAACGATATAAGGATCGCAAACTGCCGTTGGCTCTTTGACTGACATCTCCACCTGACTTTGCCAACTAAGTGTCGAGTCAAGATGCAAACCGAGATCTTTCACACTGGGGCTAATGGGAATGACGGAACCATTAAAAATAATCGGAGGAAGAGAGCTAACCGCCACTCTACCCATCATGCGCGAGCTTACAATCACAATGGCCTGACATTTTGAGGGGTTTACGGACACCCCAAATCTGTCAGACCAGTCTTTGACAGCATTCAAATCCCGGTTTACATCCTCTATGGCGTCCAATAAATCTTCCATCCGCGCCGCTGTGTACAGTTGGAGAGCATCGGCATAAAGATGATACGAACACCGAAGACAGTGAGTTATAAAATTAATGAAGATGGAGAATAACAATGGAGATAGAATTCCGCCCTGCGGAACACCAGCCCCCAGATCACGCTAATTCGATGAACTCTCATCAATGCGAACCGACTGCTGACGTCCCCGAAGATAAGAGGAGAACCATTCCAGCGCCTCGGAAGAAACCATAAGATGGGAGAGGATAGATAGGAGTATATGAAGACTGACGGCGTTAAAGGCGTTGGAGAAATCAATTAATACTAATACAGTCACCTTAGTGTCCTCCATAGCTTCTCTAATGTCGCCAGTCTGCACTTTAAGGAGTGCGGAGGCTGTATTGTGCCCGGGTCTGAATCCAGACTGGAAGGAGCTTATAAGGCTGTTTCGGTGAACAAACCCCGAAAATTGCTTGTGTACGCAGGCCTCAAGCACTTTGGATAGGAAAGGGAGGATGGAAATTGGCCGAAAATGGTTAGGTAGGGAGGGATTTGAGATTTTAGGGAGTGGACGTACATAGGCCATACGCCACAGGGATGTCCGTAAACCCCTTCTCTTTCATCTGTTGTAAAGGCGACTCAGCTGGTCCTCACCTCCTCTGGTCAGACCTTTGCCCCAATTTCCTTCAACTTCTCATGTGGATATTGTAAGTGTTAACTTAAGAGGACGTGTGGAGAAAGGGCAGTAGTAGCATTCCTAAATTCATATATGAGTCATATACGAGAAGAGTACGGTGATTAAGCTGTGCAATTAAACAAAGCAAAACCACATTAAATATCCTAGTCTCGTTATTTCTTCACATTCTCTTGACAGTTTGGATATTAGAAAAAAATCAGATTTTGCCTTACTCTAAATTAATTATTTCAGTGTAGTTTTCAAAGTCTGCCCCCGTACCAAAACGTGTCAAAACTAACATGGTTTGACTGTGAAACCAAATGGTCGCGACCTTGTCGTGGCGGCCGGTGAGATGATCGCAGCTTCCTGGTAACCCAAGTGGTATGTTTCAGATGGAAGAGCTTGCGCGGCGAGCGAGCGGCACCCCGGCGTCGGGTGACACGCTCTACGCGGTGCTTGGATCGACTAACGAGCATCCATTTATGTGGTAGGTAAGCTTTTGTGCATTCGTTATAAAGTAATACATAGTATTAGATAGGTAATGTTAGGAAATCACGTCATTTTGGAGTAGTGCCGCTTTGGCCAGCAATAGGTAATGTAAGGAAATCACGTCATATTGGAGTAGTGCCGCTTTTTAGCCAGCAATAGGTAATGTAATTAAATTAAATCACGTCATTTTGGAGTAGTGCCGATTTGGCCAGCAATACGTATGTGAGGAAATCACGTCATTTTGGAGTAGTGCCGCTGTGGCCAGCAATATACTGTGCTGAAGAGAATAAAAATAAAATCTTTAGAGTGTCGATGATATTTTTTGTCTGTAGTTACACTGTTTCGGAACAATATGATAGCTTTATGTAGTTTTTGTATGCGAAGGATAAACAAAACCGCAGTTCTACAGTTTTCTTTAAAGATGGTAATTTTTTGCCAATCTGTAAATAAAACTCAGGATATGTGTGATGAAAAGAAAACAAATACACATTTGTTTACAATTTTAATCAGAAAATGTTAAATACTGTATAACTTTAACCAGAAAACGTAAAGTAGAAGCCACAAAAAAAGATAAATAGCTGTTTTACTGATGGCTGCAATAATTAATTTGCGAAAATTTTTTAAATCTAAGATATCTTTATATTTCGTTAAATTGGTGTCTTAATTTAGCGGCAATCTTTTAGTGAGAGTCGAAGTACACAGGAATAAGATCAACTTTCACAATGAGTCCAACGAAAAAATCGGCTCTTCCCTAAATTTTGTGAGGTATCAGAACATTTTACTGAACAGATGATTTAGATTTTTTACATATACCGAGTTAATCTTATAGTTAAAGTGGTTTACATTCGTGAGTACTTTGACCCTCTAGAAAATGCCAAGGAATAAAAAGTTACCACGTTTGCTGCAACCCATAAGGAAAATAAAATTAACTAGGGCAATAATCTGGCTCTTCTCTTAATAATTCACCATGATAACCATCAGAATCGACGCAGTAGTACCATTCTCCCACGTTTCCGACCGGCTGGTAGTTGCCGTTGGCGAGGCAGGTCTCGGTCACCGTCATGCCGCGGTCAGGGAAGTACACCATCGTGTCTCGAGCACAGTCTGTTCAAATCATAGATAAATTAGAATAGCATAGACTGTAGAATGTTGTACTTTATTATACTCCAAAATAGTTAAGACAACTCTTTTAAAACTATTAGACCACCACATGACAAATGACCCAATTTCAGCAGATGTAATTTTTAATATGTTTAGTAATATGTCTAAGATACCAGTAATGAAGTTTGAAATAGCAAGAGAGCATAGTCAAGCCTTTTTTGCAAGGTTTAGCTAACAATAAAATAGTTGTTCAATCGTTTCGGCGTTATCGGCAAAGGTGTGGTTCACGGTCAATTAATTGCTCATACTTGTCGCCATGAAATGTGTCGAGAATTTGAAATAATACAATAACATAACACAGATATATTCGAATCTCAAACTTAGTAAAATCTAGTGATTCATAAAAATAGTACGCGTGAACTCCTATTAGTATATAACATTTATATGGTAAGTGAGGTTTGCCACATTGGCTATTAAGATTCCCCTAGTCAAAGGCACGAACTATTTTGTGCGCGGGGTTAAAATGCATGCTGTCTCATCCGACAACACGTGCGAAAGAGATTGATGCTGTGATGAGCAGTAAGAAGCTAGTTCTCGTACGAATGAGCACTTTTGCAAATTTGTAGCGAAATGGATGATGATTTAGGAAGAAAACGATCGCCCGAAATTTTATGAACAGACCTTTGGGAGTCTAGATATCATGAAAAACCTACTAAATGTATATTATCAAAATAAAATTATTTGCATTGTTGAATTACTAATCTATCCCTGTATGGAGGCCGTTTTGCAATTTTCTTCTTATGGTATTTATTTCCGCCCAAAGATGTGTAAAAATTAGTGTTGAAATATGGAACTTTCGACGCTCATAACTTTTAAATATTGTATTTTTTTACTTTCCTGTTTCCATACAGGGCTAGATAATTATGGGACAAATTGATATAATTTTTTATTTTGAACGTACACCGTCAAACAGTGCAGTAATCGCCAGACTACGTTTGTTTGGAAGAATTTGCGACTAGTGTAACCTTAATATCCTGTATCGTATCTGCCGTCATTGAATTTAAATTGACATGCATAATTGGAATGGCACGTGAATTGACCATTTCACCTGTCAGAGAGCAACTTTTGTTGAATTAATTGGTGAAGTATGTTAGTCTCCGCATTCCAGCTGAATGGTAGGATGGGTGGAACCGTACAACGTATCGGGAACAGGGTCACGGCCGACAACCGGTCGTGGTGGCACAATGCGAATGAGCCACGCTAACGGTACGCTGATGCCCTCCAGCCATCATCTTGTTTTTCTCGTATGTATATATGTAGTGAATTTAGTCTTACTTACTAATATGCAAATAATATCAATTGAAGAAATTGATTAAATAAAATTTAATTAAAAATTGAAAACAAAAACCGATACAAAAACCCCTAAAAATAAAAAAAAAGTAAGTCTCGTACTCGCGTCGGGGAACCGCCAACATATACATACATATTATTAATATTAAAGCTAACATTTACAACAGTTTATTTTATTTACATAGCGGTACCCCGACGCAGTACGAGACTTATTTTTGTTTTTTTAGAGGTTTGTGTAGGGGAATTAAAAAAAAAAACTATTTATTTAGTATTTAATCCTATTATAACTAAATATAAATATATCTAGCAGTAGAAACGCTTTAATCGACAATCTTTTGAAACACGTAATTATACACGATATCTTGTGAAAATACCCCGATTCAAACAGAACACAACACACATTCGCAAGAAGTTTGCAGAATCATCACAGAATTTATTTGTTGGTTTCGGTTTCTCTATATCATTGTTTTTGTATGTATGTATTGTATCTAAGTATATATTCTTTTTATATGTTTTTTCCTCAATTTATCCTTTTCTTTTAGTTGCACCTGCCTTGTTTTATCTCTGCACCACCATAAGGTCGACTGGTAGAAAATGTCTAAGGTATTAAGTCCGCCTTTCTACTTGTGCATAAAGTTTTAATAAATAAATAAATTAAACCCCCATAACTTTCGAACGGCTGAACCGATTTTCATCAAACTTAAGCTAAGAACACTCCCGATAAAGTCACAAAAAAAAAACAAAATCGGTTCATCCGTTTAGGAGCTATGATGCCACAGACATATAAAACACATAGATACACACGTCAAACTTATAACACCCCTTTTACCGTCGTGGGTTAAAAATAAAAGTTCTAGTATCATAGTCATTTAGTGAAAGTCGGAAGTAATGTTACCTACAGCATGGCCTTGGTTCATAAATAGGGATTAAGGCGAAAGTTTTTGAGTGTGTGTGTGTGTGTTTGTATGTTTGTTACTTCTTCACGCTCAAACGGCTGGACGGATCTGGATGAAATTTGGCACAGAGATAGATTATAGTCTGGAATAGCATATAGGATGATAATAGCATAGAGGACTTTTTATCCCGGGAATATATTCCCTTGGGATAACTTTCGACATTCACGCGAGCGGAGCCGCTGGCAGAAGCTAGTATAAAATATATTCAGCATATGGGCCTTCAGTATGATTGAATTCAATCCACTTTATTGAAATTGGTTTTACAGTTGCACCGACCTAGAGTAGCAATGTTTTGAGATCACTAGTTCAGTGGCGAGCCATTGGGAAATATTTTTGATCCACAGCCGGTTAAGTTCTCATTCCGCCTAAACACAACCACCCACAAAATACAACTTTTAAAAATATCTTCAAACTTGAATATTTTAACTTTTGTCTACTTTTATTATCTCTTTCCAACATTCAACATTAGAGAGCAAACTAAAGTAGATATCGGTTAGTCTCATGTTTTCTTTTATAAAAACCGGCCAATAGCGAGGTTTCGAGTCATACTAAACTCAGAGTTAGTTGCCAACATGTTAAATTGGCAGTTTGTTAAACAATATCGTGTTAGCAACTAACCCTGAGTTAAGTTTTTCGTGCAAGTGGGCCTATCTAAGCAGACTATAACAATCACTGGTCTGCCGTTAAAACTGTATATATTGCGTTATTTATTAATAAAAATGCGCCTTTACATCTTTGTAAAATAATGGGAGTAGAGTCAAAACAAAAAGAATATCTGCCTATTATTATTAAAAAAAGTACACTACGAAACCAAAAATATCTTTATTCGAAGTCGGTGTCGAAAAACGGCAAACAATAGGTAAGTACCAAAGACACCGACTTCGGAAAAGAAAGTTGTTTTGTAGTGTTTTGTTCTGGAAGTCGGTTTGATTTTTTTGCTAAAAAGTTTTTTTTAAGCATGAATACTTACTGCAGTTCATGTTGGCCATTGTACTTGATGGCGTCTGCCAGGCACCTAATATTTCTCCATCACGACCAGTACAGTAAGCACTGAAACATTGCAAAATGTATTTTAGCCACCTGACAATAGATATCAAAATTGCGCTAAATAAAGTCGTGCTTTAAAAAACAAGTTTATAAATGTGTCTTACATGCCGTTCCTTATTTGGTAAGGTCCATAGCTTCCGTCGTAGTCACAAATTATAACAGGGTGTCCTAAGAACTCGGTGCCATGTTCCCGTTGCTCTTTCGCTATCATATTGCTGGCCAGTACTAAACTTTCGCATTTTCTTAAATATTGCTCTCCGACTACTGCAGCACTATCTGTAATTTAAAATAAATTCTCAAAAGAATGCAGGGAATGAAAACATATTTTTTAATTTATTAAAAGTTACAACAGCATTGCTGGAGCGTTGTAATGTTCCAAATTCAAAAAACGCTCCAGCAATGTATTTGATTTTCTTTGTCCGTAAATTCGATACTTATCGTGTTCTTTTTTCGAAAATAATGACAATATTTCCATGCATGCTTGAGAAAAATAAATTAATACAGTAGATAGATAATAAATAGATCATAGGATGTCTTTGTCCTAGCAGATTGATCGTAGGATTCGTAGGTGTACGTAAGAATATCTGCAAGGAATTGGGGGCGGCCTTTGCCCAGCTGTGAGACAGCAATGGTTGGACAAAAATTTTGGGTAGAACTTTTCAATGCAACCGTTTTGAAATCATTGGCGCGATTGCTCGACTGAGCTACTTATTTTTGTACAAAAACTAATAACTCGTGTAAAACTAATAAATTACACTTAAAGGTATAATGGCTGTTAAAATAGTGTAAGGTAACAGCTATAATTAGAACATGTTTAGGTTACCCGAAGCATTTTAGGTTTAGTTTAAGTTCGCAGCGATCGATACGGAATAGTAGGGTGGCTGCCCTCCTGTAGTATGACGTCATCGTGGACATGTGCCTTGTGCCGGTCGCACCCACCTGTATTTATTTACTACCTATATACATAAATATTGCAATACGCGCAGAACTAGATTTTTTGGCAACCAGGAGCCGAATTGCGTAAGTGAATTCTGCAAAGGAAACAGTTTGGAACCTTCAAAGAGTTAGTAGTATATTATTGTAAAAAAATAATGCCAGGCAAAGAGTTTTAATTTGACGATTTGATCACACTAAAACTGTACCAGGTACGTCATTTTCTATGGTTGCACATGAAACAAACATACCTTACGTGCTTTCGTACAGCGTATTTGAACAAGTGTATCTTGTATTCTCTTGTGTTCTTTGTCATACTGATTGTGTACAATTGCCTTTGGTCACTCAATATCTTGAGACCGTGAATCATTTGTGAGTATTGTATGTATCCTGTTGTTGCGTCTATTCGACAAACTTATGTTTTGGAAATTATTCTGGTTTGATTGTACACTGCTCAATTTCTTGATCCTTCCACGATAATCGTGTTTGGCAGGGATCAAAGTAGACTTTTAATATATTCACGGATTAGGATATACGAGTACAACGTAGAAGTGCAACCTTAATTTCTATCAGGAAATAAGACTAAACTTGAATCATAAATAAAAGTCCTAACGCCGCCCCTAACTGCTACTATTATTTCTCCGCGGACTTGACCTGTTTCCGACCTACCCAGCAGATGAACAAAGAGGTTAACCTCTTGTCTCTTTCGCGTGTATACCGATATCAAAGCTTAATTTTTTATTTCTTAAAAAAAAATACGTACAACATGGCAATCGTGATATGTCTTCTTCGGGAACAGGAGAGACAGTTGGTTGGCCTGTCCTGGGCTGGGCGCACCAGCACATTCCATCGTCACATTGCAGTGGCTCGTAGTCACCATTTGCAGTACAATGCAGTGTGACAACCCTGTCTTCTGCTTCTAGTTCAGCTCTTCTGCGACTACACGCTGAAGACAAAGTAATAACATTGTAACACTTAAAACATCGTAAGACCTTCTTGAGACATACGACCTCCTCGAAAGACAGCGCAACTGACGAGAGATGTGAATTATGGCAATATACACACACTCTACCCCTCCACACTTCATCACTCCGGCAGAGAATCTGCCCCCTGGAAACGAACTGCAGTGGCCAATCTGGAAATCCCTAAACCGATTGCGGACCCAGGTTGGCCGCAGTAAAAACAACCTGGCCAAATGGAGTATCATATTAGACCCATCCAAAACGCAGTTCCAGTGTGGGGCCTCTTCGCAAGATATGGCCCACCTCCTTGTCTGCCCTACATGCCCGACCACCTGCATCTTACGGGATTTGAACGTAGCAAATGACAGAGCTTTCCGAGTAGCTACATACTTGTCGGACAAAATCTGAATGGTTAAGACTATAGTTTGAGTTAATCGACACGAAAGAAGAAGAACACTTAAAACCTCTTTACTACCCTTGAAATAACCGTTTTCGGGACGTTTTCACTGCATTTGACAGATATGCCATCTTTTTGCGTAAATTATTGTTGGTTATAAATGAAAGAAATTGGAAAATAACATTATTCAATTTAAAATTTTATGTCGTAAACAATGTGCTAGTGGAAATCTTTTTGCAGCCAAAAAATTATGTTTTTGTAACATGACAATGATGAATATGTGCATTTTTGGAATTCCGGAAAAATGTAAGATCTATCCTTTCGGGCGTTGAACGAAGCGTTATGGTGTTTGAATCATTTGATAATGTATGAAATTCAGGTTAAAGCAGATAACTTTATAATTTATTTAACTTCATCATACATACTTCCACCACAGTATAAATATGGACGAACCTATAAACGCCGGTTAGAGGTCTTCGTCAATGTTTGTGTGAGATTGTCGTTTCGGGCGTTTGTAGGTAGTTTCCGTACTGGTTGTCCATATTTATACTGTGTCACCAGCTAGGTTAGTAGTTTAAGACCACCACTTATTAAACGACCACTTTGTAAACTTACCGCAAGTCATCTCCTCCGCTTGGTCCCTCCACATTTGTCCGAATATTCTCTTTCCATTTTCATCCGAACAAAAGCATCTAAAACACAATTTATATTATATTGATTTATATGGAAAAATAATTAATGAAATTATTCATTACAAAAAAACAAGCTTTTTTCGTATTCTTCTCAGCTAACCCTTTAATTTGATACCTATATCATGGCAGTGCACAAAAAATAACTAGTCCGCCATCTTAGGCCGTCCGCCATAGTGGATTAAGAATGACGTCACTTAGCTAACCATGCATTGTCATCCAAACTAAACGTATATGCAAAATTTAATTTTAATTAAAATTCAGTTGCAAGAATTTACCCGAACACACATATATACAAGTTAAATAAAAGCTTGTAAAATCGAGGGATTTACCAACAAAGTGTTTTCAAATTCTTAGTTTACCTTTGGATGGGAAGTCGCGGTTGATAAGCAGTTGTTGTCACTGATGTGCTCAATCTTAACTCGGTTTATCGCATATACTCGTATTTAGCGATGAAATTCTTCAAGATAAACCAAACATATTTTATGCATGATGCATTTTCTTTTAGACAAATAATAATTTATTGAGGAAGAGCTTTTATTTTCTCATTATCACCTTCTCACTTTTTACCCGACTGCCGAAGGAGGGTAATGTGTTTATCAGTCTATGTATGTATGTTTGTTCCTATGTGGCGTTCTAGAGACCAAACGCGTTTCCCGATTTTGATGATTCTTACGTCAATCATTAGTCTTAACCCTGCGAGTGTCATTGGCTACATTAAAATTGGAAAATAAAAAAATGGCGGATTATGGGCGCCATATTGTGGGGCAACAATTTTTTTTTTCCTCCTGGTCCATCGTGTGGGGTATCAAAATAAAGGGATTTAAGAGGTGCTTTCAAAAATATAAAACACTTATATGTTTAAATCGACTTAATTTAAAAAACAAAAACTAAAAAGTTATTAAATAAAAAAGTTAATTAAAAAAATCAAAAAACCCGACTGCTTAAAAAGCGAACTAAAAAGACGCAAAAAAGAAGAAAATCATTCTGTGCAGTCGGAGGATACATGTTCGCAAGCTGGCTAACCAAAACCAGATGTATCCTCCGAGTTTAGACGGTATTTTTTTTTAATTAACTTTTTTGTATCTAGTAACTAGTAGTTACCAAGTTAATGCTAAGATCAATTTTTATGGACTACCAGATAGTATTAAAATGCGAATACAACGGTCGTTGGTGAACTATTATATTCAACGCGACGGCATTGAGCCGTGAAGATCATGCACCCATTCTATATTGTTGCTTATAATTTGATATAAATGATATAATATAATACATCGGCATTCATACCTGCCTGTGAATTGATTGCCCTTGCATTGTACAGGTGCATATTTTCCATCGGGCAAGCAACTGGACTCAGTTGGATTGCAACCCTCGGACGTACCGCCATCTCCAGCTGCAAATTAAAAAATACAGACTGACCGATGAATTACAAGAATGCATTTGAGAAATCCCATTAATTATAGGATCCAACAATATCACACAAATAACAAAAAATAAACTTTAATTTAAAAAGTTATGTAGAAAGTACTCTCATACGCTGAACATGCTAGTTTCAGTTAAAGTGTTAAACTATAATTTAGTAATTTCCTAAATAAATAGGTAGGTACTAGATGACTTTGAATCATTTACTATTTTTCAGAAGGGTGAAAGAAAGGCATATCAAAATCTTTTATTATGGCATCAAATCTAAAATAAGAAAAAAAAAATTTTTACTTTACTAACTTCTGCCAGCGGCTTCGCCCGCATGAATAGATGTAAACATAGAATGGGCCCTCTACGTATTTTTATGTGTATACCACATCAGGGCTCAGTATATTTTTAACCGACTTCAAAAAGGAGGAGGTTCTCAATTCGATTGGTATTTTTTTTATGTATGTTCACCGATTACGCTGAGATTTATGATCCGATTTACGTGATTTTTCTTAAGTTTGATGCGGAATAGTTGCCATTTGGTCCCATAAAAATTAACATAGTTTGGCCAAGTAGTTGTCATTTTTTATTTATTTTTTTCTTAATTTTAATTTGGGTAATCTATTCTGGCATCACTGTGGGCATTATAGGTACCTTACTATGGAACTTGTCGATTATGTACCACTAAGAAGTGAAAAATAAAAAAATAAAACCGACTTCTAAAGTAAAACACTACAAATCGAAAAATAACTTTTTCTCCAAGGTCGGTGTCTAAAAAAACGAAAAACAGTACGTAGGTACCAAAGACACCGACTTCGAAAAAAAGTTATTTTTCGGTTTGTAATGTTTTTTAACGTTCAAAATGTCCACATAACTCGACAAGTGTAGGGAACAGAAGATTTTTCTGCGATTTCTGTGAAACTTTCCTGATATACTACGAACGAGGTAGTCACCCTGTACTTATTAATTTAAGAAATTATTAAGTAGGCACGCTTCACTGATGACTTGAATTTCTTACTATACCGGATGTAATGTTTAACATTGTAAGTGATTTTGCGTGCTATCGCTAGCAGCCAGTAGCCACTGGTATCAATTTAATTCTCAGCAAATAACTCAGAATAAAACAAAGAAACGCAACGTATCGAATTCATTGTCAAGGCGAACCATTTTTATGCAGTTTCGTTAACTTGCAATTTCCTTTATAAAATAAGTTTCTAATTTAGCTAACCTTTGTTGGTTCATTGATTTTCGGTACTTCCCCTTTGCATAATGTAATCGAAAACCGGCCAAGTGCGAGTCGGACTCGCGCACGAATTGTTCTGTACCATTATCCCAAAAACGGCAAAAAAAACACGTTTGTTGTATGGGAGCCCTATCTAGTATGGTCCCGTTTTTACCCTTTGGAGAACCCTAAAAACGGGACCCTATTACTAAGACTTCACTGTCCGTCTGTCTGTCTGTTTTTCACCATGCTGTATCTCATGAACCGTGATAGCTAGACAGTTGAAATTTTCATGATGATGTATTGTTTTTGCCGGCTGTAACGACAAATTCTAAAAACAATAAAATAAATATTTAAGTGGGGCTCCCATACAACAAACGTGATATTTTTGTTGTTATTTTGCGATAATGGTACGAAATCCTTCGTACGCGAGTCCGACTTGCACTTTGCCGGTTTTTACCCTTTGGGTACGGAACCCTAAAAAGTAGAACTATAAGATGTTCAAGTTACTAGTTTGGTCGCATTACATGCGGTGATGCGGTGACACAACAGCAGATATGGACTGCAATTTGTACGTGGCAATTTGGCTAATCGGAACAAAGTGGCAAATTGTCCAGTTTTAGGCAAACTACAGTAGAGTACCTATTGATAGACCCATGACGTTTATCTGACGTATTCATCCTGTTCTATTTCTTTGTGTTAGCTATTGTTCTTCACACCAAACATAACAATCTTATTAATGCAACGGGTAACGACAATCAATGGTAAAATTAATTGTTTTGAAATGGACAGTGCAAAGGCGAATTTGTTATTTGGCAACCTCTATAAATGATTAATTAGTCGAACACCTAAAACTGGACATTTCCTCCAAGGTAATAAGTCCTTTCCCGGAGACTGCGGTCGGCGATCGCAACGAGTATATCGAATAACTTAACTTCCGACAGGTCAGTGTGAGTGAAATTTAATACAAACGATACGTTCTACATACTAGTTGTTACGGGGTAGACTATGCAGTATTCGCGTTGCAAAATTTTGGGGCCTAAAAATAAATATTTTTACCCTCACCTGCCGTACTGTATGGATCAGAATGTTGGGCTGTGATAAAGATGGATGAAAAGAGATTGCATGTAGCAGAGATGAGAATGTTGAGATGAGTGACGAGAATGGATAAAGTGAGAAATTAGTATATTAGAGGAAGTTTGAAAGTGGTGCCAGTGACAGAAAAGTTGAAAGGAAACCGTTTGTCCTGGTATGGTCATGTGATGAGGAGGGATGAAAAGCATGTTACTAAAAGAGTTATAAATGTGGCTGGATGGAGACGGAGGGGACGGCCAAATAAAAGATGGATGGACTGTGTGAGGAGTGATATGAAAGGAAAGGGCGTCAATAATAGCGTGACGAGGGACAGGACGGTATGGAAGAAGAAAACGTGTTGCGCCGACCCCATTAACATGGGACAAGGTCAGGAAGATGATGACGCTCAATAAGTAATTTAAGGATTTTAAAGAGCATTTACTAATTCCTTCCTCCTCGACTTTGCCCAGGAGTCGGACAGAACTAGGGCTAACAAAAAACTTACCGCTAGGGACTCCGCATGAAGGACAACATCCATTTACACTGTTGCCTGGTACTATAACTTCGTTGCCCCAACAATCGTCATTAGAAATATCAGTAACACATGTTTGTGCCATCTGACACTGCGGACTCACACTCCTTAACGTTAAGCAAAGCAAGGAAGCCCACACCAGACAATTCCGGAACATTTTAAACAAGTAATTATTTTATTATTTTTGTCAGTGATTCTGTTCAAGCGCAAACAATAAGTATACATTAATTACTGATTGAACAGTTATCTGTGTTATCATTTTATCATGAACATCTTATCGTATATTATTTTAGGTACTTTATATCAGTAGTGCGTATGATTCACACAGAGATACGCGCTATAACAGTACCTGCGTCCTGCGCATTTATTTTAATTTATGTCTGAAGGTGGTTACATTATTTCAATTTGGTCTGAGAGAAAGAAATTGCTAACTAACGCTCTAAATATTAAGTCAACTAGAGGCATGCTCACACACCGTGTTACCCTTTAACAATCTGCGAAATATCAGATTTGGCCGGTTAAATAAGAATACGCTGTTATCAGCACTATCGCTATCTCAAGTTAATTTAACGCAGAGAATAATCAAACCGGCCCGGCCCGGCCAACGTCGCGAGTCGCGCAGCGGTGCCCGCTCCGAGCGCTAACTACTTGCGCCAGTACTCATTTTACTTCGCGCCTATCTAATTCTACTTTATCAATTCCGTACAACAGAGTTCTATTTATTTTTCAATGTCGGCGTTCAAGTATTTATTCTGTTCTCTTTTTTCTTACAGGTTGGATTAAAACGGGCGTACCCGGCTAGTATGGAGGAGTGCAAGAAAAGGCATTCAGGCACTAAAGTTTCAAAGATTGCGAACATATTTCAAGGGATGCCTTCGAGAGAGGAAGACGAAGTTCGCGGTAGCGACGTCACAGGCGTCCGAACCGAAAGTCATTTGGCAAGGTTCAACAATGCTCGTGCACTATTTGAGAAATTGGGTGAAGAAAATCGTGGTTTTCGTATTGAGAAGTCCCCTTCAGCAGCTGCTAGTTTTGCTGGCACCCGTGGGGTGACTCCACCGGCGCGATCTCGGTCCAGTTCTGCAGGCTCCGTGAGCCCACCCAGACGAATCGTGACGCCGACACCGATGCCGGCACCTGCTGTCAATGGCGACCGGCTCGCCAATGGTGCAACGGTACCGCCGCCGAAGCCTGTGAAGCCAAGTGTTCTGCCTAAACCTGAAAAACCAGATAGAAGGTTTAATAAGGAACTCATAGAAAAACAGAGAAATTGGACTGCTCATTTTAATAAATCTCGCCAATCTCGTCATGATGAACCTAAAGTGGACTCTAACAGATATTCTAGTGGTTATCATGACAGAAAGTCACCGGAAGTTTCCGAAAGATATGTAGTTCCTTCACGTGTTTATTCACCACCGCTTTCACCGTGTGCCGGTGATTCTCAGGTGGAACGTCCTACTACTCTTCCTTCTTCATTAGTGAGTCGAGTTACACCTAGCACAAAAACTCCGAGTCCTATAAAAAGTGTTACACCTGTGTCACCGAGACCTAATAATTCAGTGTCGCCAATCCCGAGGCCCGAAACCTCAGTGTCGCCTCCCGCGCGAAGGGAACGTTTAAGCTCGCCTATCAAAACAAAACCTGATTCGGCACCTCAACATATACCCTGCACTGAGAAAAGTCATCCTAGTGTAAGATCATCGATTTCCCCTCCAAGTGAGGATGAAGAAAATTCAAATAGAGAAAATAATGATATTCAAATACATAAATCAAGTGAACAAACACAGTATACTAGTTCGGTGTCAAATACCACTGAAAGAACATCGCCTACCCCACCGTCGCCATCTTCTACACCAACTAAGTTAGAGCCTGTGTCGGTTCCTCGAAAACAAAAACCACCATCGCCTTCAGTAAGGTCACCGAAATCGCCAGTTTCCCCGTTGTACCACGACAAAGAAAGTTTACCTCCAGCTGAACGCGAATCTTCAGTGTCACCAGTACCAAATAATCGAACGTGTACACCGTCGTCAGACAATGTTCCGGATGCAGTTCTTCCAGATGATGGATATTCACCTAGTGTTACATCTCACGAGTTGCCTGTGTTGTCGCAGTCTGACGACAGTAACACAAAAAATGTTTGTGATCACGTGTCTCCGACACCGGAAAGTCCAGTACCTTTGAACAATGGCTCAAGATCATCAAAGAATTTAGATGAAGATGCTTATGAGTCTGTAGATTATAGTGAGGAATGGGAGGATAAGAGCAGGCGGCGTTCGTCGACGCCAGAGTCGCCTACATGTCCAGTAAAGATCGAGGATGCGCCGCGCTCCCCGCTAGTGTCACCATTAGCGTCTCCTGTACATCGTTTTGTGGAGTCATCGCCTCCTGCTTCGCTTCAAGCTTCACCCTCGCCTGGTATGTTATTTTTCTACCTTTTTGAATGACTATTTTTATTATGTACCTTAGAAAACTCTTTATACAACATGTAAAGTCTTTATCTTTATTTTGTTATACTTTATCAGTGTTTTATCTCTACAACAAGAAATGTTGTTGACGTATATAGTAGACACACACGTACGTACTTCACGTATAATCGAGTTGAAGGCTGAGAAAAATTATGTTTATTATTTGTGCGTGATAAAATATTTTTCCAATGGATCTGGGAACGTATTTTTTTTATATCAACTCATTTTCTTGTTTCATTATTCACCTAGGGTTCTTGAACTGGTTTCGATTTTTATAATCCTCAACCTCATTACCTTATCTATTGATATCAAGCATATATGCCATCATAGTCTTTTCCGATTCAAAAATGCTGGTGTTTATGTATGCATATACAGAATACCGAAACCTGTACGCTTTTGTTTTTCCTAGGCAATTATGTGACGTAGCTTCTGTGTTAGAGTCTGAGCTACCTGGTGCTGTATTTTTCGTATTGTAGGGAGTAAAACCATAAGAAACAGAAAAGTGGGCGTCGATTGACGTACGTTTAGCGGTCTCGTGTTCAGTGGGTTCAATGTAATATTGAGGAAGTCAAGGTATTTGAGTCGTTGCGAGACTTGCGAGTCGATCCCGATTTAGATGCTCCGGCGCCGCCGCCGCCGCCTCCGTCGTCGCGACGCAGTAACCCGAGCGACGCACGTCGCCCTGCGCGCTCCCCTTCATACGCCACACTATTATACACTTTACGGGACCGTTTTGACAATTGATTACTCTCCTCAACATTCATTGTTGTATCTGTATTGAGATACTGACTAACTCTATTTACCTTATTAACAAGTGTGTGATTTTCTTACCCATTCTGTGTGATCAAACAAGCAAAAGCTCAAAAGTAAAAAACAGTGATTATGCGTGACTAGAATTTAAACGTGTGTTCGCCGATATTTACGTACAAACGCTGATTCAGTTTGTGATAAACTTTGAAGTTCGAATGGTCCCTGCAGTCTTTTATCAATTCTGTTGTTGTAAGCTTCACAATGCTCTTTCTCGTTTTACTTTTAGTCGTCTCGCTCTGACCGGTGTGTGTTCGCTCCTAAGCTGAATAATACATTCATTGAGCAACGCTTCGTCGGACTTAATAAAATATTAAATGCACATTATGATCCTTTATTGAGATCTGAAATCTTTTCCTTGTTCGAAGATTGGTTCTATTATTTTATTGTCTTGTAATGTTGGTGTCCTAGTTGCAAACTGCCTAGGCCCACACAAAAAAATATCTAATTTTCGAAGAGCATGTTTTAAGCCTTGGTCTAGTTGTGTTGCCAACTTGCTTATCTGTGGTGACTGTGTTTGTTTACAAAGCGCTCAGGTACCGGTTCGACAACGTTGCTGTCGTAAACATTTACTATGATCTTGTGCCACATTGAAGACAGCCACAATACTAAATGAGAAATATGGTTTCTTATTAGGACATCAGCTTCGTTTTCTTCCATCCGTTTGACAGATCGCTTAGTTTCGCGTGTGACTTGCTAGAGGTTAGTTCAAGATACGTCGTTTGGAAGTGAATATCCACGTGAGTGTGGTTGGCGGGCCGGGTCGCCGACGACGATGGTGCGGTGATGCGGCGGGCGTTGCGCGTGCCCGTCGCATGCGCTCGCTCAACATGCGCCTCTGCGGCTGTTGCCTCGGTCAGTTGCTTTATTACTGTTTTGCTTTTAAACCATTTGGGTCGCTTCTCAGTCACGGTTTATTGCTGGAGCTGAAGGAGTTTCTCGTGTTTTCTTGTATTTCAGTAAAAATCAAATATCAATGTTATGCTACGTAAGAAATAGATCTTCCAACTTAAAAGTCTTTCTAGTTCTACCGCTTATTGTATAATTATGTTATTTTCTTTTCTTATCTCCTCTTCTAAATCTTTAATCTATGAAATTATTTCTGGAGAAACGGACTTTATAAGTTATGCTCACCTACAAGACATTTCTGGAATAACTTAAATCAGATTATGATAGACTAGAGGACGCCTCGCGGTTTTACCCGCGTAGTTCCCGTTCCCGTGGGAATACAGGGATAAAAAGTAGCCTATGTCACCCGGGGATAGAGTAGCTTCCCAACGGTGAAAGAATTTTTGAAATCGGTCCAGTAGTTTTGGAGCCTATTCGGTACAAACAAACAAAAAAATTTTTCCTCTTTATAATATTCGTATAGATTTAATATTCATTATTTATAAGATTGAATTTTATTATCCTATGACATTTGTTATCGCATTCATAAATCGATTGAGAGGGATGATTGAAAACACTACACACTAAAAAAAAAAGGCATTTTTGAAGTTGTAAATTTTTCAAGGTTAAGCAACGCTTGACGAGGTCGGTCCGTGGATGGGTGACCATTTCAACATACCGAGTTTCCTCCGTGCCTCGGAAAGCACGTTAAGCCGTTAGTCCCGGCTGTCATTTGAAGATCTTTGACAGTCGTTACGACTAGTCAGAAGCTTGAGATCTGACACCAGTCCAACCAAGGGGTACCGCTGTTACCCAGTTACTGGGCTGGGTTGTGGAGGTCAGATAGACAGTTGCTCCATGTACAACACTGGTACTCAGCTGAATCCGGTTAGGCTTAAAGCCGACCCCAACATAGTTGGGAAAAGGCTAGGTAGATACACATTTTTCCGAAAAGCTCTAAAGGGCTCACCGCATATAATTTTTATACGTTTTATGTACTTGTTTAGAAACATACACTGTCTATTTTATTAGCAATGTAAACAAGCATATATAAAACTAAACCAAGTTAAGAATGGAAACTAACCGGATCTGTACATGCCTAACATTCAGCTTCATGTACCTATATTGAATACATTTTATGAATGAACAAGAACATTGTTTCGAAGAGAAGAATGCTCTAGCTTTGTATGCTAGTATTTAATATCCACTGTATTCAATATCGTTCTTGGCACATTGCGTTCATTCAGCGAACTTTCCGAGTCAATATAATGCTCTGCTATTGATTCAATGGATCAATTCTCTGTAGCTTGACGTGTATTTTCTATATGCGGGTAGGGATCACGCACCAGTGAAACCGTTTACTTGCTTTTTTTCAATTGGTTGGAGGTTCTTGTAGGATAAGCTAGATTTTAAAACGACAAAATATATGGGTTAAAAGTTCAAATTAGCACGCTAAATGCTTGTGGATTTGAAATTGGAGCAGAATTAAATATTCAGAAAAAAATAAAAAAATGAAATTTTTTTGGATTCCGTACCTCAAAAGGTAAAAAGGAACCCATATAAGATCACTTGCTTGTCCGTCTGTCTGTCTGTCCGTGTGTCACCACCGATTTTCTCAGGAACGGGAGGACCTAGCAAGTTGAAATTTATACCAGATACTGAGGTCTATTAGGTATCTATTAGGTGTATAAAAATCAAGGTCCTGAGTCAACACGATAAAAAGATATGGGCAAATTTAGATTTTCGCGATAACTTGTAAGTACCAAAATTTACCTTAATTTACAATTTATTTTATTTTTCGGAATTTTACCTTTACTTGTGCTGTAAGACCTTGCTTTTAACCAAAATTGACACTTCTAGGTCAACCGGAAGTACCCTATAGATTTTGTGTCGAAAACTTATATGGCAGTTCCCGTTGACCTAGTTACCTAATTATTTTGGTGAATGTAGCTATTTGTAAGGAACCCTCGGTGCGCGAGTCCGACTCGCACTTGACCGGTTTTTTTTAACGAAGTCAAGCTTACATGAATGTACACACATGACATATAAACAACTTCTACCATGGAAATAAATCTAAATTGAAAAACAAGCTCGATAAAATGCAGCAACATCAAAATCATTTATTTTTATTTTACCTAGGCCTACATTGGCACTTAAAACGTCGACAAAAGGCGCACGGTTCGGGTTGGTCGTTTCCTATGGAGAAGAACCGGCAAGAAACTCCATGGTTACTCTTTTAAAAATGGATTGGTTTTACAATATTTCCATGTTACAGCATTAGTACAACAGCTGAATTGTTTAACAACTTCAGTATTGGTACCATAGTAAAAAATAAAACAAATTCATAGGGTGCCAATTGCCATGGGGATCCACAACAGTAGATTTTGAGTGGGACCTAAAAACTTGGTGCATCTAAGGAAGAAAAGAGATTATTTATAACAAAGAATATGGTAACATTTCCTTCCTACACTGCCTAACTTGTCTTGAACAAGGATTTACAATGACCTAATATATTAAATATGACTGGTATCACCAAAAACGTCTATCAAATCTACAATATAAATCACATCAGTACATTGCGAATGGCGTGGGCAACCAGGCTCCATCCACTCCACATCTAGACGCGTTAGTTGAAAATGATCAATACCATTTTTGGAAGGCGGTCTTCAAGATTGCCACTTGTTGGTAGATACCTTGCCTCTACAAGGTTAGATTTTATGAGTTTAAGTAGATCTGGCTTACGTTACCATGTTTTTAAATGTTTCGTTAGAAGATTGGGAATTTTGTTACAACATTAATCTATGATTTTATATCTATATATATATACTAGCTGACCCGGCAAACTTTGTTTTGCCATAAAAACACCAAACATTCATCTACTAAATATCCTACCTACCCTACCCTACCTACCCTACCTACCCTACCCTATCCTATCTCTCAAGTTGGATCGAACTGCACATTGTGTGCGAATTTTATTATAATCGGTTAAGTGGTTTAGGAGTCCATTGAGGACAAACATTGTGACACGAGATTTATATATATTAAGATAAATCAATTGCTGTTCGTTAGTCTCGCTAGAACTCAAGAACGGCTGGACCGATTTGATTAATTCTTTTTTTGTTATGTTCGCCAGAATACAGGCAGGGTTTAAAATAAAAAATAAAAAGGTAGGTTGTATAGGGTAGTTAGGTAGGGTAGGGTAAGCTAGGTAGGGTAGGGTAGAGTAGGTAGGGTAGTTAGAATAGGGTAGGTAGGATAAAAGCACAATGAATTCAAAAATGAATGTTCGGTGTTTTGTTACTTCTATGGCAAAACATCGTTTGCCGGGTCAGCTAGTAAATATATAAAAATCAATGCCACTTTTCGTTGTATTTTTATAACTCAAGAACGGGCTCACCTATCCAAACCAAATGTTTAGGCTTTGTTCGGACTATTTAGTAGATGGTTTATGTGAAGTTTGCACAAAATCGGTCGAGCGATTCTTCATTTATCACATTTTTTGTAACAAATGAATTCAATAAATGGCGGATCATTTTGTTAATGGGGAGGGTAGTGTAGGTAGGTTAGATGAATGTTTGGTGTTTTTATGCCAAAACAAAGTTTGCCGGGTCAGCTAGTTATTTCTAAATTACTGTAGTATTAGATTTTCTTGTACTAGTTTCATTTCAACATTGTGTAAGGGACAGGGACTGTTATTCCTTAATACAGATTATTCTGTAACCTAGTTAGGAAAGCAGAACTTCACCCACCATATTGTAATTGATGTGGTACGAACTTCTTATTAAACTTTGTATATGCCCATGTACTACAATCTCCATTTTATTAGGGTTCCGTACGCAAAGGGTAAAAACGGGACCCTATTACTAAGACTCCGCGATCCGTCTGTCTGTCCGTCTGTCACCAGGCTGTAGTTCATGAACCGTGATAGCTAAACAGTTGAAATTTTCACAGATGATGTATTTCTGTTGCCGCTATAACAACAAATACTAAAAACAGGGCTCCCATACAACAATCATGATTTTTGTGCCGTTTTTACCGATAATGGTACGGAACCCTTCGTGCGCAAGTCCGACTCGTACTTGGCCGTTTTTTTTTAAATAAATTTGTTGATTTCGATTTGATTTTCTGTTTACCTATTACAGACTTCTGCTTCTTCTTTAAGCAAAGGACTATCGTTGTTATTTAAAAGAATACTTTCTAACAGATTTACCTATTTAACACTAATTCAAAATTGGTACACGCATTTCTAATTTTATCCCCACAGCTATTTATAGCTTCCCCTCTTTCTTCTTCTCCACAATTTGTCTCCGACTCGAACCGCATCTAAAGTGCTCGCATTCTTGGGGTAGGTACTGACAAACGAATAAAGTACATGTGTCATTAACACCCAATTTCATATAGTCCATTTATCCATATGAACATACGTCCAACCATACATGTTGTGTAGTTGAGTTTTAATTAGTAAAGTGGGCATGACTCGCTCTCGTGGTCTCGAGAGATCGCGTGATGCTACTAACGGTTTATTGCAAATTCAAGCGTTACATAGATTACTATAAATATTGAATGGTCAGTCGATTGTAATCGTATATTATTTTCTGAGGATGTGCAGATTTAATTATCTCCAGATCGGGAAACGAAAGTGTATAACCGCGCATGCAAACTGTAAACAAAAACATTCAAAGATATGTTTCGTACTGCATGAGCGTGATAAAATTTATTAGCTTCGTATCATATACGAGTCTTTTATTTGATAAACGTTTAAGAATAAAATTCTGTTTCGCATTCACTCCCGATGTTAAATGCTATAAGACATTTCTATGTATAGTCGTTCCACGTATCCGAAACATTAAGAATGTGTTCTGTACGTCTGGAGTCGATGTCATTTGAGGGACGAACAAGGGCGATGAACATTATAGTCGCTTTTTATAAATGTCCGTATGGATGTACTTCATATAACCGAAGTTGTGGTCGGAGTTTGCGTTAAAATAACGTTTACCGGTTTAATGTTTGTTTATGTTGGGCACCTGTATACTCGCCACCTGCCCGAGCTGCGGAAGTAGAGTATCGGCGTTAAAAATAGTTAGCTCATTAGCCTAAATTTGCTCCGTACTCGCTCTCCGAAGTATATAGTTTACTGTTTTAATCGAAGAATTTCCTGTACCATGATTCGTTTGCATAGAACAGTAGAGGATCTTTTCAAATTAGGTCAATATTAACAACTTCAGTATTTACCGCTGTGTATCTTGTTTGTTCTTCATCGATGTCGAGTCGTGAGGAAAAAGCATCCACATTTTTGTAAATGTCTTCATATTTAGTACTGTCTGCTGGGGATGTTCATTTAGCAACTAATATTTTTATCTTGTTTGTGGCTAATGGCTACGTTGCCACCAACTGCAGATTTTTACACCTGATTGGCTCCATCTGATATGTATCTTGGCCCCTGACTACCAATGCCACAAAATTACCATTTATTTCATCTGTCATCCGACGTGTCAGTATGTTTGATAACCGTTTCACAGCCTCTCAGCTTCCATATTATCTTAACGAATCAATCTTATATCTTCAGCGGGCGGAGGTCGCAAGTCGTCCGAGGCGGAAGAGACCCCGCGGCGGAGTGGATCGCGGGCGTCCAGTGTGTCCGACGAGGGGGGGTTCAACGAGCCTTCTCCCGAGGTGGTGGCGCGGCTGCGGCCGGCGGAGTACCGCGAGCCGCCCCCGCCCGCGCCCCCTCTCTCCACCGACATAAGGGACGCAGAGCGGGCGCGTTCTGATCCTGATACGCTCTCCGTACTGCAGCAGGTATTTGTTTATTCCTCTCTCCTTCAGCGAAACGGCAATCAGAAGCGAGGGTTCTATCTTTCCGCTCAGTTGACGTGGCTCTCAGTCACCAGCCCCTTTGAACTTTTGTAAAAGCTGCAATTGCTGGACCGGTAATGTTGATATTGGAAACCACTCCTTTGCAAACGACAAAGAAGGCTTTGTCTTTGAATCCCCAAACCCTGTATTTCAGGACTCCGGCGTGGTAGTGAGCGAGGCGAGCCAAGGCTCCATAGAGGTGCTCGACAAGTCGACCACCAGCCAATGGAGCGTGTCGGAGGGGGAAAACGCGTCGGGCGAGAGCGGGCGGGGCGGGGACGCGCCCGATGCGCGCTGGGACGACGCCGACGCCGACGGCAAGCAGCCCGACAGCATGACACCTGATGAGGCCGAGATCCTGCTCAGTTCCAGGTGACCTACTCTTCAATATTGCTCGATGTTGCACTAGAATATATAGGTTCATACACACATTATTCACGTCACCGATCAGGGTACTATTGTTTGTAAATGAGTGACGTGATGTACGTTACTGGACCTACGTCCTACGTCTTCTACGTTTTTTTTTGCCATGACTGTTTGGGGACTGCACGGTGACGTGACAAATGCGAGTATATAAACCTTAATTTGTATTTCTTGGTCAAACCCCAAATTTACACCAACGGCTTGATGTTTTTGTGAGGTAGCTGGTTCTGTGCTCAAATAGCACTGCACTCATTACCGACTCATAAGCAATTCTGCAAAGTGCAAATACACCGCGAAGATTTTACGGAACATCGATTGCGAATGAAGCGTGTTGTTTCCGATGCACTGCTTTTTTAGATCGCTGCACTGTCGATGTCGTGTTAAACGATTTTTAATTATTATTCAGACTACTTATGAGTTTGTTAAAGCATTGATCAGACTGGTGTTTCTTGAAATGCATATCCGGCAGCCTTCGACCAATCACAGACGGAAATCCACATCGCCTCTTTTATCTCGCATGTGATTGGTCGATTTTTCATACTCTTTGCCCTTTGCCTTGTCGAATCCATAACCACATTATAAATATGGACAAACAGTACGGAAACTAACTACAAACGCTCGAAACGGAACACTCACACAAGCACATGAGCATCGACGAGACCCCTAAGCAGCGTCCGCAGTGCTGTCAGTAGTGCGAGCCGCTTTGAGGTCGCGTTGTTTTTTTTTATTATTATTTATATGATAGTGGTCAAGCGCGAGTCTTGACCACTATCTCACCTGATGATAAGCGATGATGTGGTCGACGATGTAGCACGCTACCTAGAATAAACCTATTCACTCTTGACTTAAAGACTCCCAGGTTGTAGCTATCAGGAAATACAGACACTCCGGCAGGGAATTCCACTCCTTAGCTGTACGCATAATGAAAGTATTCCCAAAACGTTTGGTGCGTATGGGTGGGATGTCCACCATGTACCGATGACGCATCGCCGTACGTCTTGTAGTCCGATGATGGAAAGGGCTAGGAGGAAATAGTTCATGCAATTCCAACGCACTTTCCCCGAAATGTGATGAGCATGTTTGTGTGAGTATGGCCGTTTCGAGCGTCCATACTGTTTTTCCATATTTATACTGTGTCATAACGCTATAAGGTTGCTAGTTATAGCGTGTAACTTCGGGCATGACCAAGGAAAAATGTTGTAAGATTCAAAAATATTCCATTTGTATTTAGTTCGATTAACCATACTTTATTGTAGCTAGTGACGTAACATGGCATCACATCAATTCTGTATAATTACTTTATCTGAGGCACGTACGCTATGCGGAACTAAATAACTGTTTAATATTCGTCATACCTTTCTTCTCCGATGTAATCATGCTATTCATCAATGTTTATTTTTTGGTTCATTTTGATTCTTATTGGAATATGCGTGTGGTTTCTGAAATCTCTGTCTTGAATGCATGATTCCACGCACTTGTAATGTCTATGAAAAGTCGCATTCTGTATTTTTTACTTCTCTTAAGGCTGAATTTTAATAATCAGATAAGTTTTAAATGAGGAATTAAAATGGCGGATTGACATTTTTTTATAGAAAAACTGTCAATATGTTTTATTTATTCTTCAGTTAAAAAATACTGACTATTGATTAATTCGTCCTTCGATCAATAATACACTAGATGACCAGTAAGCGCTTCAAAAACGGGCCTAAAATAAGAGCACAGATACGGTTGTGGTCTTATTTCAAATTAGTATGGTCCAATCATATCCAACATTAAGACCTCAAAATGCCGCATTATTTCCACAATTTTTAAACGCACACTGTGATTTTGGCAGAAATATCTTTTTTTTTCTGTAAGTTGATATCACAAAGTGTTTTTCATAAAGTAAAAACCGAATTAAATAGATATGAATCAATTACCAAATATTATGATTGTTTGACCAACGTTTGCGTCGACAACGCGCCAACTATTGTAAGAAATATCGACTGTTCTGGAATTTTGTAATTTAAACTTTAAAACA
The DNA here is from genome assembly GCA_964057195.1 of Orthosia cruda. Classification (NCBI taxonomy): domain Eukaryota; kingdom Metazoa; phylum Arthropoda; class Insecta; order Lepidoptera; family Noctuidae; genus Orthosia; species Orthosia cruda. Next base: position 43,639,502 of record OZ059827.1, on the reverse strand, counting down.
TACGTATGTTGAGCAGCGAAGAAAGGTCATAAAAAAATATTGCTTTTTGTACATAGGTCTGTGTTCATAGGTGTGTGTATTTAATGTTGAATTTGCATTAATGTATATTTATTTAAACTAGAATTCATAGAATTATGTAAACAAAATTGGCAACAGTTTTAAAGAGGAGTTTTATATGGGATTGTGTATCTAGTGTATTATTGATCGAAGAATTAGCCCTTACCTATGTATCCTAAACAATGTTGTTAAATACGCTATTCTATATTTTCTTTTTTCAGGATTTGTTACTCGTAACGCTTAGTATTATTATTAAATGTCGTATTTTTATCATTTGCATGCTGCCTGTCCGCACAACGCTTCATTATTGCCTGATATTTGCAGTATTCTGGAGAAAAAACTTAGGTAAGCTCGGGGCATTTGTGCAACCGTCGTTTTCTTCTACATAATATGCAATATTTTGTAGATAGCTTTTTGATGTGCTCCTTTAATCTCTCTGCATTCCATTGAAGTACACTTCTTTTCTCTACCAAAAAACACATTCAAAATAACTGTGCACATGACTGTCATTGACCCCACTCCCACATCCCCGCGTTCGGCTCGTGCGCCAATAGCGAAAGTAGAACGTCACACTGACATGACCAAGTGCACAGTTATAATACTCACACCGGATCTTTGTGTCTCTGAATTGGCTGCAAGATCCTGCGCAGTAGCTATTTATGTGTCAATATTAAAGGTGAAGATAGCATTGTATAACTGTCTCTTTCACTCGCTTACGTTTGACGCATCGTCCTATCTCGCTTACTCTATGCAGTTTAGTCGATAACAAACTGTTTCTTGCGCAATGGTTCGCAGAGCCAACTTCAGAGACACAAAGATCCGTTGTGACTATTATATATTGATAAAAAAAAAACTTTGCACGTAAATACAAATTCAACGAAACCATGGTAACTATACGACCATAAACCAAAACAGTTAATAAAACTTAGTTGTTTTTTAAATTACTTTTAGCGTGCAGTACGCGACAGAGCGAGAGAGGTAAAGACATTTTATCAAAGTAAAGGAAAATTCTCACTGAGAGCATTCACGTGTAATGAGCATTCGACGTCGAATATTCGAGTGGTGTGGACGTAGAGCCGAGCGTTACAAAGCTTACACGCAAGCGCGAACTTCGGTCGGTGTGGACGTCGCAACGATTTTCGCGGAAACGGCTCGCATTCGAATGTTCACGCGAATAAACCGCTCGAAAGCGAGTACGCACGGATAAGGAAATCAATGAGTATGTATGTAGGAATATTACTGGCCACTTGTAAAGCAAGGAACAGTGCCTTGATCTTAAGTGTTTGTGACCTTCTTGGTCAATCGTATTATCGAATGAATGACATTTAACGAGATCGTATTCGAATGCTCCAAGCTCGCAAGGGAATGTGCGACTCGAACGTTTAAAGTTTTGCTCGAAAGTGAATGCTGGGCTCGCTGGGAAGCATTTGTTGCTCGCCTACGATTGCTTGTTTACAAATGCTCACGAAAGAATGCTCTCAGTGAGGACGCTCCTTAACACAAGGTGATAGCTACATTATAGGCCTATCTGGCAGTCAATCGAATTGTGATATGATAAAACTTTTAGCGAATTTGTGCCCATCTAGCTGTCGGTATCACTGTTCATACACGACCATTATGACAATGTAAACAAAGATTTTGTACGCACTTAGCTTTGTATGCGGTGAGAGTAAATAGCGGAGTTGGTTCCGTTTTCGTGTCTCCAACTTCACCACTTTTGCACCGTCACGTATTGTACACAAACCCGTTAATTTTCATATAGATAGTTCAACACATCTGTGTGCGTGCGCTTGTAATTATACAGCTTTAATTTGCGTGGCAGTAACGCGCCGAGCAAACGAGGTTTACCCACACATAACGCCGCGGGCACAGATGAGTTATCCACACATAGCGCCGCGCGCACAGATGAGTTGAACTATCTATATCATGCTACTTATGTACTGTAAATAAGCTATACTCCCCGGCACGTAAGTTGGCAAGAGTCGTTAGATGCGCAGAAGTAGTTTTTAGGTATCTTTGGTAGTGAAGCGGGGCGGGGGGCACGTTTAAGTAAGGGGTAAGTATTATAATCCCGAAATTTTATAATAACTATGACTGAAATACCAACATCCAAAACAACGAAATTCAAAATACCGAAAGTTTTAAATGCCGATAGGACGTTATATCGAAATATAAAATACTGATGTTCAAATGCCCGATGAGACGAAATACCGAATTTAATTTTACCGAAATGCTTGTAGTTGTTGCCGCAGCACTACGGGATATGGATCTTCGGGATTTTAAGCTTTCGGGCAAATGAGCTTTCGGGATTTAAAACTTTCGAACTAACAATCATTCAGCATTTAATTTTTCGGGATTTCTTCCATAGTTATTTTAAAATACGGTCTTTTAAATTTCGGTATTGTAATACGTACCCCGTTTAGGACCGTTCCGAGCGCGCGATTGGTTGATCAGTTAACACAAGGACCGACTGACCAATCGTGTCGCGTCCACGTTCCGTTCGCTCTATATGGTGGTTGGTCAGTTCGCGGAATATGTGCGAACTGACGGGGTAACCCACTACTCCAAAACCTTGCCAAGTTACGTGCCGGGCACTGTACTGTAGATTAGTCCACACATATCTGTTTTCTATTCGGTGCTCAATCAATGGTCCGTCCATTGAGATGTGATTGTAGGCCTACCGTTTATCTGAGATGGTGACTGAGGTAGCTGCGTGGTGCGGGAGAGGTGTAGACAACCGTCAGCTGGCGAATTACCGAAACGTCACCAAACCTCTCTCGCGGGTGCATCTACTTAAGGCACGGTCACAGTAAAGCGGTAGGCCAGTTTGTAGCAGCGGCGACGGGTCCATTTAAATCTATTCCTACCGGTTACACTTCGGAACAACGAATCTGCTTCGACTTGTTGACGAATACTTAGTAATAGGGCGATACTTAACATGTCTATAAGGTTGGAAATACATTTGCCTGTAACTTGCGTAGAAGTATGCATGTAGTTTTCATGCCATTGTGCCGTGTAGGGTAGTTTACTGAAAAATTGTTTTTTGTCCGTCAGATAGATTAATTAAAAAATATTGGACACGTATTATTCTTTTGACACTTAAACATAAATATAGTGAAATGTCACGCCGTTAGTACACTTTATACTGCCTTAGTGACGTCACAAGCCCCGGATCCTGAACTTTGATGCGCTTTAACTTTGTAAATGTTTACTGATTTGGTAAAGCAAAAAATACGTGTCCAATATTATTTGCTAATCTCACTGACGGACTAAATGGAATTATCATTTTTCTACTCGAGAACCATACATATTACTTCTGATTGGTGAATGTCACAATCGCATGCAAGCTACTTGAACTCTGTGCAAGCTACGGGCATGTGTACTGTCGTCCTTAGCACCGGCAGACCCAAGGGCGTCGCCAAGGGGGGGCGGGTAGGGGCAGTTGCCCCCCTCCCGGCCTAGAGATTAAAAAATAAGTAGCCAAATGGAAAGAAATCAAAGTCCTAAAGCAACATAAACTCTACCATGTCCTAAAAGCGTTGAAAATTTTGGTCGGTCTACCAAAATCAATCGTTAAGCAGCCTCAGGATACTAAAAACCTGGTTAAGAAGTACTATGGGGGAAAATCGCCTCAATGGTCTGGCCATGATGAATGTGCACAGAAAACTTATTAATGAAAACTTTTAAGATTTACATAATTAAGTGGTCGAGAAGTTTACCCAAAACCCCGATTAGCTTCATATTCTTTTAACTGTACCGTATTTAAAAATCATACTTTTTTCCATCCTCCCATATATCAACGCGCGCCCCCCCCCCCCCCCCCCCCCTGGTCCATCGGCTGGCGACGCGCTTGGGCAGACCTGATAAAAAATAACACTCGCTACACAATTTAGTCTATTAACATAAACTTCAGGAACATAGTGGAAAAGGCTATGGTAACACGTGTTGTATTGCAGGCAAGAAGCTCTGCTGTCGGACGAGCAGGCGCAGGAGATCGTGGCCATGTTGTCGCCGCACGCGCTGCCGCACGACAACGGCGTGTCGCTCAACGATAGCTACCAGTCCGTGCTCTCGTATGAGAGGTAATGTTTCAATTTCATGTTGCACATTTTTCTATCTGAATTTCTGAACCAATACGTAGACCCATTTCGTAGAAAAAAATCTTGCACTTTTTCCAATTTTTAGGATATTTTGCCAATATTTTATCATAATGGCCTTACACGGACTATTACAGTTATAGAAAAAATTGCTAAATTATTGAAGCTTTTGCACTATCTGACCTGATGGCAAGTGACGACAGACCACGATTGCCTAGAAATTTCACTCTCGAATCAACTTTGTTTTTACTTTTTTTATTTTCTTCGCCGCCATCCTGGATTATAATTACGAAATCATATTTCTTATTAACAAACACATCATCGTTTACCATCAGGTGAGATAGTGGTCAAACGCGAGACTATAAATAAAAAAATAAAAACAAATATCTGTGAAAATTACACCCATGGCTAAAACACTAAAATGTTCTTGAATTTTGGTATTGACCCCATTTTCGTTCATGATGAAATGATGGCAAATTTCATCGGCACCATCTTGGATTTTGATTTCGATACCATATTCGTTATTAGCGATCCCGAGCTCGATCTTAGAGCCTAACATAAATGCACAATGAAAGTACATATTCCCAACACATTTAGTGCGTATGGGTAGGATATCCACTAAGTCCTAATAGCGCATCGCCGTACGTCTTGTAGTCCGGTCAATGTTCGCACAACTCTACAAAATGTAGGGTCTTTATTTTGAACTGTTTGTTTTCCATATTGCAGTATGCAGTCAGTGGACGAGAGCTACTCGTTCGTGTCGATGGAGCCGGAGTCGGGGCTGGCGGGCGGCGACGGCGGCGTGTTCACGCACTACCCGCCGCACTCGCTGCGGGAGCTCGGCGAGGAGAACGGCATACACTACTTCGAGGACGGACACTTCTATACTGAGGTTATTCAACCGTCATATAATGAGCCTCCATGAAGTTTGTCGCCCGTACGTAAATCGTGGCTAGATGAAAACAGCCGTACGGGTCTTCAGAGACAGCAGTAGTATAGGCCGCGACTTACAAGTTGTGGGTCGCGGGTTCAAATCCAGGCTGGCGCTTTACTTTGTGTAAATTATTTCATCACAACTTCTCTCAAAACGGTGAAGGAAAACATCATGAGGAAACCGGCATGTACTAAAAACAAAACATTTGAGGTCATGTGACATCCACCAAACCGCACTGGGCCTGCATGGTCGATTACGGCCCATTCCCTTTTGCAGAGAGGAGACCTGTGTCCCAGCAGTGGGAACATTAATAGGCTGATGATGATGCATGGGTCCGTGGATGAATGAGGGATCCATTCTTTCATGGCTCGGAAAGCACGTTAAGCCGTTGGCCACTGCTGTCATTTGAAAATCTTTGACAGTCGTTATGCTGTCATCAGTTTTGTCCGGTATGGTATGGTGCTGGTTGGTTTGTGCGTGTTGCCTGGTTACTGGGTTATGGAGGGCAGATAGGCAGTCACTCCTTAAAAACACTGGTACTCAGCTGAACCTGGTTAGACTGGAAGCCGGCTCCAGCATGAATGGAAAAAGGCTAGGTAGAATTGCTTCTCCAGAGAGTTCGAACGACGTTGCGTTGAAAGGCCGCCCAGTTGGTGGACCGATGACCTGGTGAATATTGCGGGGATCCGCTGGATACGAGACGCACGGGACCGGTCAACTTGGCGAGGTTTGGCTTGGCGTCTCTCGGCGGATATGATGATGATGGATGAGGGTTCGAACCCAGATATGCGCTTTAAAAGCACACAAAACTTGTGTGCCAGCGTTAGTCCTATATACTTGCCAATACTGGCCTCTAACTAGTGTTGTTAACACAAGATCTGTAATTTCTGCACTTTTCTTGAAATGTACGCGTGGGTTGGATATTGGTGATGGTCAGGATGGCTGGACCAAGAGAGATTTTGGAGGTTTGAGCAATACCAAGCTTTTATACCTATTTTATACTATTTAGTACCAGACATCAAATTACTAGTACCTCGCTAAAAAGGGAAAACTATTACGAGGAAAGTGGCCAGCCATTCTGACTTCAGGATGGCTGGACCAAACCGGTTTCAACTAGTTGTAGGCGTTATAACTAGATCATCTTTTCATTAAAATATAGTACCTATTCAGTACCTCAACATATGTTTTGATTATATTTTTTAGATAAGCCATAAATAAGTTACACCTACAAGAAGAAGAACTCGCAATTGCCCGATTGTTTTAAAGCCAGTAGATACTTTATAACGAAACTAAACATGTTTAAAATAAATAAATAGGAATCCATAAATATAACAAAAATAAAAACCGGCCAAGTGCGAGTCGGACTCGAGCACGAAGCGTTCTGTACCATTATCTATAAAAACGGCAAAAATAATCACTTTTGTTGTATGGAAGCCCCCCTTAACTATTTGTTTTATTCTATTTTTTAGTATTTGTTGTTATATCGGCAACAGAAATAAATGATCTGTGAAAATTTTAACTGTTTAATACTGTTTTGCTTGTACTGTTTAATACTAATGATTGTCATAATTATGAAAACAGATACAAATATTTTACGTATACCCACATTTTTCTTAGAAATAATGTTTGACTGTGTTTTACTATCTAAATCAAATTTAACTTGAGTTGAAAGTTGAATGACAAATGTAAAAATAAATGCTATCTAATAATAATAAAAAATCTGCTATTTCTTTTTTTGGTCGAGTAGGTATTAACTTGTATATGTAAAAGCTGTTTTTTAGAGTTCGTACCCAAAGGGTAAAAGGACCTTATTACTAGGACTCCGCTGTCCGCCAGTCTGTCTGTCTGTCCGTCAGTCACCAGGCTGTATCTCATGAACCGTGATAGTTAAAACAGTTGAGATTTTCACAGATGATGTATTTCTGTTGCCGCTATAACAACAAATACTAAAAAATAGAATAAAACAAGTAGTTAAGGGGGCTCCCATACAAGAAAAGTGATTATTTTTGCCGTTTTTATAGATAATGGTACAGAACGCTTCGTGCTCGAGTCCGACTCGCACTTGGCCGGTTTTTATTTTTGTTATATTTATAGATTCCTATTTATTTATTTTAAACATGTTTAGTTTCGTTATAAAGTATCTACTGGCTTTAAAACAATCGGGCAATTGCGAGTTCTTCTTCTTGTAGGTGTAACTTATTTATGGCTTATCTAAAAAATATAAGAAAAACATATGTTGAGGTACTGAATAGGTACTATATTTTAATGAAATGATGATCTAGTTATAACGCCAACAATTAGGTGAAACCGGTTTGGTCCAGCCATCCTGAAGTCAGAATGGCTGGCCACTTATCTCGTAATACTTTTCCCTCTTTAGCGAGGTACTAGTAATTTGATGTCTGGTACCAAATAGTATAAAATAGGTATAAAAGCTTGGTATTGCTCAAACCTCCAAAATCTCTCTTGGTCCAGCCATCCTGACCATCACGGATATTGCAACTTTTTACGGTGATGCGTGAGCTTTTGTGCAAATTTTCTTTTGCGCTCTTCATAACTCTATAACGTCAGTAATACAATTTTTTGTTAAATTTATTATCTTTCAGGTTGCCGGACTTCCGCCTATTGAGGAAGACGAGGACGACGATTATTACCCACCAGTATTTGTCAAGAAAAATACCAAAGTTAAATTCAGGTAGGTGATAAGAACTTCAAGATAGTTGGAAGTAATTGTTGTATGAGGTTTACCATCTTTCAAGGACTGCTTTTATCAACGAAGAAGAGTCAGCTTAATGCTGTGCCTAATTCCCCATTTAAAGTTTAGGGTCCAGGGTTGCAGAACAAGCAGTATTTTTTTATACTTTGCTTGCACTTGGATTTTTCATGTATCGTGGATGCGTTTACAAACATTTAAACTCTATACACAAACACCTAGATCCAGATATACTTTCTGTAGGTCATAGACATATTTGTTCTGTGTGGGAATTGAACCAGCGACACGCGGCGCAGCAGCCGATTGCTCAAACACTGCTCCAACCGTGTCGACAACTTTAGTATCTATAGACAGACTGGCAAAGTCACTCCGAAATTTAAAAAAAAACTATAACTAACAAGTACACATTTATATTATACATTTTTATTTGATTTATTAAAAGTTACAACAACATTGCTGGAGCGTTGTAATGTTCCAAATTCAAAAAACGTCCCTGCAATGGATTTGATTTACTTTGTCCGTAAATTCGATAATTCGCGTATTCTGTTTTTTCGAAAATAATGACAATATTTCCATGCATGGTTGAGAAAAAAAAACTTAATTAGTCTATTGTTCTGTTGCTCGGGCCCCTTCCAAGTGAAAGCATTACATGATTTTCATTTCCATTTTTACCCAAATCTTTTAAGTATGTACCTACGGTATTCTTTTTTTTTCGTAGACTAAACTGACAGCTTCCAATGACCATATTTTTTTAAAATGTTGCAAGCGTGGATCATAGTGTTGTAGGTAAGGCTCAATCATAAATGATTAATCGAATCGATGTGACATGACTCATCATTTTAATTTTACTAATTAGTGTAAATAAATGTTTTATGAATATAAACGTAATATATTTTAATGTAACAGTATTCATACACATATTACATAAACTTTTATTGTGTTAAATATGTAATCAACAATAAAATAAATGAGATCAATAAAATAAAGTCTGATATAAATGATTAGAAACTAAATTAGGGCCGCTAGTTATTTATCAAATGTAATTTTTTTTGGTGTGAAAAATTACATTTTCGATCTACTTTGATTTCGAAACTTTCGATCACTCAGGATAGTCAGGGTACGACACAATTTTTTTGTATAGTCCCCGGCAGGTAACTTGGCAAGGTTCGCGCATAGTGCGCGAACTGACCAACCACCATATAGAGCAAAAGAAAAGTGGACGCGACGCGATTGGTCAGTCGTTCCTCGTGTCAACTGACCAACCAATCGCACGCTCGGAATGGTGCTGAACGTTCCCCGCGTCCCGCTTGGTAACCGGAGAGACCTAAAAATCGACTTGTGCGCATCTAACGACTATTGCCAAGTTACGTGCCGATAACTATAACGATAAATGACAACCCCCAAATGTCAGTTTAGTCTACGAAATTAAAAATCACATTATAAACAACAACAATCGATCCTAACCTATTCCCACTTGTTATGTTCCAGCACTCACCCGATGCGCGTGTTCTCGACGCACTCGGTGCGCGAGTACGACCGGCGCAACGAGGACGTGGACCCGGTGGCCGCCAGCGCCGAGTACGAGCTGGAGAAGCGCGTGGAGAAGATGCACGTGTTCCCCGTCGACCTGCTCAAGGGCGCCGACGGACTTGGACTCTCCATTATCGGTAATCTATCTCTCATCAACATCTTTTCTAGTCCAATGGATGCAGCACTATTTTTTCTGGAGCGACTGCCTGAATGAACTGGATGGATTCCTGGATTCATCGATGAACTGATCTCCACAATCCAGTTAATCGGTTGAATACCGTAGTTACCGAAACAAATAAAAAGCCATTGTGTCTCATGTTTTAGGCACTCAAGGCGTTAATGGGTGATACCCCTTGGCGAGACTGTTTATCAGACTTCAGGCGTCTTATTATCCGTAACGACCGTCGGAGATCTTCAATTGACAGCTGGAAATTGCTTTTTGATGCACGAAGTCGCTTTTTGTGTCTCTCTGTCTGTGTGTCGACGTTACTGAATGTCACCCGAAAGAGGGAATGGGCAAAAGTGAAAAATTGTAGGAAGAAAACTTATGATCGTTATCTGTGGGAGTGTAAGGGCAAGGCCTTTCAATATATTTTTTGGGAAGGGGAAGTCATCCACTGACTGTTGCCGCTCTGGGTGGAGTGGGAGGGTGTGACAGACTTTTTCTGACTAAAACCCACCCGTGTTCCTTCAGTAGCTTATGCCAAGGCCGCGGTAATTCTCTTTCAAATTTATCCGCGACCCAAACAGGCATTTGCCCTAGTGGTCCCCGTCATTTTCTTCTGACATCTCTTTGAGGCGCGTGTGTAACACTACGCGCCGTCGACTCGGGCCTGGTCCTTACCGGACGGTGAACTAGATTACTCGCCTACCGCAAGCCCGCGCCTGCGGTGGCCGGGAATCGGCTTGCGACTCCCGACGCCCAGGGCGTCTCCTGCGGCGGCTAGGGGCGTGACTCCGTTGCGTTCCGCCTCCTCCTTCGCGAGCATTACTGCTTTGCAGGAGGAGTTGACAGCTTCCCATGCTCCTGTACCATGGCCTAGACCAGGGCCGGACGCGAGAGGTCGCTACCGACGGTCTCCTCGTCGAGGACACTGTGGTGCTACGCCCAAGCGGGGCAGACCTGCACCGTATGCTCCGCCCGGGCGGTATGGTCAACACCTAAGCTGAAAGCAAACTAAAACTAGGTCTGACATGGACAAAATATGTAAAAAAAATAAAACGGTTTTAAATGGAATCAAGGCTGGCTGGCTTGCCCGTCTCACTTTACTCATTTGGTTCTGTGTATATCTTTCCAGGCATGGGTGTGGGCGCGGACGCTGGGCTGGAGAAGTTGGGCATATTCGTGAAGACCATCACTGAGAGCGGCGCTGCTGCGCGGGATGGACGCATTCAAGTCAACGATCAAATCATTGAAGTCGATGGCAAAAGCTTGGTCAGTATCCTTTTTATCCGACTACAGCCAAAAGGAACGGTTATGATTTTACCTGTCTATGTATGTAAAATACAACTATTTTCTTAATGTCCCGCATTTCCGAATTCAAACGAATGCTAATTTCCATGTCCATCAATTATTAGATTTATTGTGTATAATAATTTGTATTCAGAACTAAGTACTTTATTGTTGTTTTGTTTTGATTTCCGTGTGAAATATATAGAGCTGTTAAAATTGCTGCTTTCTTCCCATTTTTTTTAATAAATTACATTATGTTGTTGTTATTATAGAGTTGTTAATACTCTTTAAACATAATGTAATTTCAAGTTGATTGAGAGCGTCTGGTCTGCACCAAATGCAAAGGGCAACTGATAGAAATCCGACGACTGACGAAACACGAAATTTGCCGAGGTACATTAAGAAAATATTTGTACTGTACGTATGTTTGTTTATATTTATGTATGTTCCTCCGTAGCGCCTAACCCATTCATCCGATTTCGATGAATAAGGTGTCAATCGTTTCGTTATTATGGCCCGGGTAACATAGGTTACAGTTTACAGATTTTATTAAAAAAAAAAAAAACAAATATTAAAATGGAAATAATTATTTTTAAATTGTTCTTGATTATATGTGTATGATTTTAAAGTTAAGCCCTGTATTGTGCCTTACATAAAAATCTTTAGAAATTTGCCATATTTTAGGAGTTTATTTCAGTGGATCTTTACAATCTTTGATTTTAAATACAGGTGGGTGTGACGCAAGCATACGCAGCGTCAGTACTACGAAACACATCAGGTCCTGTGAAGTTCCTCATTGGACGTGAAAAGGATCCGGAAAACAGTGAAGTAGCTCATCTTATTAGACAATCTCTTGCCGCTGACAAAGAAAGGGAAGAAAGGTAAATGATTTTCAAACATAATTCGCAAATAATAATAATATTAATTAATATTTTTCGCGGGCCTATCGATATAATTTATCTAACGCCTAAAACAAGATTATAAACAACCGACCACTTTTGGTATCGCCATCTATACTAATATTATAAAGAGGTAAAGTTTGTGACGTTGTAAAGGGTAATCTCTGCATCTACTGAACCGATTTTGGAAATTCTTTTACCAGTAGAAAGCTACTTTATTCCTGAGTGTCATAGGCTATAATATATAAAAAAAAAATTAGAGATCCTTATGAAAATTGCAATAATGTAACCCAAGGTAGCAAAATGTTGCCTTTAAAATTCATTCTTTGGCGAGTGCTGAGAAAACAATTGATGATAGAATAAAAATAGTGGGTAGGGTAGGCCGGGTAAGTAGATAGCCAGTTGACGGGAGCGAAGCCCCGTGGGTCAGCTAGTGAATGTATATTTTTGTTCAGAGCGAACCGCGAGCGTCAGAGGCGGCAGCAGACGGAGGAAGAGGACTCCGCGCAGCCGGCGCCCGCGGAGCCGCCCGCGCCGCAGACCAGGCACCCCGACATCAACGAGCTCAGGTCCTTCCTGCAGGAGGTTTGTGTTACGGCTGATTTATACAACACCAACAGCCTTATTGCGTTATGAATTCGCAAGGCAAGTATAAACAATCGACCAAGCACATGGCGACATGAAAGATGCGATGTGGATTTCCGTCTATGTGATTGGTAGATTGTTCATACTCTTTGTCCTTTGCCTTGCCGAATTCATTACTCAATAAGGCTGCAGATAGATAATATTTTTTTTCATATCCTTGTATAAACTGTCGGTCAAGTGTGATGATAAATACTTGTTCCTTGTCTGAGTGAGAAGAGGTCTTTGACATGCGGTGGGGCAGTAACAGGATGGTAATATTAAGAGGGTTTTAATTAGTTGACGAAAGGCGAACCGTGGGTAGATCCCCAACAAGGAAGGATGACGACCCTGTGAAGCTCTTAGGAATCCCGTTAAACACGAGAAGTCTATATCCGACAGTGGACTGTGGATGACTTTTGATTTAGTGTTGATTATGATAATACCAAACAAACAAGCAAGTGCGTGTCGGACTTCGCATCTTTAGGGTTCCGTACCAAACGTAGAATATATTAGTATTTGTTAGTAAAATATACGTAATAATAGATTATCCCCAAATTTCAAGTTCTTAGGTCAATTGGAAAATAAAAAATTCTTTGGAACAAAATCGTGGGACAGACGACGGACAGACAGACATATGAGTGACAGCATTAGAACTCCGTTTCGCTCGACCGGTCCGACCGAGGCCCCTGGTCCTCACGAGGCTAACAATCCGGCTCAAGACTCGCCAAGGTCGCCTTCCCCTCCGGTCAGACCCAGCGAAGATCGCCCACCCTGTCTCAGGCCAACGAATCTAATTCACGCCCATCCTCCATAGAGGAACCAATGACCAAATGGGGACCATTTCCAGAAAATCGTCCTGACCTAGCACCTGTAACCAAATTGACAATCTACAATCGATAACGCTAGTAGAAAACGAATCAATGTAAGGTAATGACACATCTGAACCTTAAGTCACGTGGTCAGACCATACAAAAAGAAGGCGTTAACGATAGTAGAAAGAGATTCGATACGAAATGTTTGTAACTTGGCTACAAGAGGCTGTTCTAGTCCGTACCCGAATGGTAACCTTAATACATCGACCACATAGCCCCTAGACGCCTAATAACAGGCGAGCGATGTCTGTCAACACATATGACTAAAAAGATCATATACAGGTAATACTGATCGCCACTCGACAATTTCGAATTAGTAGCGACCACTTCTGTGAGCCATAAACACTTCCGTGAAAGTCAATAAAAAAATGATGAAATACATTTTATAATGGCCTCTTGTACAATACGTTGCTATGGTAACAACAACCACTTTCCGAAAAATAACATAACATTAAATTGATAAGTTAATAGTTACATAAACATAATTAGATTTATTTTCTAATATTATTTATCGGAGTTCATATTATACTGGTCAAGTTTGTAGGTGAACACGCCCTCCGCATGTTTGCGTCTCTTTCTTTTTAAAGTATTTTTTCGCTATCTCTTGTCCTCTATAATTTCGTAAACAAAACTAGTGAAGCACCATATCCTATGACCAAATCTGTTATCGATAGAACTAGAAACCTTACAAATACAGACATTATATTGAATAGTTTATTAATTGTGAAACGAGTTTTTGATTACGTTTTTTACTAATATTTAATATTACTATATTTATGAACCAAAAACCGAAAAAAAAGTGTGTTTACCTTTAGAATTTTGTTTTTTTTTTTTAATTTTATCATTTTATGTTATTACTAAAATGTTAAAACGCCGTATAATGAATAATAAAAAAGGTAAAATAAATTTTAAGAAAATACAAATACTATTTATAAAAATCGATACCTTCCTGGTTTTAATTAAACCTGTCCTAACCTTAATGATGCGTATGACCTTGGTATGGGACCAATCAGAGCGCAGTACCCCGTACCTCATACCTCAGCTAGTTGACAGAATTGTTTTGATGTACTAGATCAAGCATTAGGCGTCTAGGGGCTATGTGGTCGATGCCTTAATGAAATGGGGTAGTTCTACAAATTGCGATGTTCACACACTATTCAAAACGTAAATTAATTCGCCATACCGCCGTACCCGCGAAATTAGGGTGGACCTATGCCTAACCCTTCAAAGAATACAGGCGTGACGTTATGTATGTGTATATACTCACAACGGATCTTTGTGTTTCTGAACTGGCTGCAAGACCCTGCACAGTGGCTATTTTTACTACAGTACTATATGCAGTATACTCGATGACAAACTGTTTCTCGCACAATGGTTCAAGATCAAAATCATTTTTTTTATTTTATTTTTATTTTATTTTATTTGGGAAACAAACAGATGCAATAACAAACATAAGCATACAAATTAGTTCAACACAATCCAGAAACAGTTTCCACAGATTAATATTCAAGTAAATTAACTTAAGTGCTACAACAACCAGAAGTTCACACAGTTTAATGAAGTCAAAATTTAATATTATTTTATTATATAACATATTAATTAAATTTATTTGCCAAAATATTTCTTATGTAAAATCTAAATTTGGGAAGAGAAAGGTGAAAAACATCTAAATCTTGATTTTCTTTTAATGAGATTATGTCGTTGTACAGACGACATGCTCTTTTAATAAAAGTATTCTTGCCGTAATTGGTTCGGGAGAAACCAATTTGGAAGAGAGTTCTCCTGCGTGCATTTAAGCGTGGACATCCAAAACCTATTTTGCTTAGAAGATAAGGGGAGTCCAATTGACCTCTAATAATTTTATATAAATATACTAGATCTCGCTCTGCACGGCGTTCCTCCAATTTCTGAAGCCTAGGTTTATGATCAGTTCCAGAGTTAAATCGCCAACTCAAGTGCTTAGTAAATTTGTTTTGCAATTTTTGAATTTGTTCAATATAAACTGCATACTGGGGATTCCAAACCGCTGAAGCATATTCAAGAATTGACCTTACAAGTGTCTTATAAAGAAGGGTCAATGTTGACTTATGTTTGAAATCCCTACCAACTCTTAGGACGAATCCCAACATGCGAAATGCCTTATTAGTCATAGTGTTAATTTGAGAATCAAAGACAAGTTTACTGTCAAGTTGGATCCCAAGGTCCCGCACCTCAGTCACTCTATTAATAAGATCATTATTGATTTTATAGTTATATTTTATCGAGTTCATCTTTCTAGAAAATGTTATAATATTGCACTTTTTTACGTTAAGGAACAGACCATTTTTTTTGCAGTAATCACACAGGTTGTTAATATCATTTTGTAGTTGTAGGCAATCTTCTGGACTAGTTATAGTTTTATAAATTTTCTTATCATCTGCATAAAGAATAAATTTAGAATGTTTAAATATATTGAATACGTCATTTATATATAAATTAAATAATAGAGGTCCGAGGTGCGAGCCCTGGGGCACGCCGGATGTAACAGGCATAAAGGACGAGCAATACCCCTTAACCGTAACTGCTTGACTGCGTTCCCTTAAATAAGATGCCAGCCATCGAAGTAGATCGCCATGTATACCGATATACTCAAGTTTTTGAATTAACAGATTATGAGAAATTTTATCAAATGCTTTTGAGTAATCGGTATATACGATATCCACCTGGTGACCATTATCCATGGCCGTCGCTATGTAGTCAATATATTCGCAGAGGTTTGTTTCAGTTGATTTTTTAGAAACAAATCCATGTTGCTCGGGTATTATAAGTGGCTTTAATAAGGGCGTTATTAAGTCACAGACGATTCGCTCAAAGAGCTTAGGTATAACACTCAACTTAGAAATTGGCCGGTAATTTGTAATGTCATGCTTGTCGCCATTTTTAAATATAGGTACAACGTAGGAACGTTTCCAAGTCAAAGGCATAGTACCAGATCGTAATGAGGAGTTAAATAGCAGATATAAGGGAAGCGCAATAGTTTTACAACATCTCTGCAGAAACAGTGGTGGAATTCCATCAGGGCCACTGCCCTTGTTTACATCAAGAGATCTGATATACTTTACAATGGTATTAAATGGAATATATACATTGCTCAGATTTAAAGCATTAGAATCAGACAAAGAAGATGACGTCATAGACACGTCCTTATGTTTTTCATAAACTGAGTGAAAATGTACATTAAAAAGGTCACTAATCTCTTTACCATCGAAGGAGGATACATTTCCTAAGAACAAGTTATCTGGCAAAGTATTTGACGACTTTTTAGATTTTACATAGGTCCAAAAGTATTTGCAATTGTTTTTAATATTGTCTTCTGACCTTGCAATAAATGATTCGTAACATTCCAGACTGACCCTTTTTGCTCTGTCTCTCAGAAGGGCAAAGCTACGGTAATCACTATAATTGTCGTAACGCTTCCATTTTGTATGATACTTAGTTTTTTCTTTGATGATTTTTATCAGTGCCGGGGAATACCATGTAGGGTACCTATTGTGATCAACAGATTTTTTTACAGGAACCATCTCGCTGATTATTTTATCAATAATATTTATGGAACTTTGTTACGGACTCGTTAATATCATGAACGCTATCCAATATACCATGCCAGTCCACCCGAGACAAAGCAATATTAATGTCATCATAATTCGCACCCCGGAAGAAATAGTAGGTTGTATTTCGCGGAGAACGAAGGCTTTCAGGAAATAAGTCAACCAAAGAAATGTCAAGGGCAGGGTGGTGGTCATCCTCCTGCACTAGAGGAAACTTAGAGTTAATTACTATACAGTCACAGCTGCTAAACACAAGGTCCAACTGCCTATCATTTTTATTTGAAACTACATTATATTGTCCGAGGTTACTAAAAGATAAAAATCCCAATAAAGCGTTAACTAGAACATCAGTACAATTAACACCCAGTGTGGCACGAGCTCCCAGCCCAGCAGAAGACCACTGAGCATTCCTAATGTTAAAGTCACCAGTTAACAGAAAGTGATCGTTCGGATAACTCGTTATACACTGCGACACTTGATCCAAAAACTCAACCAGATCGTTTTGATGAGAGGTACACTGTGGAAAATAGCAAGTATATAATCTGAGTCGTAATTGCTCAGACTTTTTCTTAAGGCGTATGGTTAGAGAAATAATATCTGCCGATAATCTGTTATTCGAGCAAGAGATGTTTATGTCACTTACTGCAATGCCCTTCCTGATTGCAATGAGAACTCCGCCCCCCATTTTGTCCGATCTAGAATCATAGTCGCGGTCACACCTATAAACATTGTACCTAAGGTCAAATAATTCAGAGCTGAAAATTCCAGGCAGCAACCAAGTTTCACTCAGGCAGATCACATCATACGTGCAAAGCAACAAGTTATTATAAAACAGGTTAGTTTTAGTGCGCAATCCACGCACGTTTTGATAGAAAATATTTAAATTATTACTGAATGTGCAATGTAAAACTCAGAACACTCAATAAACAACAAGTTAGACAAAAAGTGTCGCTGGAATAAAAACGTTTGGATGTACAGCTCATGGTACGTTTCTCAGCGTCATTGAATAAATTATGAATAAGAAACTCAAGAAAAAGAAATCTCTCCCAAAATAAAATCATTACGACTAATTTTTTCACCTTACTCTCAAAAAACACAAAGTTAAAATTTATTTTAGAAACGATAAAAATATGTTTCTTTAGGAAAAATACTACTAGTAAACACTAACACACAAATACTACTTTTATTTCACATAGGCCTACATGGGCACTTATAAAACGTCGACAAAAGGTGCAGTTCGGGTTGGTCGTTTCCTATGGAGAAGAACCGGCAAGAAACTCCATGGTTATTACTCTTTTAAAAATTGTTTGGTTTTACAATATTTCCATGTTACAGCGTTAGTACTATGGGGGGACAACGTAGGCCCGACAATAAGTCGTAAGAAACTAAAAACAAATGATTATATAATATATAAAAAAGTTAACAAATGTTAACTAGCATCTAGAAGGCCTACGATGTTCACACATTCACAAAACAATCGGTAAAATAATCTATACAAAGGTAAAAAAAAAGAAGTATAACAAGACTTAATTTAACATGTGGCACAAATGTTGTTATCAGTGCTGTAACTATTGCAGAGCCAACTGACTATTATAACCTATATTGGTATGTGCAGTTGGTGGGCATGGAGTCTGGCGGTGGCAGCTCGGAAGAGATCAGCACGCGCGTGCGCGACTGGTGCCAGCAGCGCGCGCCGGACGAGCAGCTGAGACGTGCGCTGGCCGCCGCCGCCGACACTGCGCACCGCGCGCAGAGGAAGTACGACAAGGTATGTTCTTAGCATCTACGATTATGTCGTGGCAGCCCCGGAACTCAAGGGGGGGCAAACCGGGGCACTTGCCCCGGGCGACAGTTTTCATGGGGGCGCCAAATCCTTGAGACAGGCATTCGAAATATCGAACAAATGAAGCCTCTTTTCCTACAATCTCATAGGTTTTTATCAAGTAATCGAATCTTAATATAATATGTTTGAAAAAACAAACTTTTCTACTCTCTTTTCTAGCTCTCAACCAAAAACAAAATATACATTCTAATGATTGTGACCATGTCAGCTTAAAAACTTAGCTTAAAGCTAACTTTTTTTGCCATTGGAAACAAAAATGGCCTATGCGACGGCACTTTGGGGAGCTAATAGATTCTTTTGCAGAAAAGAAAGCACATCGAGTATAGTTGTAGTCTTTCCTGGTTGTATATTTTTACTGTGTTTATGTTTTATGTCACAAATAAAAGTTATTAGTTTTTAGATAATAAAAAGTTTAAATTTATTAAAGGATAATTATTCAAATGGTCACAAAAATGCTACTTATTGGCAGTTTTAACAGTTTTTCTCTAACACTGAAGGCCCCTCCCTTCAGTGTTAGAGAAAAACGGGCCACTATCAAGGTTCTGCCCCGGTTCGAAAAAATGGCAGTGGCAAAGACCTCGCCTCTCGTGCTTCATCATCATCATCAACCTATTAATGTTCCCACTGCTGGGACACAGGCCTCCTATCGTGCTTGATAAATCCGGGCAATTACCATTGTGACTTTTTCAAATGTATATATACTTTCTAAGTTTATCTTGGACAAAGAAAATATCGTGATGAAACCTAGACTTATATAGTTGATGTAAGTCTGTAATAGCTAAGTCAAAGGCTTGTAGGTTTTCCAGAGGTGGCTTAATTAACTTTGACACCAGAGGTGGCCACATCCTCACACGAAAAGAAAAAGCAGCATCTATTATTCAGCCTCCATTTCTCTGTTATGATTTTTTGTGCCACGCATCCTCTTATCTTGGAAAACATTCGGATTGAACATACATTTTTGTAGGATTAAGTAAAGTAACTCCATTCTTTATTTTTAATTCCCGCAAGAGCTAAGCATGAGGTCCTAGGTACGATTCCTTGGTCAGACAAAATTGGGTATTTCCATCTGTATTTTCTCAGTAACAGCTCTGAGTCTGGACCTGTATCTGGTTGATGGCAATGAGCTCGGATGTTATAGTGTTAAACACAGCCATACATCTAACTAGACAACGCAACGTCTCCCCATCTATATGAAAACCAAGCGTGCCACTTTTTCACAAACAATTTAAAATAGTACATTGTGTATTAAGGGCGGTAAGTAAGGAATTACGATCGAGACTCTAGTGGAAGCCCGAAGTCGAAGACTGAGGGCTTTCTGAGTCGAGGTTCGTAATTCCCGTACCGCCAGTGATACATACAATGTTTTTCATCACATTTGCGAGTAATAATTATGAATTATAGCTCTAATACACAAGTCAGCTCAGCTGTTATTACGAAATATAGTCATCGGCACGTAATTTGG
Organism: Orthosia cruda; assembly: GCA_964057195.1. NCBI lineage: Eukaryota > Metazoa > Arthropoda > Insecta > Lepidoptera > Noctuidae > Orthosia > Orthosia cruda. The sequence goes on along the minus strand of OZ059827.1, from coordinate 43,619,434 downwards.
CAAGAGTCGTTAGATGAGCAGAAGTCATTTTTTAGGTCCCCTTGGTAGTGAAGCGGGACGCGGGGTACAATGTCACGCCGATCCGAGCGCGCGATTGGTGGCTCAGACGGCCCGCGCCTCCCGCACCCCGTTCTCGCTCCCGATTACACTTGCGTGCTCGAAAGTCGTACACTTTGTTTTTGTTGAGTTTTTGTTAAGATTTTGTTAAGTTAGTTTTTGTTAGGAGTATTTGTAATTGTTTTGAATTTAGTTTCTATTACGAGTGTTACTGTTTTATTTTGATAACAATGCCATAATTTTTACTATTTTTTTTCAAATATTTTTTATACCATTCCCCCTCTAAAAAGCTTATTTTATTCACTGGAAACAGTGAATAAAAAGCACTTTTAATCACTGTTTTGGTGTTTGAATTTAGAACACACCAATATAATATTCAAACTCCATCTCAATGCTATACAACCTCCTTGCGCATAAAATAGTCGATACAAACTTAGATAGAGATAGAGTTTGAGTTAGAGATAGAGTTAGAGATAGAGTTAGAGATAGGCATAGAGATAGAGAAAGAGATAGAGTTAGAGGTAGAGTTAGAGATAGAGTTAAAGATAGACTTAGAGTTACATATAGAGATAGAGATGGATTTAGAGATAGAGTTGGAGATAGAGTTAGAGATAGAGTTAGAGTTAGAGATCGAGTTAGAGATCGAGTTGGAGATCGAGTTAGAGATAGAGTTACATATAGAGATAGAGATGGATTTAGAGATAGAGTTACATATAGAGATAGAGATGGATTTAGAGTTAGAGATAGAGATAAGAGTTAGAGATAGAGTTAGAGATAGAGTTAGAGATAGAGTTAGAGATAGAGTTAGAGATAGAGTTAGAGATAGAGTTAGAGATAGAGTTAGAGATAGAGTTAGAGATAGAGTTAGAGATAGAGTTAGAGATAGAGTTAGAGATAGAGTTAGAGATAGAGTTAGAGATAGAGTTAGAGATAGAGATAGAGTTAGAGATAGAGATAGAGTTAGAGATAGAGTTAGAGATAGAGTTAGAGATAGAGTTAGAGATAGAGTTAGAGATAGAGTTAGAGATAGAGATAGAGTTAGAGATAGAGTTAGAGATAGAGCTAGAGATTGAAACACAAGTGCTGTTACATAGCTCAGGGGTCAGGGTTTCACATTTTTTTGTAAATTTTGAAGGTAATAAACCCATTTATTTATTATTATTCCTTGTGCCGCTTCAATCTTTCTTTTTCTCGTAGTCATGGTATAAAATATAATATACAACTTCTGAATAAAACGGATTTATATCGAGGGCCATGAATCACTCGCGTCGCTCGTGATTCTAACACTTGAATCACTCGCTATGCTCGTGATTCAATCATCATGAATCTCTCCCTACGGTCGTGATTCAGTCGTTAGAATCCTTCACTTACTTGTGATTCATATACGGCCCTCGCATTAAATCCGTCTTTTATTCACTAGTTGCATAATATACTATTTTTAACTTGTCTCTGTAAATATTTTATTTATAACACCTAATAAACTACACGAATTTCTCTCCTTTATTAAACTTGCCTCTAAATATACATATTTAAAAATAAATGATGGCCATAACCATTGAAAAATGACAAGTAAAAAAGTGACCACTTTTTTTGTGGCAATAAGTGTACGATGCGCGAACTTACCCCCACTACGCCAAAACCTTGCCAAATAACGTGCCGATGACTATACGTGAACTTTTTTTAAGCGGTTGGCGAATTTTTGTCCACACCACAGATTATACAGTGTTTCGTTCAGAAACTTTAAGGGCAAATACTTACGTAGGTATACAGCCATGAGGGAGTGTAAAAAGAATGAAATAATTTCGACGTTTTCATACTATAACTATTAAAATCGATTATTAAGAACATTAGTTGAGTATTTAAGTAACATGTAGCGAGATTGCAAAGAAATTCCTGTTTAGATAACATTTTAAGACAATTTTTCAATTGCGTGTAAACTCCTTGCTTGAACTTGCATGACCTGTGTGCTGTGCTATAAATTAAAAAAAAAATTACTTACCGCCCTAGGGTTTCATGACAAACAAAAAAGCTCAAGGGTTTTATATGGGGCATTACGACCAAGTTAACCTGTATGTTTTGATACTGTTTACGTGCAAGTGTGATGAAAACAAATTTTCAATACAATTGTTAAACATGGCGTACTTTCAGAGCCTATAATTATGATTCGAAAATTAAATCTTTTGCATAGGCATCTTTCTGTTACGTGGTCGTGACTTTTGTTTACGAGCTCAATCATTAGTTTTGCAGTTGATCTTTAAAGTTATAAGTCAATTTATAAAAGTTTTGTAGCAAGGAGTTTTCATACATAGAATAAAATTGGATAGATTTCATACGAAGAAAAATTAATGCTTCCGTACGTTTTAGCATTAAATTCTCAAAAGTTTTTTAAATGGTTGTTTAACATATTTAATTACCAATTTTAATTTAATTGTTTTCACATCAACATTTGTCAAAAATCAAATAGGCTGTATAGGCTGTTATCGTTGAAAAAAAAATGTTCAGTTGCAACAACGCGTCATTTTCATTTTTTTTTTGTATAAACAAATTTAATTCTTTGATTTGTTTTTAATATTTCCCACAACTGTATTGATAAACGTCGTGTGATACACGGGTGTGTAGGTTATTGCAAACTCGTGTCATTAAAAATCCTCGCCTACGGCTCGGGCTAATAACCTACTTTCCACCCTTGTATTACAATGTACATAAAAAAACCTAAAAAAAAACTTTTTCTATACATTCTTTACAGCTCAATATGGCATAAAAAGGCATTTATCTAGATTTCGGTGGATTTCTGTTGCCGATAATGCTAAATGAAAAGCTCGGATTACGTAACTTTAGTCCGTTTTTTGGCACGCGAAGTACATACAGTCGCGTCATCTAGTTAGATGTATGTCTGTGGTGCTAACACACTTCCGGATTTGGTACGGCTGGACCACGGCTTTTTGGGCGGAGTTAATCCGACCGTACCATATCCGAGCGTGTGTAGAGTGGTCTGCTGGACCTTATTATTATTAATAGATTCCGTCTCGGTCCGCTTGTGTTCACATTGGATATGGTCTGCTCCGTATCAAATCCGGACTTATGTACGGTTCTTGGCTTGTTGGGCCTTCTACGACCAGCGTTGATAAAGTCTTTGATTTATGGGAGATGTGCTGATTTTGGTTATTGTCTCCCGATATTTTTACATTTAACTTAGTCATATAAAAATGGAAAATAATGTTCTAAATACGGCCACACAAGGATTTGTGGGCGGAGTTAGTCCGGTCGTACCAAATCCGGACGTGTGTTAACACTATTATGTTAATTTTGATTTTTTAAGGTTAAAACCAAAATGTCTTCATCCTCAATGCTTGCTTTCTAGGCTCGGCGTGCGCTGCGCGAGTGGCGGCGCACGCGTGCGCTGGTGCGCGCGCGCGAGGAGTGGTGGAGCGGCGCGCTGCGGGACGCGCACCGCGAGTACGCGGCGGCGCTGTCGGCGCTGCACGACCGCGTCGCACGCCTCGAGGTGCTGCTGCTGGTGAGCACGCCTAGGGCTTCGCGAGCACCACACACCTGCTTGTTGCGTTTTAGCATTGCAATGCGGTTATTGCCCCAGTATATTTGCAAATCCCCATTTGCATCAAACGCCGTTTTTCAACACACACACAAAAAAAACGGCCAAATACGAGTCGGGCTCGCGCACGAAGGGTTCCATACCATAATCGCAAAAAACGGCAAAAAAAACACGTTTGTTGTATGGGAGCCCCACTTAAATATTTATTTTACTATGTTTTTAGTATTTGTTGTTATAGCGGCAATAAAAATACATAATCTGTGAATATTTCAACTGTCTAGATATCACGGTTCATGAGATACACCCTGGTGACAGACAGACAGACAGACGGACCGCAGAGTCTTAGTAATAGGGTACAGAACCCTAAAAAAATTCTTAAGCATGTAGCGGCACCAACGCCGCCACTTAGGAACTAACGTCATGACGTCACACAAATCATGCATCGCGCAAGCAAAGTTTTCGGCGCGATTTGAACACATACAACAATCCGACAATAACCGTTGGGCCCGGACCAGACACAACACCAGTCTGGTCAGAGGATCCTCCCTTTTCTATGGAAGTTCGTGGGACTTACTCGTACATCCTGTTCCGCATGCACCCAAGAGCATAATATTTATTAACAAATTATTGTGAAAAAGAGCTCGCCGATGTGTTTTCGTGCGCTGTGTGTGGGCTGACCGGCGACCACTAGGAGCTTTCTAGTGATAAGCCTGATATAATAAATACAATAAATTGAATAGGGGAGGGGGGAGGCTGTCCGCCGCCATATTCGCACGAGTGCGAAGAACACTTCATATCGCATATAAAGCGATATGGTGAGATCCAATTTTCGAATAAGTGTGTTAAAAAAATATGTTTCGTTTGTCATTAGACAAATATGTTGATGATAATGATAGACGTTGATTCAAGAGGATATGGGGTTTATTACCATTTAAAAAAAATTAAGATTGTCAATAAATGTAGGTGAATCAAAGACCGTTATTGTCGTGCTAAAACGCTACAACTTTATAGTACGCGGTTGACACAAACGCCCTTATTAATAAATGCAGAGAAAACTTACAACCCGAAAATTTTTACTTTACACTCCAGACTGTACTATGCGTTTACTAATAAGGCAGTCCGAGTTTTAGAAACAGTTATTTGTTTATAAAACTCGATGTGTCATACGCCGGGTACCGTACAGTTAGACTCGAATATTCAAACCTTAGGGCATAAAGCAAATTACTTTGGAAAGGAATTAAAGAAATCTTCTCTTTAACACTCCAACATGAAACCAACTCTATTTGATCAAAATGAATATCTCCTGTTTTATACCAAAACTCAATGCAAAATGCCGATTCAAAATTGGTTGGATATTCGAGTCTTCTGAACCTGTTATTTGCTAATTTAATACCCTGATTATAATAGGGATCGCCTTCAGGCTTCATTTTCTATTTGATCTTGAAGATTTTTAAACTTTATTGCTTTTTACTTTTGAACGATGAATGCATTGATCGTCAATTGACAGACGTTTCATTCGACCTAATGCTACAGCCGTGTGATTCTAGAGAGACATTATTTTTCACAAAACTCCAATCGGTTATGGTGAACTTACGAGCAAAGTGGCTTCGCGTCACAGAATTTGCGGATAGAAGGTCCTAAGCGCCGTATTATGTTAGACTGAGGGCATGGCGCGGCACGGCGCACATAGGAGTATTTCACATAAAAAGCCGGACAAAATTATTTTATATTTTACTATTTTATGAAATAAAGGTCAATATTTCATCATAATTAGGCATTTATTTAAAAAGAAAAACAATAAAAAAAATCTTCATTCTTCTTTCCTTTGAACTCTTTGATAATAGAATAAAGCTCTATTTTGGTGTTTTTTTTCACTCTTTCCGAAGGATCTATGACAAAAGAAATAAGCTTTGTCAATATAATTATAATCTTCCCCATATAGTTTGAAGTACTATAAAAAATATGGGGTACGTTGTGGGGACTTTTTGTTCATGTTTCTACTTCCTTAGAGTCTACATTTTATGCCCACATAATAATTTTGGGGCGACAAGGTGCGACACATAAACAAAACAACTAATGCATTTCAAATTTCTTTAAAAAACGAGACAAAAATGTGCCGCTGTTTATTGATGGCTATACAAATAGAAAATTTGGAAGAAACGTAATAAAATATACTTCAGTATATAGTACTAAGCTTCTATATCCAAGTCCGAATAGTTAATCTCCTGTTGTTTGCTACACGAAGCCATTTTAGCACAGAAAACTGATAAACACAAACAAGAGCGCCGAGAACAAAGATATGCGTACAGTACGATGATTGAGATCCGACTGAGACGTTGTGGCACATGCGCGGGAGTTGAGGGTTGGGGTCTGCCATTTCATAAACTGGTTATCGTAGGTAAAGAAACATGTATTTTGGGTGCGGTTGGATTAACATCAGTATTTTCAATTTTGTCCGGTTTTTATGTGTAAATACTCCTATGTGCGGCGTGGCAAAGGATTTTTTCGTGGACTAACAATTTTCAACCTTATTTCAATGAAGTTACTGCTGAAATTCCTTTTTTTCTACACGAGTAGACCGAATGGTCACGAGATGCCGTGGCATGTAGCTGCAGAATGATTCGGTATGCCGAAGCCCACAGTGCAGTGGGCGCCGGCTCTTATACTCGTCGCTTACGCGTTCAAGTCAAACCAATTCGATCACAATACAGTGCTTAGGACCTTCTTGCCGCGAATTCCCAAGTTGTTCTCGACGTCAGTAACACGCAGCCGCTCTGCTCGGCAGTCTAGCCTTACTGCAACCACAGAGCACAGATACGCCACAGCGGCCGCTACTGCGGAAGGTTTTGTCAACACTTCCCATACAAAACAAACGTTTCTGTGTTACCTTCTACTCATACAAGCTGACGAACCGTGATGTGATATCACAGGCGAAACTTGTGCTTAGTGAAAGAAAACGAAAACATTTATTTGAAAGAAACAAAATAAAAAACAAAACGCTTCTAATGTTGGTTTATATTCCTTACCATCTCTAGATTACAGTGGTAATATTAGTAAAACTTTATGTAAAAAATGTACATGTAGATTTCATGTAAATAAACGTTAAAAACGCTACGAGCGTTTAAACACGCATTTTATATAATCACTTTTTTACTATTATTTCATTAGTCTGTTTAGATTTTTATATAATCTTTGCTCTGTTTATAATAATAAAATGGTTATAGTAGTCACAGCAGCTTATTGTGTCTGTGAAGTTAGGCTTTGCGAACCAACCAAAGGATATGTTCCAGAAATGTATGGAGCCTGGGCCAGCTCTATGTACACTAAAAAATCACTATATATTATAGTAACCGTTTTTTATTGTTAATTTTCTTTAAATCACTTCTTTTCAATGTAAACTCAAATTAACTTTGTCATGTAGAGCAACACAACTTTTAATAAACACGGTGCATCAGATCAGTAGTATGCGAAAAATGTCATTTTGACAATGACATTCGATTGACGTGTCATCATAATATCCGCGTTAATAAAAAAATAACACGAGTTCAATTGCAACAGAGAAGCAAAACTAAAACAATCACTATAAACTCCGAAACTTATCCAATTCAATGCCAAACACTGACCTCTATTATACAAGTACGCTGGACTAAACATACTATATGAAATGACAGTTGATTTTTGTGCTGATTCAAAACGCCCCGCTCGAGCGTATCAGGAACTAAAATTGATACATTTAGAGATAGGATACTACCGATATTTCTAAAAATTAGGTAATACTAATATATTTGACTGGAAATATTATAATATTGTAACTAATATATCAGTATTAGTAATATTTTTAAATTACACTAATATCAAAAATAGTAGTCATGGCAAGGCGTATCACTCATTTACTGTATTGACTTCTCGTAGTATGTTGGAACTAAATATCTCATATTGGTATTGGTGATGAATGTTAGGTATATGAATGCCTAATAATCAGTAATAATATGTTAAAAAGCGATGTGTAATACTAAATTCTGGAATCATCATCATGATCATCCACTGCCCGACTTCGCTCACTGCTGAGCACAGACCTCTCTCTTGTACCAATCACCACGTTCCTGAGCCTGGAATAATATCATGATAGTTATAATTATATTAACAAATGTTTTGAAGTCAAATAATTTATTATCTGCGTCTGAAACAGAGTTAAAGTCTTCACCTAGCTGGAATGCGATACCATTCTTATTTGCACCTTAACACTACAGAGACAGGATCTCAGCGATGATAGCGAGAAATACGTCCGTTGTAAATGATTATTCATCTCATTTATTATTATTATTGTATAAATGGTGTTCCCTTCACGAACCCGATGGGCGTCAACCGAGTGAATCCGAACGATTGTAAGTATTAACTAACTAGTGTGCGAGGAGATACTTGCTCAAATATACTGGTTTTAAGGATAAGTTGTTAGCCTATCCCCGGTATTTAAATCTCACTGATCTGACAGTAATGTGCTATAACTTTACTAGCACGCTATCCACTAGTTTATAGCTTGCAATCTGACTGAAAATATTTTTCAGTTAACCTTTACAGCAATTATTCTATTACTTAAAAATTAATCATAATAAAAATAACTGTTTTTTTTTCTCATACGTATTAAATTATTCTCACGATCGATAAAACCCATAAAAGTATTTTACCATTTTATCATCGATAATATGAAGTCCAGTGTACAATGTATGATAGAGGTCAGTGATGCCAAAGCAAAAAGACTCAAAGACTCTTCTTAAAACTGTCAAAGTCGTCGAACGTCATGTCAAACACAACTGTCATGGCTGCCCTAAAAATAGGGTTATCTTATTAAAAAAATAATTAAATGATATTTTTTTACGCCTGTATCCTTCTTCAAATTAATTTGTTAGTATTTTTATGGAATTCCTCTATTTTTTTCCTATTTATCTATGTAGTGTACATAGTGATGGCCCAAAATTGAACATCTCCTTTCGCGCTTAGTTTGACGAAAACGCTGGACGCAGTTGACGCAGTGGACGCCATATTGCTCTGTCATGACGTCAGTTGGCTGTGTAAACAAATGCGCCGATACACAGCCATTTGATGTAATAACATGGCGGCTACTATTTATAGTTTTTTTATGTTATTTTATGAACTAAAATTAAGATTATATAAATATATTATAAATAATAATCGATTTTTCTCATATAGAGTAAAATATCCTATTGTTACCTAGTGGATACAATAGTCGAGTCGCACAAATTCCGTGTTCTGTGGTTGTAAGTTGTAACTCATAAACACTGAATCTATTTTAATTTAGTTCAGTTGCCTTTTCAACTATACTTACGGTCAATACATTGACTTTTATGTCACCTTAATTTTTAGCTTTGTGTAAGTTCAGCTAGTAAATTCAGCAAATCACACACACATTACACTTTTTTGTATGCTAGCTATAGTTGTCGGCACGTAACTTGGCAAGAGTCGTTAGATGCGTACAAGTAGTTTTAGGTCTCTTTGGTTACCAAGCGGGACGCGGGGAACGTTTAGCACCGTTCCGAGCGCGCGATTGGTTGGTCAGTTGAAACAAGGATCGACTGACCAATCGTGTCGCATCCAAGTTCCGTTCGTTCTATATGGTGGTTGGTCAGTTCACGCACTATGCGCGAACTTAACCCCACTACGCCAAAACCTTGCCAAGTTACGTGCCGATAACTATATCAGCTATGTTTTTCATATAATTAAATAAATCTTTTATCTTTGTCAAATAACCCGTTTCATCATGCCTGTTTTTATTATTCGTGTACACTGTACATACATGAACGGTTAGATAAGTAAAAAGGTCACACTGTACCGGGCAGGTAAGTCGTTTCCTTCGCCCCACCATGACGTCGTCCTTATTGGCTAAGATCGTACGAGCAAACGATGCGATTTCGTCGAACGACGGTAAACACACGTTTAATGTGTCCTACTCATATTTAAAGCTTGCAAGTCGTCGCGCGAACACAGGAACACCTTTTCATCGCGCGAACACAGGAACACCTTTTCATCGCGCGACGAAATTGCATCGTTAATTCGTACGATGGCTATGAACATGTTTCCATATGGCGATGCGACGAATAACATTGAAGATAAAACCGTCAACGACTCGCCGCGGGCCCGCTTCGAGATCCGACATTACTTGTAGCGCATTCGCTTCGAAACTTTAACAACAGAAGTGTACTATGTTTTGTTGTGGACACAACCGTCACGATCCGTGGCTAAGGACGTTAGTGCATTCCACTCGTATTCAATTCATGTGCGTTTTTACTTAATAAATAATAAAAATGGCCCCACATATAATTATGTTGGGTGAGTACGTGTGAGTGCACAAGCGCTCTAATAGACCATGCCGTGGTATGAATATTCCCAGTCAGCAACGAGGTAGCCTCAGTGAGTCTGATTGGCAGACCGCCACAATAGGGATGATGACTGAAAAATATTTATAGTCCGTCAGATAGATTTCCAAAAAATATTGGACACGTCTTTTTCTTTTGCCACATAAACAAAAAAATACGACGATACAATGCGTTGAAGTATCGTGTGACACGACAGTGTGCTACACTTTATACTGACAAAGTGACGTCACAAGCCTCCACTCCTGAACTTTGATGCGCTTTATCTTTGTCCATTTTTATTTATTTGGTAAAGTAAAAAATACGTGTTCAATATTATTTGATAATCTCACTGACGGACTAAATAGAATTATCATTTTTCTACCCAGGAACCATCCCCATTGCCGATTTCAAAGGCGGTAGATTTTGCTCTGATGATAGATTTATTTACAAATTAATTACACAAAAATTCTAGGAAACTCAAAAGAAGGCGGGTCTCCCGGTGATGTTGCCACATGAACCGTCGGCTCGTCGTGAAACGCCGCCTTTACCCCGTCGTCCCGATCCGGACCCACTTTTGATCAACAGTTAGTATATATTTAGTTACTTTTTGGTATAGCTATAATCTCGTTCAAGTGAGCTGATTGGTATCAGCTCACTTGAACGAGATTACTATACGATGTAAATACTTTGCTTGCTAAGCATTATTGCCGTCACTATCGTATAAAGGAACGTCCTTACTGAAAGCATTCACGTATAATGAGCATTTGACGTCAAATATTCGAGTGGTGTGAACGTTGAGCCGAGCGTTACAAAGCTTACACGCAAGCGCAAACTTCGGCCGGTGTGGACGTTGCAACGATTTTCTCGGAAACGGCTCGCATTCGCAAACTCGTGTTCACGCAAATAAAACGCTCGAAAGCGATTACTCACATAATGAAATCAATGAGTATTGTATGTAGGAATATTACTTGCCACTTGTAAAGCAAGGAACAGTTCCTTGGTCTTAAGTGTTTGTGACCTTCTTGGTCAATCGTACTATCTAATGAAAGACATTTAACGAGATCGTATTCGAATGCTCCAAGCTCGCAAGGAATGTTCGACTCGAACGTGAATGTTGGGCGCGCTGGGAAGCATTTGTTGCTCGCCTACGATTGCTCGTTTACAAATTTTCACGAAAGAATGCTCCCAGTGAGGACGCTCCTTAAGCATAACATAGAATATGTGTAAGAAAAAGTAGGTGCTAAGATTTAACGCATATAACACTAACGTGTTTATCTCATTATAGATCCATGGAGTTCCGACAGTGATCTTTCTGATCTATCACCCGTGGAAGACGAATACGCGAAAGTAGACAAGTCTCGGCGGAACGAGGCACCCGACCTCGGTGACGTCACGGCTCTCCCAGCAGAGGAACCCCGGCCCGCGCCCCCCGTGCCCACAGCCGCGCCTGCGCAACCCGCTCCCGCGCCGCCCCCCACCGCTACGCCCGCGCCTGCCGTCTCAAAGAGTCCGGTCACACATAGTATTGATGTAAATCTTGTGCCAACCGTAACGGCGAGACATCCACATCCTCAACCTCAGCCTCAACCCCAGCCCATCAATCATCAAATGGATACACAGTGAGTTTCGTAACAGTAGATGCTGCTTTAGGTTCCAAGAAAACAGGCACATTTGAATTGCGTGCCACCTGCAAAATTGCAGTTTAGATAAGTTCAGATGCAGTTTTTGTGCAGTTGACATAACTGTATACTGCCAAACGGCAGCGCAGTCCGCTTGCATTCGGCACGCAGTTCTAATGATAGACTAACAGCAATCAATTGGCAATTTCGATTTGGTTATGTCAACTGCATCCAAACTGTAATGTTGCAGCTGGCGTGCAGTAAAAAATACAGCCCGTCTGTTTAGCGCCTTGTAGTTGGAAGGTTGTATTATTAACCTGGTTAAATTGTCAGGTCGACGTCATCGCTGGTAGGCGGGTCCACCACTGCGGGCTCTCCATTGGGTCTGTCACGCGAGCTGGACGCTGCCGTCCCGCGCAGCGTGCTGCTGGACACGTCGGCACACCGCGCGCGCACCGACCTGGCGCGCCACCGCCACCACTCCTCGCACTCGCCGCACTCGCTCAGCAACGCCAGCTCGGTCAGTAACACTACAACATCGACTAGTCTCCCTCTAGCTGCACGCGCCGGCCCGCGCAGCGTGCTACTGAACACGTTGGCGCACCGAGCGTGTTAAAAGCATGAAGAACTCCATATAAAAGTATCGACAACAACCAGGATAGCAAGCTTGAAATGTCAAGATTGTTGTTGGTTATTTACTGTGTATCAGTGTTCCTATGTATGTGGTGTGACACATACATAAGAGAAGGGTTTTATGAAGAAAATCACAAAAAAACACGACTAGGTTTTTATTTCAATTAGGCTTGTAAATTAATTCATATTCAAAAGGCTCAGAGAGCTTACCACCTTATCGCTAAACCAGTCCTCGTGGAGAAGAAGGGCAAGAAACTCCACGGAAGCTCTCAAATAGTATTTATAGATATTTTTTATAATCAAAAAGATCGTCTATCACAATAAAGATCTAATTCTATGATTTACCATTACATGATGAATCCTGTAACATTTCACAATGTTACAGGATCAAAACAACAAGGATAAGGAAAAGACCATGACTAGCCTTTGCATTAAGTTAACATATTATTAGGCATAAAGGCCATAGTATTATATAGATACAGTTTCAACACAACCATTAGCAATAATCAAGTTATAATACTAAATAACTTACGTGAAGCTTATGTAGTCGATCTTTCACAAAATATAACATCTCAGGCAGACAAAATTACTATCATAATCTCAATATAATATCTGGCCTGTATTGGCCTGTATGAACTTACCCCCACTACGCCAAAACCTTGCCAAGTTACATGGCGGGGATAATAGAATTTGTTTGACGTCAGGTCTTTCGTTGTTCGTATGTGGCGGCATAGATGCCGCTATTAATCCTAATGTTATAATGTCGCGATATTGTTATCGGTGTTTCATTTCTAATTAGCAACTGTGTGCCATTCTTTGACATTGAGATTATGACAAAATTGAATCCACTGAGTTAGTGGAGCAAACAAAAACAGACCCTCAGAAGACGAACCTAATTTTACCGGCACTTTACAAACACAACAATTTGGTTATAAAACTTGACAGACGTGACGTATAATGATCATATTTTTTCGGGTCAATATAAAAATTTATGCAACTTTAAAGATCAAACCGCACTACGCGTCAGCGGAGCGACGCGACGCGACATGACCAAATATACTTTGTATGATATGGTATGAGATAAACCGCACTACGCGGCAGCGGAACTACGCGACGCGACACTTTATCTCTATGTATTTTGTCGCGTCGCTCCGCTGACGCGCAGTTACGCCTAGTGCGGTTTCACCTTAATAGTTAAAAAAAATATATATATCTAGACCGTCAGTTACATAACCTAAAAATATTGGGTATTTTTCTTTTACCACGTAAACAAAAAATTACGACGATACAGCGTCAAATATCGTGTGACGTCACGGTGTGCTACACTTTATACTGAAAAAGTGAAGTTACAAGCCCCCACTCCAAAACTTTGACGTGCTTAATCATTGTCCTTTATTATTTGATAATCTCATTGACCGACTAAATACAATTATAATTTTCCTACCCAGAAGTCATCACTATTGTTGATCCATAAAACTAATTGTTGTGTTCACTACTGGCATATTATTTCAAGAATTCACAAAAAATATTTAATTAAATTTCCATACTCAATTTCCTCACTGTTATTTGAATGTTTACTTGTATTTCAGTACGACGGTCTGGACGATTCGTACAACGACTCGGCGGATGAGTCGCTCAGCGAGTCCACATCGGGGGGACCGCCACACGTTAGTACTGTGAGTTTAATAAACTTTACTTTATTACTATAGTTGTTGTACTTCAAGTAAATACCATTCACTATGTTCCAAAGGCCATGTATCCACCTTCTATCTAACCACGTTAAGACTACGCTTCTCGTAGTGCATGCCAACAAAATTACAAGCAAAAAAATCGTTTTACCAGCATCGTGACACCCGTCAAAGTTGCGGCAGCTCAGTGGGCAGTGCCACTGATGACGCCGTGTACTCCAGAGACCATAGACATCACCCCCTCTCGGGTAAGATCAAGTCACGTAACGCTTTTTAACATCATTTTGTACCATGTACCGCCGAACATTGAGCGTACGTTTCAAAATTGAACCAGTTTCAGAACTCGAAACTTACGCCCAATGCTTCATAATATTTATGTTTGTAACACTCGCAAGTTCATAACAAACTCACCACAAGCGAAACTGTTTGTACCCATGTGATGTGAATAATAGCGTCCTGTTAACGTCATGTGCTTAAACGACGGCCGATGGACCCCATGGCATGCATAGCGATATGTAGGTAAGTATCCTGCCTTTGGAAACACGCATAAAGTTTAGTTTGCGATACAACTTCAAACTTGATAACTTTCAAAACTGCCAGTCAGGGGCCGTTCAAGTATTTACGTAAGCAGATTTATTACAATTATTTAGTATTATTGATTCATGAGCAGCAGTTATAATCTATACTAATATTATAAAGAGCTAAAGTTTGTGACGTTGTAAGGGGTAATCTCTGGATCTACTGAACCGATTTTGAAAATTGTTTTCACCAGTTGAAAGCTACATTATTCCTGAGTGTCATAGGCTATAATATATTTTCAATAAAAATAGAGATCCTTATGAAAATTGCAATAATGCAACCCAAGGTAGCAAAATGTTGCCTATGAAATTCATTCTTTGGCGAGCGCTGAGAAAACTATTGATGATAGATAAAAATTATTAGGTAGGCAGGTTAAGCTGGGCAGGCAGTGCAGGCAGGGTAGGCTGGGCAGGCAGAGCATGCAGGGCAGGCAGAGTAGGCAAGGTAGGGAGGGTAGGCTGGGTAGGCAGGGTAGCCAGTTGACGGGAGTAAAGCCCCGTGGGTCAGCTAGTTCTAGAAATAAGAAAATAAGTACTCAACGCACATACATTCATTTAAACAAACTTTATTGACACAGAAATTAACTTGCTTTGCTTAGCTTACAAGTCAAATCGTCATTCTTACCGAAACGAAACAAAAGATTGACGGAAGAAATTTAGACAAGTGAGAATAGCACGCGGTAATTCCCCTACTCGGTTCTAAGCGAGTACCTAAACGTAACCATTATTCGTGGGAATCCCCGAATATGCGTTTCGTTTGCAAGCATAAACAATATGTGGGTCGCCATATGTGTAAAAAGTTAATAATTACTGCTGACGTAATCACAATCTAGCCCCCGCCCCCACCCCCTATGTCATCAAAAATAAGCAAAGCATAGACCCCCGCCCCCATTATAGTGCTTACGTAATACTTGAACGGTCCCTCATTCTGAAATCAACTTAATATACACAGTCATAAAGTTGATAGTTTATTAAGAGGCCATGACATCAATTTGGAAACAAGTATTTGAATATGGAATAGATGGTATGATGCGTGGTGCGAGTGATAGTGAGGTGGCGTGTGGTACAGTTCGCGTCACGTAAGTTTGCCGCACTGAAACCAGGCTTACTAATATGCGAAAAAAAACGATGCATTAATAGATTTACATCGTAATTTCAATCCAAATAGTACCTATATTGTGCAACTAGTGAATAAAGTACGGATTTGAGAGACAAGAGTTGCATACTATATTTTATATCATGACTACGAGAAAAAGAAAGATTTAAGCGCGAAGCACAAGGAATATTAATAAATAAATGGTTTATTAGTTACCATAAAAAAATTAAAAAAAATGTGTATCCCTGACCCCTGAGCTAGGTAACAGCACCTGTGTTTCAAGGGTCAGTGACCACCTCCATAATTACTTATAATTAATTAAACACCAATGCAATTAATATTAGAATTACAATCCAAATAAGTATTCAATAAATATCCTAGACTAAAATCAAAATCATTATTAAAATCCTAAATATAAACAAACGCAAAATTAAAATCGAAGAAGGAATTTTAAAGTCGAGTGTTCTTTGCACAAGAAGTTTGTATCGAGTATTTTTGCGCAAGGAGGTTATATAGCATTGACACGGAGGTCGAATATATTGCTTTGTTCTAAATTCAAACACCAAAACAGTGATTAAAAGTGCTTTTTATTCACTGTTTTCAGTGAATTAAATAAGCTTTTTAGAGGGGGAATGGTATAAAATAATTGATTTATAAAAATATGTAAGACACATTGATAACGAAACGTATGGAATCGCGCGCTGCTGTTTTAGCATGATTTGGAGTTATATCGGATTCCTATCGACTAAAACCCCCACAGTTTCTACCGCTGCCATGTGTAAGGCATACAAATAAATTCGCGGGTACCCCTTATTGGAGTCATTAGTTAGCTGAGCCTGGTTCAGAGCGGCAAAGTGACATGGCGCCCGCTGTAGGTCCCAGCGCGTCGCTGGCGGAGCAGCTGAAGCTGGTGCTGGCGGAGCGCGAGCGGCGCCTGGCGGCCGGCACGTCGCCGCCGCAGCCCGACGCCGTGCAGCTCACCAACGACCTGGTCGACGAGATCCGCCAGGCCGTCAGCGAGGCCAACGCACGAGGTTCGTACCACCACTCCGACATTCACTGATAGCATCTCACTACACGTTGCTTCTCTTCTATTTTTCTCTGTTCTTTTTTTGGAAATTCGTTGTATAGCGTTTTTAAGAAATAAAAGTGTTTCGAGAAAAACGTTCCTTTTTATTTTTAAGGGTCAGCTCACACTGGGACGCGACGCGATGCTGCGCGCTTTTTTTAAGATAGCGATACATAAATTGACTTAATTAAATTACGAAAAGTTACCCATTTCAGTGAAAGAATTCGAAAACACCATTGCAGCGCATATCAGCGACTGGTAGACGCTGTGTGCAAGAGTTCACTAAGGGCCGATTTCACCAATGAAACTAATCGCGATTAGTTCAACTAAACTTAGTTTATGCAAATTACTATACTTATCTTGTTGCCATTCCACCAATTCGCACCAAGCGCTTCCAAACATCATAATTCGCACAGCGAATGAATGGAACTCACTACCTGCGTCTGTGTTTCCGAACGCATTCAAGCCGAATCTCTTCAAAGTTAGAGTGAACAGGCTTCTTCTGGGTAAGCTCACTCCATCGTCGACTCTGTCACCTATGACTTAGACTAGAGTCAAGAGCAAACCCATCACAAATAAAAAAAAAGAACAGCATTCTGATCGGTTGTTTCTCAGCGGTCTCAACTAATCAGAACGCTGATTTGCATATACTGAGTTTAGTTGAATTAATCGCGATTAGTTTCATTGGTGAAATGGGCCCTAAGCCTTTGCTACTTCCTGCGGTTTTTCGATTGGTTGCGACTGACCTCTTCAAGGATCGTCGCGTTGTGTTTCGGTGTGAACTGACCCTAAAAATAATCGAATCTTTTATTCGGGGAAATGTTCTCTCGTGCTAGGCGTAGACCTACATCTGAATTATAAATAACATGGATGCAGTGTGTGTGCGATGACAGAGTAAGCAGCCAGTCTTCAGAGATTTTGTTTTTTCTTTGTGGTTTTACTGTTTGTCGTGTCTTTGGTTTTCTGGGTTACATCTTGTATCATGTGTTGGTGTTGGTTCGCTTTCTTAAAATACGGTGTTGTTTGGTGGTGGTGTTCTAGTTTATTTTCAATTGGTTATGTTATTTGGCCTTACCAAATTCTTGTTTGTAAATCTTGTAATCTATGCCACAGTACAACTTTAAAGATTGATTTTTAGATAGATGTAAATAATTTTATATGTATTTCAGTAGTTCATATTTGAGACTTGTAATATAGTAAAATCTAGAAGCATGAACGTGTAAAGAATAAAGGACACACTCACAATACCCCAACTACAAAGTGAAGTTTCAGCGAAAACCTACAAATATGTATATATTCATCTCAGCTTTCATTACAATGCAAACAAGACCGTTCAAAAAATTGCTCGCTTTTGTTTTACAAAAATGAGATTTCTTGTTATAGTTCTCGCCAAACTTCTTGGCCGCACTGAAGTTTGAAGTTACAATGGCTGCGCAGTAGTAAATCTCATACAAATTTAGCACCGATCCGTGCCTTGCGCATCGAAAACTATATCTCTCAGAAGGCCTTTTGGGACATTAAAACTTCTCTTGAGTACTTAACTCTCTGATTTTTTGGGTAACTTATTCAGATGTAAACGGCACAGAAAGGCCTCGGCCGCCAAAGCTAGATACGAAATTGTCAAAAACTTTCCGTACGAAACAGTGAGTGTTACAGATTACTCATAGAAGTTGACGGCCAGTTACAAAGAAAATTTGGTTCAAATAAACGTCACTAGATGGCGCGATATGCATCGATTTGTTATTGAATTGTGTGTAAAATTAACATTTTCTAGAATTAATAATAAAAATTGTATGTTCTTTTTAAACAACTCTCGTAAGCACAATATTATGAAATATTAGTCTCTTAATTCACATTTCAAAGACTATTTGAACGGATCATTTAAAATTGATTTCAATAGATGGCGCGGTTTTAAATTTCTGAGGCATGCCACTCGATTTTTTTATTTGTATCGTAACACATTTTGATGGTACAATGAAACTATAAAAACGTGCAAAAAATACTATGAAACAAATCGTCACTGTATTTAAAGCAAATAGTCACGAACTGAGAAAACCCTTTTACTTGCAAGTCGCTGCTAACACCATCTATAGCCGTGGAACGGAACCGAACGCGATCGAAATACTTATAAAAAGAATCATCTTAATCAGACGAAAATCGCTAGTCGGTTTCTTTGTATGGGATGAGGCATCTGTATGCTAATATTATATTATCTGTGTCTATGCCAATGACAGGTGATTTTTGGTCTCAGCGCAGGTGACTTTAGTGATAGCGTGTGTACAGTTGCTGCCGATTCCATGTGAGTGAGCACAAAGTGATGGGTCGTTATCTAATAATCTTTCATCACCACATTGCGAGTGTGAGCTTTATCCTTTACATCAACTTCTAGGGAGGGCCAAAACGTTTGTGTATCATAGTTAATTTGGTTATGGTTATAGTAAAGAAAGCTCCGGCGTGCGTAGTCGGCGGCGAGGTGCCGTGGCAGCCGCTGTCGAGCGCCGTGTCCGAGGCCAGCCTCACGCCGCCGCCGCAGGCGCAATCGCATCCCGTCAATCACTGGACCAAGCAACAGGTACCACCAATAACCTCTCTTAACATATTCAAGCATTATTACAGGTTTACAGGCCTATCATTTAACTGTGGCCGTGTCTGACATAGTTTTACGGCACGGGGGGGGGGGGTGTTAACGCCCGTCACTAGACCAATGAACGACGGTAACACCTCTCTGGCACCCCGTAAATTTCTCAGATAAACACTAGAACAGGGGTCACCAATTATTTTCATTTGGGGGTTCCTTTTTTGAAAATAATATGACCGTCGCGGTCCGTAAGGTTTAAGGTTGCCCTAGTCGACGGCACGAACTTTTTTGTGGGCGGGGTTAACATGCATCCTATCTCATCCGACAACGCATGAGCAGTAAGAAGCTAGTTCGCGTACGAATTAGCACTTTTGCAAATTTGTAGCGAAATTGATGATGATTTAGGACGAAAACGAGCGCGCGGTTTTTTATAAACAGACCTTTGGGAGTACGGATATCATGAAAAACGACTAAATGAATATTTTCAAAATAAAATGATTTGCATTAGTGATGGGCGATTACTACTAAAAGTAATCGAATTAGTCGATTGTTCAGTTTAGTCGATAAAAGTCGATAACAATCGATGTTAGTCGATTGTTATCGACCAACGGCGTGCGGCGAGCGACAATGACTGATACGGTTACCGCGTCAACTTAAACTACTAATATTTGTAGTGCAGCGCACCCATTACTATACACGTGCGTAGAGCGTATTACTAAATAAGTAATTACAAAAGATGGTGCGGCGGGCGTGCGCTGCGCTACAAATCAATAGTTAAAAGTTTGTGCGCTACTACTTACGTACGACTGCAGCTAATAAGCGATTGTAGCATATTATAAAATATATCGAGTAATCTCCAATTCTCCATCAGTTGCGGGAAAATCTATTACGAAATTACGCATAGATGGGTAGACTAAAATTACAAACATTTGGTAAAAAAGTTTTATTTATTAAAATTGTTTTTCTACAAGACCAACTAATAAAGTAAACGAATTGAAGTACTAATGCTTATAAACGTAATTGACGCAACACCGTCCCGCGCGGCCTTACGCAGTTCAACCCGCGTTAGTAGTTTGTCATTCGAATAATAATTGTGAGGAACTACTAAATTGACAATCGAATGAGCAATAAATAAATTTTCGATTCAGTCGATTGTTTTTTTTGTAACAATCGCCCATCGCTAATTTGCATTGTTGAACTACTTAGGTATCTATCCCTGGTGGTGGTATGGTGACTGTTTTGCAATTTTCCTTCTTATGGTATTTGTTTATGCCCGAAGATGCGTTAAAATTAGTGTTGAAATATGGTACTTTCAACGCTCATATATTTTCTTTTTTGTTTCTAAACAGGGCTAGTAGTAGGTAGTAGTATAATGATGAGACAAATTGATTTAATTTTTTATTTTGAACGAACATCGTCAAACAGTTGAGTAATCTACTACGTTTGTATGGAAGAATGATCGACTAGGGCAACCTTAAAGCCAACCACCTAAAATTACTTACTTTTGTTGATTATTAAATGATTTTTTTCAAATATTTATGTGAAAAATGTTTTTCTTTACCTTGAACTAACCATCCGAAGTTTAGACTAAAGTTGGTGCAGGCTATTATTATTAAATCTTCTGAATTTTCATCGGTGCATCTACGACCGCCCTTTCTCACCGCGGCGACTGACAATCTTAAGCTCCGCGCTCGTCCGTTGTCGAATCGACTGGCAAAATTATTAAATTACGTACTCAAGTAACACAACTAAATTATTTTGTATCAACTGTTTACTTATGGTCCATACAAAATAGTTCGGCGGTCCGGATCTTACCGCGGTCCGCCATTTTGTGACCCATGCACTGAATATATGTTATTGTAAACCATAATAGATTTATCTCAGTTACACGGTAAGACTATTTTCATGAATTCGTTCAACCTCTAGGGTTATGTACCGATTTACACCGATTGGGTTGCACTGAGACGCATTTAGCAATGTGTCACAGGAAATTAAAGCGACCATGAAGTAGTTTGTAGAGACACCATCGGACTCATTTGTTAAATTCCATGCAAATATGGCATCTAACCATATCAAAAGTCGCTCCAATTTCCCTCAAATGGTTCCCATGTCTCAATGATTTTCATAAAACAGGTATGGCAGTGGGTATCCGGGCTGGGTGAGGGTCTCGAGCGACACGCCGGGGCCTTCGCAGCGCGCGGCGTGGACGGAGCGCTACTGCTGGCCCTCAGTTCCGCAGACCTCAAGCTGCTCGGCCTGGGCGGGGACGACCGGCGCCGCATGAAGCGCCGCCTCAAGGAGCTCCGTACTGCGCACGAGAAGCACCTCAAAGCCCTCAAGAAGGCCGAGAAGAAAGCCAAGAAGAAATAAATCCTATGACACAACCGTGGGATGCCATCACCAAAGAATGACTCAGTTCACATGAACTTACCGGCTATTTAGATACAATGCAACATTTTCCTCTTCAAAGCAATTAGATGTTTAATTTTATATTGGAGATTTGTAAAAGATTGAGCTCTTTCTTTTTTATGTAAACTACATGCGGTAATGTTTCATGTGAATTGTCTCTTGTTTCTCGACTATATTGTTTATTTTCAGGGGCAACTATAATATGGCATCTAAGAATAATATATTATGAAATATAAATAGTACCTATAAACATATTGAACTAATTTTCCAGTATATATTTTATATTATCTAGAATTTCCAACTGTCGTGTTTAACTTTCTGTATCTTGCCTTTTCTTTCATATGACGTGTATGAAAGTTGGACAGCGTGTGGTTACATTCTAAGATATTTAGAAATACAGGTAATTACTTGGAACATGTTCATGTGGGCTAAGCTCGGGATGGAGTTGGTGGTGGGTATAAAGCTGTGTCCGATAGCATACAGAGTGCCATCTGACCAATAGCTTAGAGACGATAGTGCTGCTTCAAACGAAGAAACGAATATGATTAATCGAAAATTAGACATAAGTGAATGTGGAACAGGACAAGTAGAACTCATTTATCTAGACTGTCTTATATAATCTATTTCCATAAACCCTTTGACAGGTATTTTGTTGGTTTCTTCATCGTTCCTACAATGTTTGTATTAATTGTGTCAGTTTTCCTCGAGATCATATTGTGGACTGCAGGAAAAATTACTGGCTCAATCTAGTCATAAGATGAATTAGCTGTTCTAAAAGTCATGAATTATAACAATTTTTTTCTTAGAAATTTTGAAGTATATTTAAGATTAGGACATAATTTTCTTATATGTAATGATCACCAATTGTAATAACGAGATTGTAACGCGGTAATTTATTTTACATTTGTAGCCAATGCAATGCGAATTTGATTTTGGTAATGTTTGGCATTTATTTATAGTTATGAAATGTAATGCACAAAATGTACTTAGTGATACGGTGACTGATTATATTCTACTATGTCGCCAACATTTTAGTATATTTTAAATTGTATAGTGAAGTAACATTCATGCAACATATTGTGATCTCATGTCTTGTAAGAGTACCAGGTTATCTTCTCAGCCCATGTCATAGTATTTATTCGAGATGTCTACTACCTAACATGTTGTGAATTCTTATGAAATGCAATCTTCACGATTTATTATACATTCCAGTAAATTACTATCATTATCTATAAAGTTGTTTCTGTGTGCGGTTTTGGTCCTTTAGATGAGCTTTATAGTTTTTCTTAGGCGACATACATTATGGTTTATCTACCAAGTAAGTGTTACTGTCTGTGTATTCATGTGCGCCATTTGGTTCCGTGCCCCATCATGTAAATATAGTCTCAAGTAGATAATGTGGAGACTACCAGAGTGAGCTTGAAATCATACTGTGTGACTGGATGTACATTACGCATTTAGAATATTTATTTCATTTAAGATTTAATAATAAGTAGAGTCCATTGCCAAAATTGATCAGTACTTTTGTTTAATGTTGTTGTTTTTTTTTTATTAATTTACAGTTTCCTTTAATTATTTAAATATATTTATTTTGGGACCAAATTAATTTATTATGAACTTAATTATGTATTTGGGTGTGTGTTCAAGAGAAAGATTTTTTATTTATAATTTAATAAACAAACCAAAGTCTACATCACATTGTTTTTTACTGTGTTCTTGTGAGTATCATGTCATGTACATTTTGTGAGAAGACGATGAAAATATAATCTACAATGTAGATGTGAGTTTTCTTGCTGCTACTCTGCCTATAAAATGCATGGAATCTTGTCTGTAGTTGGGTATTAAGAAATTTTAACAAATAAAATACACGTCATAACTTTAAAAAAAAGTATTTAATTAGCAGGAGGTTTTTGGGTTTTAGGCTTTTTGTTGCGTTTTCGTTTCTTGAATTTCTTTGTTGGTGGTGGATTGGTTTCCCGATCCTTTTTATCATTATCGCCTTTGACATCATCACCATAGCTAATAGTAACAAAAGCTCCAGGTTTTCTCTTTAGTGATGGAGTGACTTCCTCTGTTTCATCTGAGTCATCATTCTCTTCACTTGAAACTTTCTCTTCAATTCCTTCTTCTTCATCAGACTTATCTTCCTTTTTAACAAGATGGCTTTGTCTATTCAATGTAACACAAGTTACTCTACATGCTGCATTGCAGGAACATAATTCAACTAATTTTGAGTCTTCTACAGACCATACTTTTAGTTCTCCGGTACTAGAAGCTGAATATAGCATTTCGTTTTCATAATGCAGCGATTTTACCCTTTGTTTGTGTGCCTTGTATGTTAGAGCTTCAGTATCAGACACAGTCAGGGTTATTACATTCCCATTTTCTAGTCCAACAAATAATCTTTCATCAGTCAACCACTGCACTGTTGTTGGTTTTGAGTTGCATGTGATTCGTTTTTCAACCCCTGCTTTACTTATTGTCCAGACATCTACTGTTTGTTGGGAAACTAAAGAAAACCTATCTCCACCTGGAGAAAACTTGATTTCTGTTGGCAATAAGACTCCTTTACTTGCAAGGTTGATGGTGAAGGCTGGGCGACCTTTGATCAAGTTCCATGTCCTCAAAGTTTTGTCACCACCAACACTAAGAGCAAGTTTATCTGATGGATGAACAGCAATGGCAGTAACTGGCAGACCTGTAAAAGATATATTTGATGGTTAGTAATCAATCACTAAGGAAGCAGTGGTGGCCCAGTGGTAATAGCGGCAACTTACAAGTAGTAGGTTGTGGGTTCGAATCCAGGCAGGCGCTTTACTTTGAGTAAATTATTTCATCACCATTGCTCTCAAAAAGGTGAAGGAAAACATCGAGAGAAAATTAGCATGCCTTAGAACCAAACATTCGAAGACATGTGATAGCTCGTGGCTAAATAATAACAGTAACGCTTGCCAAGGTCGTTTTGTGGATGGGTGACCATCTTTACATAATGAGTTTCTTTTTTGCCTCGGAAAGCACGTTAAGCCATTGGTCCCGGCTGTAATTTGAAGATCTTTGACAGTCTGAGATCTGACACCAGTCTAGCCAAGAAGTATTGAGTTACCCAGTTCTGGTTCTGGAGGTCAGATACGCAGTCGCTCCATGTGAAACACTGGTACTCAGCTGAATCCAGTTAGACTGGAAGCCGACCCCAACATAGTTGGAAAATGGCAGAGAACAAGTAAAATTTAAAAATTTAAAAAACCCCCGTCTCATTTATCTTGCGAAAACATCCCGATTCAAACAGTAAAACGCCCATAACTTTTGAACAGCTGAACCGTTTTTTTTTAAACATAGCTAAGAACACTCTCGACACAATCACCTTTCCAACAAAAAAAACTAAATCAAAATCGGTTCATCCGTTGAGGCGCTATGATGCCACAGACAGACACACAGATACACAGCAACACACCTCAAACTTATAACACCCCTCTTTTTCCGTCGGGGGTTAAAAATAAAATTTTACTAAATACATAGGATTCAATGGAAAGGCTGAATGATCCATCATTCTGCCTAGCCTTTGCTTAAAATACCTATTTATCTTTCGGTGTAAAGGATGCAGCTGAGTATTAGTATTTTAAATAGAGGGACTGCTTATCTGACCTCCACAATCCAGTAACTGGGCAGCACAGTTACTCTTGGCAAGTTGGTATCAGATTTTATGTCTTCTTACTATCCCTAATAACTTTTAAAGATCCACAAATGACAGCTGGACCAACAGCTCAACTGCTGAGAACGGAACAGAGATTAATATAATAGTTTTTTTTAAATAAAATAACAGTATTGCTTACCTCCATGGGCTTTTTTCCATATCTTTTCGATTTGCCAGTTGCCTGTTCTAGTTACAATAATTGAACCATCATCACTGCCTGTTAATAGATGTGTTCCATTGTTGGTGAATGCTACAGTATTTATTGTACCATCGTGGTTCATAAGTACTGTGTGCTCTTTACGAGTTTTCATGTCGATAACGACCACTTTGTCATCGGTACCACCAGAAGCAAGGAACTTGCTTCCGATAGACATGCATCGGACTGATGATGTATGTGAATGGGTAGCAAACGTCTGCTTCAATTTCATTACCTGAAAACACGCGTGAATTGATTATTAAATTACAATAGTGCCTGAAATTATACAATATTTTGAAAAGCAGCAAGGAGCTTACCGCATCTTCTGTACGTATTGAATATCCGAGCAAGAAGCCCTCGTAAGTACCAACTATTAATTCATCCATTGTTTTTGAGGATTCGTAGTTTCTTCAATGACAAATTATTATCGCTATCATGTGAAAATGAATTATTTTGATCCCTTTCTAACCTCCAAACATGCAGTCATGCACGGCACGATGTTATTTTGAAACAACTGTCAAAGTCAAAACTCAATCAAACGTCAAAATCAATCGTGGTCCAGCCCATTGATTGAGCATATTAGGTCTATGGTCCAGCCATCCTGGTCCATCACAAAAAAGAGATGGGCTTACAAAATCAGAGAAAAGTTTATTCTGGAAATCAAATTTAAATAACTAATTTGAACTCTGCACTATCATTGAAGAAAAATATTTGATTTTACTGTGCTGATGATGTAGTACGTATTAATTCCATGGTGAAAATCACTTAGTAATGTGTCTGTGGTCGACAATCGACAGAAAAAAAATTGACAGCGTCAAGAGAAAACGAAACGAAAACCTCACTATTTCTATTTTTTGTGCAAGATATCGAATGGATAAATCTGTAATTAAAATTTAATTACTCAAATTCTGTTTAATTCTTTTGCACGAACACATTATCATTCTGGTAAGTATGCGTGTTCACGGAGTTTAAGGCAGTGTTTTAGTGAACGTCTGGCGCTATCGATCTCCCATGGTTGGCATTATTTGCTAAACTGTTTGTTTGTTATCTCGAAGGATTCCCAAAAGAGGACATATTTAGACATCTACAAGATGGATTTGGCGGAGACGATGAAGAGTGTACTAGCTAAAAGCACGGGGACTTCGAGTGGCGCGGCGAGTACATCAAGTTCAGCGACTCCGCACGGTGCCGAAGGCTATGTCACCGAGAAATTGTACATGCTGCTGCAGCTGTACCTACAGAACAAGGGCTGGAGCCCTAGCATAGAACTCCTCCAGTGTTTCAGTGATCTCAAAGAGTCATCCATGCTTCCCAGTGCTGCTTATTTGCAGTAAGTATAATATTTTTTTTTGTTGACATTGTCCTGTATCCTTTTAACTTTTATTATATGAATTTACAATATACATGCTATTTGTTTCCCTATTTTTAATAAAACATTTGTCCTTTCTTACAAGATTCTAAATAGAAAACTTTATAAGTACCAAATGAGCTTACCATGAAGCAATATAATATTTGTTTACAGAATGATGGCATCCAGAGTAGGTTTAGATACACAAGGAAGACTGATTCTTCGTGAAAATGGCAAGATAATATTGCCATATGAACATTTTGCAAACGCTGTCATGTTGAAACACATGAATGGGCCTCATGGCCTCCATCTAGGATTAGAAGCAACCGTCAGAGCTGTGAGTATGAATCATCAAAAAACCTAACTGAGATTCTTATAAGATTTTCATAGTGTATAAGAATCCAATGTCAATATTAAACACTACTTTATTTAAACATAAATTTTTGTGGACACCATTTTGTCTGCAAGTAATTCTCGCCAATATAAAGAATAGAATAGAATAGCATTTAATTTAAACAGACAACAGAGAGCAGTGGCGGCCCAGTGGTAATGGCCGTGACTTACAAGTTTTAGGGCATGCATGGGTTCGAACCCAGGCAGGCAGGCAGGTGCATTACTTTGTGTAAATTATTTAATCACCACTGCTCATAAAATGGTGAAGAAAAAATTGTGAGGAAATGTCTTAGAACCAAAAATTCGAAGACATGTGACTTTCAGCAACATGCACTGGGCCCGTGTGGTGGATTACGGCCAAATGCGAGTCTAAGTGTGGAAAAGAGGTCCATCTATTGTATCCTATCCTTTTCAACAGACTTAACAAAACAGCAACAAGCACGGAGTAAAAGAGAAGAATAGAAAAAAAAAAAATCTCTTCACATTTCATTGACAAGGACACTATTTCATTTGAATTTATAGGCTGCAGAAAAATATTAAAATCTCATGCAAGCATTCAATCCTTATATTAATATTTATCTTGTTTTTTCAGGTTGTAGAATCATACACAATAGGCAGGGAGCAGTTTGGGATGGAGAAGGAGTTCATAATAGAGGTGGTGCAGAATTGCCCCAACCCGGCTTGCCGTTATTACAAGAACCAGTTGGAGATGACACAGAAGTCAATACAACAACATTTGTCTCAGCAACCCACATACATACCTGGTATTTATACTATTACAAATTTTTCATTAACTTGCCTTGTTCATCTGTGTCTGGTGAACCATTTTTCGAATGCTTCCTGGTGTCCCATAAACCTTTTGTGTGTTTCAAGATGTAGATACACGCAAGACAATGCTTTTTCTATTCTTTCATTAATTATGGGGATCGAACCGATTAAGCTGAAACTGGTTCTTGATATCTATACTCTATACTAATATTATAAAGAGGAAAGATTAGTCTGCTAGTTGTAAATAATTGTGTTGGTGGTGTGGATGTGTGGTATGGCTATAATTGCTTATTAGTTGTTGATAATTTTTATGTTTTGATGGATGGAAATCAATAACTAAGACTGACTACACTGAATGTACCTATTCAATTTCTTCAATTAATTGGTTAGTGCCTTCTGTCTGTGTATATTAAACTTAAATTTTAAGTTTGTGCATAAATTTTATTATTTGTCATTATTATCATACTTTTGGACTATGGAAAAAAATGTTACTAATTTAGTTTTTTTTTTTTTTTTTTTAATTTAGCGGCTAATATATTTATAAGTTTTAATTGTACTCCCCGGCTTAAGCTCATACAGAATACTTTACAAATAAGAAAATACCAATAATGCAACATAAACAATGAAAAATGTACATTTCTACAGAAATCATTATCATCTGAAAGAGAAAATCATTGTGTGCATTCACAGTCCAATTGGTTTCTATTAAGATTATGTACATGTTTCAAACTGTATTATGTTCTTATGAGCTATTATGACCTAGTTGGGAAATCAATGGAATGATTCAATGCTAAACAATTACTGCTTTATGTCTAAATAACAGTGAATGAAAGATTATTTCTCATTTTCATATACTGCACCTTTTCAAATTTTTTTGTGGTACTTAGTATTTCTACCATGCTAATTTATTTAATTACTATTGGTGTCTAAATGGTGAAGGAATTCATTGAAGAAACTGCCATGATCTAGTACCAAAAAAAATCAAAGACATGAGGCCTGCACTAGCTGTGCATGGTCGATTATGTCCTATTCCCATTCATAGAGAGGAAGCCTCTGTGCCAGCAGTCGGAATGTTAAAGCACCTGGCTTTAACATTCCCGTGCTTCTGCAAACATACTATATTGAGCTTCCACGTGGGTTGTTCATGACTTTTTGAACGTCAAAAATAAAAGCGACACACCCTTTCAACGCTTGCCCGTTACCACTTCCTAGCATTTTAGCTAAGCATTTAAATTTGGTGTTAGCAAAGTATATTGACCGAAGAATTGCCAAACTTAAGTGGCAGTGGGTAGGGCACATTGCTCGCAGAACAGATGACCGATGGGGCAGAAAGGTTCTGCAGTGCCGACCGCGAACTGAAAGACGTTGCGTTGGAAGGCCTCCCACCAGATGGACCGATGACCTGGTGAAGGTTGCGGGCATCCGCTGGATGCCAGACGCAAGGGACCGGTCAATGTGGCGACGCTTGGGGGAGGCCTGTCCAGCAGTGGACGTCTTTCGGCTGATATGATGAAGATATGTTGAAAGTTATATTGGTAATAGTTAAGGCTGCGAGAAAACCGGATGCGAGACGTATAGGGTCGAAGCGGCGACACTTGGGAGAGGCATATGTCCAGCAGTGGACGTTTTTAGGGTGAATTGACGAAAGTATATTGAATGGTCCACTATCTTGTGTCAGATGCGGGCGCATCAAACCTGCCCGACAGCCAGGCAGTGGAGCGTCTGCTGCGCAGCACGGCGCTCGCACAAGACTACCAGCTTCCTCTCGCACCACACCTTGCCGCTCTTAGTGAGTTGTTATGTAAAAATCACTTATTTCTCTTTTGTCAAGTTACTACTTACTTCTGGCATTTCTTGACCACACTTTTTAATGATTCAAAGTAATCACTTGTTTACATTTTTTGTTTTGTGTGCTCTATAATATTTTACCATTATTCCTTATTTTTCTATACTTCTATACATATATCATGTATTGGCATGATACACATTTATAAGTGGCGGAAGGAGTTGTGTAGGTCAGCGGAGCAATTGCGTAATACAAGCAAGGGCAATGCATTTCAATGAAACAATATTCAATGCCTGATTTTCATTATCAAGCACAGACTGATTTTTTAAACACATCGCATCAATGGATAA